>JAVJAQ010005539.1:0-501545 GCA_032362365.1 Zygogramma bicolorata | reverse complement strand
TTGTTTATATAATACTTCACTTAAATTACAAAATAAGAAGAAGAATTAGTTGTAGACTGAGATTGATGTGTACGTAGGGTTCTGTGTTCTATGTAGTTTTACATCGGCAACAGTGTAGAAAAATGATCAGACGTGACGTGATGAAAACTGAAATGGTATAGTCGATAAGTTGTTGAGCTGTTGAGCTGCACTGTTATATTTATGTTGTCTGAACTAATTGTTCTTGTATTCCATCCAATATATAGTGTAAGAGAAATCCTGGAGTATTATTAAAATAGAGAAGCAAACACAACAGGTTATGGGCCCAGGATTGCCGAAATAGAAATAGAAGACAAGAAAAGTGCTTTGGACAAAAATGGCGTTAGCAGGTGGAAATTCAAAAAATACTTTAAATGTTGAACTATTGAACGACCATAATTATCATGCCTGGAAATTCAGAATGCAAATGTTGCTTGAGGAAAAGGAGGCTTATAGTTGTATCGAAAAGGAGTTCAAAGCAGAGGACTACACAGATGCCAATAAATTGGAACAAATGAAAAAGAAGGAAAGTAAATGCAAATCATGTATTGTTCAATGCATAGACGATAATCAGCTCGACATTATCAGAGAGAAAACGACAGCTTATGCGATGTGGAAAAGCTTGGAAGAGCGGTATGAAAAAAAAGGAATCCCTGGACAAATGATGTTACGTAGAAAAATGTTGTCAATGAGACTGGATAAGGAAAGTGATATGGAAGTATTCTTGGCTGAATTTGATGAAATAATTAGACAACTGAAAGCTACAGGAGCTGAATTAAATGATAAAGACATAATTTGTAATTTATTACTTGCAATGCCACGGTGTCTTGAAACGGTGGTAACTATAATTGAAAATATGTCACCAGACCAACTAACTTTAAATATGGTAAAATCAAAACTCAGGATGGAGGTTGAGCGAAGGAAAGCTTTAAATGAAACAAAAATGTTCACATCTGAACCAAGAAGGAATAGTGTTAATCCAGCAGCTTTTTCAGTAAACAAAACTTGTGTCTGCTATGCATGCGGTGAACGAGGACACTACAAAAGGGACTGTAAGAAACAGCAGAGGTCATTTCAAGGAAATGGTAGAGGTTTTTCATCAAATGGTTATCAACAAAGAGGAAGAGGTTATGCTCATAGAAACAACTCGTGGAGGAAACCGACCGAGCATATTTCATGGAGGAAACCAACCGAGCATAGAGGTAATCTTGCAGAACATCCGAGTGAGGAGGAACCAACCCAAAGTATATGTTTTATGACTAATTCATTGGACTGTAATAATGTAAGTGATGAATTGATTTTTTATATTGACTCTGGCTGTACTGACCATTTAGTTAAAGACAAGAAATATTTTTCTGATCTTATTATGTTGAAAAATCCAATAAAAATAGCGGTAGCAAAGAGTAACAATTATATGGAGGCTATAGGGATAGGAAATATTGAAGTAATAAGTAAAGGCTATGATAAAGAATTTAATTGTACCATAAAGAATGTGCTATATGTACCAAACTTGCGACAAAACTTGATGTCTGTTAAGAGACTAGAAATGTGTAACATAAAGGTTGTTTTTGACAAGGGAAAAGTGTCACTATATAATAATAATGATTTGATTGCAGTAGGACAAAGAAATAATTTGTATGAAATTAGTTTTCAAGTATATTCCAATGAATGTTTGAATATAGAGCAAGAAAATGAACAGATGAATTTATGGCATAAACGTTTTGGTCATATATGTCAAGCAAATTTAGAGAAACTGATTCGAAATAATATGGTGAAAGGTTTAGATAAGGTTAAATTAGGAAAAGTCAATTTCTGTCATGGATGTGTTGAAGGGAAAATGAATAGATTACAATTTAAAACAAGAAATAGAGCTAAAAGGCTTTTGGAAGTAATACATACAGATGTCGCAGGTCCTATTACCCCTATTAGTCATGATGGTGGCAAGTACTTTCTCACTTTTATTGATGATTTTTCTAATTTTGTTTGTGTCTATATCATAAAGAATAAAAGTGAAGTGTTTAGTTGTTTCAGAGAGTATGTAAGATTGGTTCAAGCTAAATTTAATATGAAAGTTTCAGTAATGAGATGTGATAACGGTGGAGAGTACGTTTCAGATGAATTCAAAGAATTTTGTAAGGAAAATGGAACATATATAGACTATACTACACCCTATACACCAGAACAAAATGGGAAAGCAGAGAGATTCAATAGGAGTTTAGTTGACAAAGCTAGGTCTATGATGCAAGACGCAAATGTACCGAAATATTTATGGAATGAAGCAGTGAGGGTATCAGCTTATATTTTGAACAGAAGCCCAAGTGTTCAACTGAAGAATTGTACACCAGCTGAAATTTGGAATGATATCAAACCAGATGTTGGAAATATGCGAGTGTTCGGATGTACAGCATATGCTCATGTTCCAAAACAATTGAGAACGAAGTTTGACTTCAAAGCCATTGAATGTGTAATGATTGGATATTCAAATACAGGCTACAGATTATGGGATATTCAAAAACAAAAAGAATTTTCAGCTAGAGATGTGGTATTTGATGAGAACACGTTTTATTTCAAGAAGATAGTCCATGAAAGAATTGGTAAAGTTGATATTGGTGAAGAGAATGATATGGAACAAGTTATAGATGAACAGAGAAGAGAAGAGAAAAGTGAGGATTCAATTGTTGAAGACGAACAGCAGGAGACCGAAGAAAATGAGGTTCACACAACTAGGAATGGAAGAAAAATAAACATACCTGAAAGATATAATGATTATGAAATGTATATGGCTTTTGATGCTGTATCATACGTAGAAGATATCCCAGAAACAGTGGATGATTTGAAACATAGATCTGACCAAAACTACTGGACTGCAGCTATGAAGAGAGAAATACTATCAATTGAAAAGAATAATACATGGACAGAAGTTGAAAAACCAGACAAAGCAGAAATATTGAGTACAAGATGGGTATTTGCTTCGAAACCCTTGGAACCCAAAGAGGAAGACAGATACAAGGCAAGACTAGTAGTTAGAGGATTTGCACAGAAGGAATCTTTTGACTATGATGATATTTATTCCCCAGTTGCTAAAATGTCAACTATAAGAACATTACTAACTGTTGGTAATCAATTTAAATATTACTTCAAACAATTAGATGTAAAAACAGCCTTTCTTAATGGCGACTTGAAAGAAGATATTTACGTATTTCCTCCAGAGGGAATCAAATGTGAAAAGAATAATGTTTTAAAACTAAACAAGTCAATGTATGGATTAAAACAAGCATCAAAATGTTGGAATCAGAAGATAAATGAATATTTATTAAAAATGGGTTTTATTAGGTCAGAAAGCGATTTTTGTATGTATATGAAGAAATTTAGTGATCATGTTATGTATTTTCTTTTGTATGTTGATGACATAATTATTTCAGGACCTAATTTAGAACTGATCAACAAATGCAAAAATGACTTGATGAAGAATTTTGAAATCAAAGATAAAGGTGATTTAAGGAATTTTCTAGGATTGGAAATAAATTATGATCGAGAAGCAGGAATATTGAAAATCAACCAAACAAGGTATGCTTTAGGAATTTTAAAGAAATTTGGATTTGAAAATTGCAAACCAACATCGATACCAATAGATCCCCGATTAACGATTGAAAACAAGCAAGCCAAAGAATTTATACCAATTAGGCAGTTGATAGGGTGCTTAATGTACTTAATGTTAGGTTCGAGGCCAGATATGAGTTTTTCAGTCAACTATTTTAGTAGATACCAGGATCAAAATTCAGAAGGGGTGTGGATTCATTTGAAAAGATTACTGAGGTATTTGAAAGGAACGGTGAATTTCAAACTCACTTTCAGACGACAGAGTTGTGATGTTTTACCATTATCATGTTATGTTGATTCCGATTGGGCAAGCGACCAGAAAGATAGAAAATCTGTAACGGGTTATGTAATAAAAGTATTCGGTAATACAGTGGCATGGGTAACCAAGAAACAAAACTGTATCGCACTCTCAAGTACAGAAGCAGAGTTAATAGCTTTATGTGCTGCTGTTCAAGACTGTCTATGGTTTAGTAAGTTGTTAACTGATATGGTTATTGATATTGTTAATTTCAAGGTGTTTGAGGATAATCAAGGGTGTATTGCCTTGATTAAATCTCCTGAAAATAACAAACGAGTGAAACATATCGATATTAAATATAAATTTATATGTGAGAAGGTGATTGCCAGGATCATGATTATTGAGTATTTGAGTACCAAACAACAATTAGCAGATTTACTTACGAAAGGTCTTCCTAAAGAACGATTTTATGAAATCTCTAAATTGTTAGGTCTTGAAATGAGAGAGGATTGATATTATGTATTGTTTATTTTGATTTTGTTATAAGTATGTTGTTATTAGTTACAATGTTGTCTTGAGACTACATATTTTGAGTTATGCAATTAGTACATAGTTCTTAATTTTATCTATGATTATTGGGACTGAAAATAGGATAGTGCTTTAAGCGAAGTATTAAGAGAGGATGTTGTTTATATAATACTTCACTTAAATTACAAAATAAGAAGAAGAATTAGTTGTAGACTGAGATTGATGTGTACGTAGGGTTCTGTGTTCTATGTAGTTTTACATCGGCATTTCAATGATATCAAAATTTTCGAAATATTCCCAATACTTTTTGAGTTTACTATATACACGCATGTTCCGGGACATTTGACGACATAATTATATCGTTGAGGCTATACATTTGTATTTCTGATATACATAAGCCTTATATAACTATTTGTATCCATTCATTATGCAATTTATTCGAATAAACTTTGATTAAGAGCAGTACAGCACTGAATTGTATCATGTTTATGATATACCAAAAGGTTCCGGGACACTGAAAAATCAGATAGTCAAGTTGAATAGATATAAACTTCTTGTCCAATACAAAACGGTTTATCATCTCACAGTTGGAACAGACGAATATTTCTCAGATAACATGTTACCAACAGAGAAATGAAAAATTGATCTGATAATCAACAATCAACGCGTTTGAAGATATTCATGACTATGATGCAAAAAACTATATATTCCAGCGTTTACTGTTACTATGAAGAATCCTGTGAATATATGATGATACACACGAACTTTCATCCATTTGTGGAAATAACTTCCTTGATATCCATCATTTCAGTTGGATAGTTAATGGTTCGGAACTTGTCGATAGAATGCAGTTTTCAGGACTGAATATAAGGATACATATATATACAAGTAAAGCCATTGTCCGGGACTATTTTTATTTTTATTACATGATATAACCATTTGAGATCTTCTTGAAGTCAGGGATGAATATGATGAAAAAAACATTAATTATTCAAGCGTTCACGTGTACAGTCTGAGTGTACTCCTTTGAAGATTTAATAAAACACACGACGTTTCATCTATTTGTAGAAATGACTTTCTTGATAGCTATCCATCATTCCAGTTGTATAGTTATTGGTTCGGAACCTGTCGATAGACGAATGAAAGCAGTTTTTAGGACTGAATATGAAGATTTATACCGGATGACACAGGATCATGATACACCCCCCGTATCTCCGTTGATTTTGAAGGTGATTGATTGAAATTTGGGATATCCCTTATACGGGGTGTTTCCCAACTACGGTACGGAACTCAAGAGGGTGATTCGTTAGGTCGTTTCAAGAAAATAAAGTTCTTGTGAACGTATGTCCGTTGTTGCTTCCTTTCTGCGATACAGGACGTTGAATAAAAAAAATGTCATAAATGTCCTTGCACCAATTTGGTTGAAATTTTCTACAGTATTTTGAAGTAATGAGGTGCTTATTATTAACAACTCTGATTTCTCCGATATGACAACACTATCAATGTCAGCTGGTCTGCAAGGCAGGTGTTTATGAAAACGAAGCTAGATAAGATGAAAACACAAGCGATGAAAAAGTTGTTTTTTAAGTTGATTGATCTAAAAAAAATTTGAACAACTAAAAAAGGCAGTGGCGTACTTTTTTTTTCCACTATATTATTGGCTGTGGTGCCCACTGAGACGCCACTGAACCTAATGATTTCAATTTAGTAATTTATGATATTTTATAAGTACCGTTTTTATTTTTGAAAGTCACCCAATGGGCACACGAACGTAAAAAAGGTGTTACATAACCAACCGTTGAAAAACAGTTAAAATGTCGCGGGAAGTAACGTTTTCATGCATCGAGAATTATAGTATTGAGAAACGTTGTGTTTCAACGTATTATCATAATTTACTTCATGCGCGTTCTGAACGTTTATTTACAACGTGTTGGTATATTATATTACTATAAAAATTTAGATATGTAATGAATAATGTATGAATAATTTTCATTTCTACAATCATTTGTTCCTTTGATAAACGTTCTCCATCAACGTTATATAATAATATATGTTGACCCAAATACTAATGTTACCTCACGAGTTTATTTATTCAATCAATTATGCATATGAATAATTTTTATTTCCACCATAAACTATATCTTCAAAGAACGTGGTCTTCCAATAATATATCACGAGTATAATCTTACAATAACATTGTTTCACAACGTTGACTTACATTATATAACTATACAAATTTTATGTCCATAGTGACATTTAAAAAAATAAATGTAAGATGAAATATAACCCTTTCAGTATCAATTTTACTTCCTCGATCCAGCAACAACTCTTTTGTTTTGGATTTATCGAAAGGAATCTCATCTCTTCCTTTTCAATTGAAGAGTTTGGCCACAATGGCAGAAATGTGTATCGGAGCATTCTTCTGGTCAAGCCCTCTGTCTCTCATTACCTCAGACGCTCTGACGAAATCAAAATGGTGGAGAATCTCCTAAAAAATAGAGAAAGCAGGTACAAAGTAATGGTGATGAAACTGAAATTCGAGAATATTCAAATTATGGGTGCTTGAAATGCTAAAATATTACTCACCAACTCAATAATGATTGTACAACACTATTATTTCACAAACTAAGTGGGTATAACTCAACCGTCAACATGACCTTGCCGTTCGCGATACCGGCTACGAGCTCGGGCTACGAGATACATCGATGAGCGCTATGAACAGAGCATGCGTGGATCCAATACGTTCAACGTGAACGTTGATACCATGTTTTACACTTACGTGTCAGTTACCGAATTATTTAACAGACAGTATAAATGATATGTAATTTCAATGTTGAATTGGAAGTTGAGGATATTATTTTAATGAAACGTTTAATCAACGTGTTTCACCAAGCAATGGTTTTCGAATGTATCCAATAGCATGTTTCGTTGTTGTTCCCTAGTAACGATTGAACAAAGTACATAAATAACGAATATATTAACATAGTGGGATAACTTGATTAAATGGTTGTTCGATAGCGGATTAAATACGTATCTTTATTCATCTCCATCAACAATAAGTTAGTGATTAGTTGATAGGTCCGTTGAAGAACACATTCAAGGTAAGAGTTGATATAATGTTCAATATTAACGTGTTTCTTACGTAATTCATCAACTGAGAGCATGTATAATATGTGATATAAATGTTTCATGTGAACGTGATAACATCATTCATGAATGACGTATAATCAATGAGGCCTGTCAACTAGTGGTTGTTGAAAGTATCTGATACAATGTTGAAATAACGTTGCTTGATAATGTGAAAATTACTTAAGAGGAATAGTGCATATCATCAACGTCATTGGATAACAAAAAAATACGTAGCTTCATTATCGATTCGAAATGTATATTGCATTATTACTATCAATCATTCAGGTCGAAGGAGGTTGGAAATTCGGTTGAAAATTACGTTCAACGTGAACGTTCATACCATGTTTCACACTAACGTGTATCTAACCGATTTATTCAACAGAGAGTATGAATTGAATGTTATTTCAATATTGAATTGTTATTTAATGATATTATATTTTATAAAACATTTAATCAACGTGTTTTATCAGTAAGTGGTTTTTGAATGGATCCAATATTGGATCAATTCAAAAACCAATTACTGATAACATGTTTTAATGTCGTAAACTTGTAACGTATGAACAAAATACATTAATAACGTATATATCAACATAATGAGATTAAAAGATTGAATGGTTGTTCAATAGCGGATCGAATACGTATGTCCATGTAACACCATCAACAATAAGTATATAAATGGTTGATATATCAGTTGAAGAATAAATTCAAAGTGAACGTTCAACATCAACATGTACATTACCTAATTCATCAACTGGGAGCATTAATATGTTATATAAACGTTTAATGTCAACATGATGATATTATTCATATGAGACGTATTATCAATGGGGCCTATCAACTAGTAGTTGTTGAAAGCATTCAATACAATGTTGAAATAACGTTGTTTGGTAAGAATAGTGCATATTATCAAAGTCATTTAATAACAAGAATATAACGTAGATTCATTATCGATTTGAAATGTATATATTTCATTATAACTATCAACCAAATGAGTCGAAGTAGGTTGATAAGTCGTTTGAAAACTACGTTCGATGTGAACGTTGATACAATGTTTCACACAAACGTGTATGTTATTGAATTGATCAACAGAGAGTATGAATTATATGTAACTTCAACGTTAAATGGATAGATATAGATATCGTTATCATAAAACGTCTAATCAAAAGTTGTACTAATTACTGGTTACTGAATGGTTTCAATACAATGTTTAAATAACGTTCAATATCATAATGTATTATCACCAGGTTTCAATAATAACTATTAAATTGATACGTTGAACTCAATGTTATTGGCACGTTACTCAAACACGTTAGAAGTTATAACCAAGATGATCATTCAACCGATAACGTATATTTCAACGATAAAACGTTGAAAAAACGTTGAATCAACGTACGTGTGCCCATTGGACAACGCACAGGGCGTTGTCCAATGGGCACACGTACGTTGATCTCAGAAACTGAGAAACTCCGGACATATGTTGAAACGATTTTTTTTAACGACCTAAAGAATCACCCTTATTTATTGATTTCTTTGTTGTTTCTTTGGGCCATGTGAAAAACATTGTCTATGCCACCGCCCCGTTAAAACCCACGAAGACTTGGAGTCGAGAGTAAGACACGCAATCAGTAGAATAGCGGCCCAGCAATTAGCGAACGTTCTTCAAAAACCAGCTATGCGAGTTTAGAAGTCCTTTGACGTTAGCCACTGTAGTTAGGTACTTCTTAGCATTAAATTAGTACAAAATATTTGTATTTTCTCATTATCTTTTAGCTGTAATTTTGATTGTATTTATCGCATATTTTATTACCATCATGAATGAATTTCTCATTAATAGTACTAATGAATGTTATCACGGTACCAATATGGTTCCGTTTGAAAAAGTTGAGTTTTTCCCTAAAATCGATTACGATGAGCTTTATTTGCTCATTGAAAACGGTAGTTAGGATTTGTGGCGGAATTTTCATTCTCCTAGCATTATATGGGTCAGTTGAAATGAATCTGAACCATCATATCACACTAAAAAATAATGGATTCAGTTTTCCATACCAAAAATTGAATTATCGAAAAATTTGACTTTTGAAATGTCACTTAAGTTTGTGGTATCATTGGATTCAGGAAATTATGTAGATTTCAGAAATGAAATCATATATAGGGTGTTCCTTCAAAAATCGAAAGTGGGTATCACTTCCGGCAAACCGAAGGTGAAGAAAACATTTGTAAGTCAAAAAGTGCCGCTCATTTTGTATATGAGTTATCCTGACTTTCAATCAATTTCCTTCAAAACTAACAGAGATACAGAGATACGGGGGTGTAACCTGATCCTGTGTCACCCGGTATACGAGTAAAGCCATTTTCCGGGTTGATTTTGATTTCTATCACATGATGTAACGACGTGACTTCTTCGTGAAGTTGGGGATGAATATGACGCAAAATAGTATATTATTCAAAGAGCGTATAACGATGGCTATCATTCACGAGGTGAAGTTTACGGTCACGTGCCGCAGGTCAGTGGCCTAAATCACCGAGAGAATAGACTACTATACTTTATAATTATAATAATAATAAACGTCTTTTAATGCCAATAGAAAGAAAAACATTACAGCTCAATGAGACTGTTGGCGAAGTCTAGCTTGAGCTATTCTACTCAACCAACAGCGGGCAATTGCCCAGGAGAATGAATAATAGCAAAATTTATAAAAATGATAAATACATACAGTAGAGTCACATGGCCACGACCAATAAAAAAATGTTAATTTTTCTGTTGGGAAATTTTGTTACATTACATACATATTTTCAGAAACACTATTATTTTATAATAATAATAATAATATGAATTTATTCAGGTAACCAGTATTATAAATATAAATAAGTATATAGTTAACATAACAAAATGGAACATTTACACCTTACATATAAATTGCCTCTGTAAATAAAATCAAGAGACCCACAAAGGAAAACCTGTTCTTGGGTTTTGAGGGGTACTTCAATACATTTTTTTCAGCTCAACAAAATTTTATATGACAGTAAAATCACAAATACTCCATAGATAATCCTCTGAAAACATACAAATACTGGCACATACAGAAAAACGACTATGAAAACTATGCATGGGTGATGGTGATCGAGGAGTGTGCTTGGTATTGAGAACATATAATGCAAATCTTTTAACATCAATTGTTTTTTATGACAATAAGTCTATGGAATTTTTCTCTGGGTTCCTGCAAAAGCCACTTTTCAACTTTGCACTTAAACATTGTAATAGAATTACATGAATAGAATTTCATTCTAACAAATATTCAATGCAATACTGTTGGCTGGTTGAGTCGAATTTGTTTGGATTAATATTTTAGCTGGCGAGTACCAGAATTCCCCAAATTCGGTAGGTATTTGCCTTTCAGCCATGGAGCCAAATTGGTTCGAATTCCAATTGATGAACTGTTGCTCTCCGGTATCGCTTGCTCGCACAAGCTCTTGAATGAGCTTCTGAGGGGTTTCCCAGAAACCTGGGATATTCCTTGAAAGATTTTTTTTCAAGCCAAATCAAGGAAGTATTTGATAGCAGTGACTCGTTATTCACAAGTTCATACAATAGTCGTGGATAAAAATAATAATTGAAGCGGTTACGTGTACAGACTATAAGTAGTCCTGTGGAGATATGATAATACCTACGATCTTTCATCCATTTGTGGAAATGACTTCCTTGATAATATCCATCATTCCAGTTGGATAGTTATTGGTTCGGAACTTGTCGAATTGACGCAGTTTTTGGGACTGAATATTAATATATAGATATACAAGGCCTTTTTCCGGGACATTTTCTGTTTCTCTCACATGATGTAACCCCTTGACTTCTTCGTGAAGTTAGGAATGAATATGATGCAAAAAAACTAATTATTCCAGCGTTTACGTATACTGTCTATAAGTAGTCCTGTGGAGATATAATAATACTCACGATCTTTCATCCATTAGTGGAAATGACTTCCTTGATAATATCCATCATTCCAGTTGGATAGTTATTGGTTCGGAACTTGTCGATAGGCGATTGAATGCAGTTTTTGGGACTGAATGAGAAATATACCAGGTGACACACGATTTATATATATATATATATATATACAAGTAAAGGCATTTTCCAGGACATTTTTTGTTTCTATCGTTATAATGTAACCACGTGACCTCTTCGGGAAGTTAGGGTTATGTTTTCGATGTCGACTTTACAGACTGAATTGAACAAGTGGAGTGAGCGGGTGGAATATATGCATATATGAGGAAAAATATTTCCATTTATCACATAAATTATCCATACACCACGTATATAATGATTTGCAGTAGAACTTGCAATTATCGAGACTAGAAGATGTGGGCAAAACATTGAATCAACGAATCACTTTTCAAATTGAATCAACTTTTTAAATCCACGATAACAAAACGTTGAAGAGGAGTAGTCTGCCGAACTGATTATAAACACGTTGCTCCCATCTGGTTGAATATACGTTGTAAATATGCAACCGAGTGAAAATTTTTAGAATATAATGTTAACTGGGCTGGGTATGTTGTTCCGTTGAGTGACGTAGTGAAGTGAGATGTCAAAATTAAAAAAATGTTCGACGTTTTCCAAAAAATCATATTTCAAGTTGAATAAATGTCGTAGTTCGAAAATGAAAAAAATTCAACAAATTTGCTGATTTTCAACATATCTGATAAATATTTCACATCAGTTGGAACAGTTTCGACATAGTCATTCAAAATAGTTTTCTCGAAGTACAAGATTCATTTATGTTATTTAATAACTCATTCAACGGATAATACACTGATTTTCATAACGTTCAATTAACATCAAAGAATAAGTACAATTGAAACGAGGAATAAAGGTTGCTCAAAGATATAGTTGTCATTGGATAGTTTATTCAACGGATCAAACACTTAATTTCATAACGTTTGATAAACGTAAAAAAGTGGTATATTTGAAACGTTGAATATAGGTTTCTCAAATACATAGTTCCTATTGAATAATTTATTCAACGGATCATAAAAGTAATTCAACAACGTTTTTCAAACGAAGGAAATAATTAGTAATTGAAACGTTCAATAAAGGTTTCTCAAAGGTTCAGGTTGCTAAACAATCTCATATTAAACTTCATTGTTTTCTGAAACCAATTGTATATACGTTGAGAATACAATTACAATAAGGACTCATTGCCTAATGGTGGTTATATAACTAAGTTGAATCCTATACGTTTCGTCAAATTTGGGTTCCGGAAGTAACGTTACAAAATTCAACGAGTGACGTTTTACCAACGTCCACTACTCCATATAAACGTATATGTGTATTGATCGGGTTTCTTCGTTAATAAGTGCGTATATATCATTCATTAGTATATGCCCAATGAGCACACGTACGTTGATTTAACGTTTTTTTAACGTTCTATCGTTGAAACATACGTTACCAGTTGAATGGTCACCGTTGTCAGTTTGGTTATAACTTCTAACGTGTTTGAGTTACGTTTCAATAACTTTGAATTCAACGTGATCAGAATACGTTGTTTGTTCACGTGATTTAAATGTTATGATATTGAACGTTATTTTAACATTGTATCGAAACCATTCAGTTATCAGTGATTGGTACAACACGTTGATCAGACGTTTTATGATAACGATATCTATATCTTTCCATTTAACGTGAAAATAACATATAATTCATACTATCTGTTGATTAATTCGAGAAACATACACGTTTGTGATCTTATGATCCCTCAAACACCAATGTCATATCTAACTTCAATATAAAAGACAGACAATCGAAAATGACAAAGTTGGATTGATTATTCTATTTCATCTTTGCTCTTATCACAATTGAGATCACAGCAAAGCCATACCGAATGCAAGTAATGATATATGATGATAGTTCTGGCAGATAGGTTTTGAGATGAAGCCAGAACCGAAATAGAGACGGATATAAATAGAAAGTGTGGTGAAACAATCCCTAAAGCCTTGTACTCGAGCTTCGAGAAGAAACTGAACAAATGTATTGTGGTAGAAAGAGATCTTATGACCCTTCAAACACCGAAGTCATATCTGACTTCAATATTAAAGACAGACAATCGAAAATGACAAAGTTAGATTGATTATTCTGTTTCAGCTTCGCTCTTTTCGTAATTGAAACCACAGCAAAGCCATATCGCATGCAAGTGATGATACATGACTATAGTTCAGGCAGATAGATCTTGAGATAAAGCCAGAACCGAAATAGAGACGGAAATAAATGGAAAGTGTGGTATCAACGTTCGCATAGAACGTATTTCAAACGACTTATCAACCTCCTTCGACTCATTTGGTTGATAGTAATAATGAAATATACATTTCAAATCGATAATGAATCTACGTTATATTCTTGTTATTAAATGACTTTGATAATATGAACTATTCTTCAAAGTGATTTTCACATTACCAAGCAACGTTATTTCAACATTGACGAATTACTCCCAGTAGATGAATTAGGTAATGTACATGTTGATATTGAACGTTCACTTTGAATGTATTCTTCAACTGATCTATCAACTATTTATATACTTATTGTTGATGGTGATATTAGTGATATACGTATTTGATCAGCTATCAAACAACCATTCAAGTTATAAATCTCACTAGGTTGATATATATTCGTTATCAATATATTTTGTTCAAACGTTACCAGTTTATGACATCAACATGTTAATAATAATAATAATAATAGAATTTATTGATAGGTTAGAATAACAATAGAATACAAAGTAATGAAAAAGTCATCAATCCTATCAAATGGCAGGATTCAATTTCTGACTGGGTCACAAGTGACTCAGCCAGATCTTGCTCTTCCATCCAACCAAGAGAAAAAAAAAATTTAACACACATATTGAGCATATGTACACAGAATAAATCACCCATAGAATTCATAATATAAACATATATACCACATATATACATACAAAATACATATGAAGATAATGAGTAGTGAAAGAAAACAATGAAAAAAAAATTCTAAAATTCAACTACATTATACAAACAGTTACGAATCACCTTTGCAGAGTAAAAACTGAAACTAAAAGGGAGGCAGCCATTCAGTAGAGATGGTTAACACCTGAAGGGAGTAAATAGAGTGGGTATTTTATTAGTAAGTATAAGATTCCTCAAGGTGGATTTGAATTTAATGGGGTTCATACCCTTGAGAGTATTCGGTAGCCTATTGTATAGCCTGGTAATAAAATGAGAGAAGGAGCCACGAAAATGTGAAGTTCTATGTTGGGGGTTGTGAGTTGATTTCTGAACCTAAGGTTCAGGTTGTGTACGTCTGTGCGAAATCTTATTTTCAGGTAGAGGTAAGTTGGTTTGTTTGAAGTTATTATTTTATGAAATAACGTGCACGCATGGAACACACGCCTCGTTTCCATGTTCATCCATCCGACTTCTTTCAAATGATGTGAGACATGTTCGCGTCGGCGCGTTCCTGTGATTAGCCTTAGACATGAATTTTGTAAAAGTTGTAGTCTTTTTCTGTCCTTTTGTGTTAAATTAGGCCCATACACCACATCAGCATAGTTCGCATGTGAAAGAACGACAGCTTCACAGAGAATTTTTTTTGTTTTCATATTCAGAATTCCTCGGTTGGAATATATTGCTTTGAGATTTGAATATCCTCGCTTTGAAATCAGCGAGGTGTGGGAGGAGAATTTAAGTGAGTAATCAATTATCAAGCCAAGGTTTTTTGTTTGATCAACACAAGGTAGGAGCGAATTTTCGAGAGATATTTGAACTTCATTCAAACAACGCTTCCTGGTGACGGTACGACCGAATAGCATTACAAAAGATTTGGTTGTATTCACTGTGAGACAATATTTTTTCGAGAGTTCAACAAGGGAGTTGAGATCTTCATTGATTTTTTGACAGGCTTCGTGCAGATGTTTTTCCTCAAATTCCATATAAATTTGTGTGTCGTCAGCATAACTGTGTATATTGGTGTGGCGGAGGCAGAGAGGAAACTGCGAGGTATAAACGACAAATAATAAAGGTCCCAAAATCGAGCCTTGTGGTACACCATTCGATAATTCTAGAAAATTTGATTTATTTCCGTTAAGGGATGTGCATTGAAGACGACCGAGCAGATAATTCCTTAATAGAGCCACAGCTTCAATGGAGAAACCAAGATATGTCAATAAGTTCAATAGTAGTACATGGCTGATTCTGTCGAATGCTTTAGAATAGTCGATGAGCACTAAGACGCTAAGTTTATTATTATCTATCGATGTGTGGATGTCATCTACAACCTTGAGAAGCGCGGTGGTGCAGCTATGATTCGATCGAAAACCAGACTGCGTCGGAGGTAGTATCTCTTGATCATCTAAATGAGCTCTCATTTGAGTGTTAACGATTTTTTTAAATGCTTTGAATATTGCACATAGAATGCTAATAGGTCGTAAATCATTGAGACTTTGCGGGGAAGCAATTTTTGCCAAAGGAACAACGTTTGATTTTTTCCAAATAATTGGGAATGTAGAATCTTGAATGCATGTATTGAAGATATGCGTGATGAATGGGATAATGTGTGGGCAGCAATGCAGTAACATTTTAATACTAATATTGTCGGGGCCGACAGCGTTAGACTTTATGGAAAGTATAGTATTGTACACTTCTTCATCTGTGGTCGGATGGAAAGAGAAGGTGACATGTTCATGAAGTGTATTGTTTTTAAAGTGTGATAACACGTTTGCGTCGGGAGTAAAACCATGTAAGGAGGAGTCACAAAAAAATCTATTGATGTCATCTACGTTACTTAGCTGTTCTGGAATTGTCTTGTGAGGTTTTTTGTGAACATCTAAAGAAGCTAGTTCCTTCCACATATGGTTGGTATTATTTCTGAGTCTGAATTCAACGTACGCTTTTTTCTCTAGTATTATTGTGCGATTCGTGAGATTTCTCAATTGTTTATAGTAGTTCCAGTGGTTTGTGGTTCTACTTCTCCTGAATTTGCTAAGTGCTTTGTCTCGTAAATTCATCATTGTCTTTAAATTGTCTGTAAGCCATGGAGCTTTATTTTTAGTAATGCGCACGGTTTTTTCGGTACATGAAGATCAAATACTTTCAAAATCAAAGTATTCAACAAATTCACTTTCTCATCTATGCCTTCAAGACGATAAATAGTTTCGAATTCTAGACTTGATAAATCACTTGAAAAATCCACAGGATTAAAATTTTTGAAATCCCTATAAGTATACATGAAGTCTTTATTTAAGTGAGTAGTGGGGCCTATTTTACATGAGACTAAAAGGTGATCGGTGAAAGAGCTGCAGTCAACTGTAGTACGGTCGGTAACATTTAGGGCTTCGGGGCAAATTATCAGATCTAAAAGTTTACTGGAAGTGGCACTGTAGCGAGTAGGTTCATCGACAATTTGGATTAGTTCATGTGAGCTGAGGGTTTCATTCTGTTGAGAAAGAATTTGATTGAGCGGGTTAAGGAAATCGATGTTGAGATCTCCAGCACAAATGATGTGTTCATATTTTGGCGCGAGTGTAGACAGAACCTCATCGAGTTTTTCGATAAACTCATGTGGTGAGAAATTGGGCGGTCTATACAGGGAACCTATAACATACTTTGATTTGCTCAACGTGAAAGATATCCAAAGTTGTTCAATCGTTTCTATCAAATTTAGATTTAGTTTGTGTGCTCGTAAGATGCTTCGGATGTAGATTGCCACGCCTCCCCCGCGACCTTGTCCACGATCCTGTCGAAATAGTGTATAGCCTGGAAGATAAATCATATCATCGTTTATGTCGGTGGTTAACCAAGTCTCAGAGAGGGTGATAATATCATATATTTCAAATACTTTCAGCTTGAACTCCGCAAAGCGATTCAATAATGACCTACTATTTATATGGCATATTGAGAATGACATAATGAAATGGCGTTTAATGAAATCACTCAATGTAAGTAGAAAAAATGTTATTGGATTCATTCAAAAACCACTGATTGATATAACACGTTGATTAAATGTTTCATCAATATAAGATCATTGAATTCAAATTCAACATTGAAATAATATATAATTCGTACTCTCAATTGAATACTTGGTTACATACACGTTAGTGTAAAACATGGTATGAACGTTCACGTCGAAAGTAATTTTCAACCGACTTTTCAACCTCGCCCTGATGATTGATGGTTATAATGCAATATACATTTCGAATCGATAATGCAACTACCCTTTTTTTTGTTATCAAATGACATTGATGATATGCCCTATTCCTCTGAGTAATTTTCACATTATCAAGCAAAGTTATTTCAACATTGTATCAGATCTCACAACTACTAGTGAACAGGCCTCATTGATCATACGTCATTCATGAACCCAGTAAACCAAAATATGTGTCTGAAATATTTCTGAGACCGATCATTTTCCATTTGAAACGTTTCACCTTTTGACTCAGACACGTTCCTGAAACATGGCAGACACCAGAAATGACCTAGGTATGAAACGTTTCAAAGTAATGTTTCTTGTGAAACGTTCCTGATACATAACATAACTGCATATGAATACATGAAAACACGTATCTGAAACATTTCTTGATGTGTATAGTGTGACACTTTTTTGAAACATGGGAAATTCAGAGGGTATCTCTTGTATAATGGGAAGGTATTGTGGAATTTCAAAAAAAAGGTGGGTTTTTATCATTTTTTATTGATCATATAATTGAAATATATGCACGAAATGACAGCTCATCATTTTGTTTCCCGCTTATGGAGGCTAATGGTGAAACCATGCCGACGTGAACCTTTCAAAGTCTCTGTCATCGGAGAGAATCGTTTCCAGGCATAATCTACAAAATATACATTTCATCATTGCTCATTCTAAAAATACATACCTATACCCTCTCAGAATTGATCTCAGAACAAGCACATATGCTCATTTATTCATTCCCCTGTGAACTTCTTGGAATCGCTGTCCGTCACTATAACAATGCATTATGAGGCTTTTAATTGGAAAATGTTAAGAAATAGACTCACCTCTTGAAGTAGAAATTACTTGAAGATCGTTCAAGGGATTGTAAAATACTCCATTTTCCATGCACATAACCTATACACTCCGAACAGTAATATTTTGAAGAAGTTTCATTTTGATCACTCATTTCTAAACTAACTCAACAATCCTTTTGCACAATGCTCATATGTGAATAGCACAAAATAGACTTACCGCATTTAAAACAAAAAAACATAAAAAAGTGACGAGACAAGATGGATGGACGCTCTAGCTCTAAGGCAAACTGTATTGTTTGCATCGAGTATTTGTGCGCATGCCCTTTTGTTCGTGCTAACAACTGACAACTATATACACTATTGAAATATTTCTGAAATGTGTCATTTGATAACATATTATATTGCCTATTTTTGAAATATGTCAAAGACATTGCTTTGATACTTTGATTATGACACGTTTCTGGTATATTTCTGAAACCTCTATTTTCAATGTTTCAAATATTTTATCACGTGATTCATTTGAAATGTTCCAACACGTTATGTGTTTACTGGGAATGATGTTATCATGTTCACATGAAACGTTTATATCACATATTATTCATGCTCTCAGTTGATGAATTATGTAAGAAACACGTTAATGTTGAACATATTATATCAACTTTCACTTTGAATGTATTCTTCAACGGATCGACTAAATTATTAACTTATTGTTGATGGAGATGAATAAAAAAGATTTTGATATATTCGTCATTTATGAATTTTGTTCATTCGTTACTATGGAATGACATCGAAACATGTTATTGGATACATTCGAAAACCACTGCTTGATGAAACACGTTGATTTAACGTTTCATTCAATAATATCAGTAACTCCCAATTCAACATTGAAATTACATATCATTTATACTCTCTATTGAATGATTCAGTAACATACACGTAAGTGTAAAACATGGTAATACGTTCAGGTTGAACGTATTGCATCCGCGCATGCTCTGTTCATAGCGCTCATTGATGTATCTCGTAGCCCGAGCTCGTAGCGGTTATCGCGAACGGCAACAGGTCATGTTGACGGTTGAGTTATACCCACTCAGTTTGTGAAATAATAGTGTTGTACAATCATTTTTGAGTTGGTGAGTAATAATTTAGCATTTCAAGCACCTATAATTCGAATATTCTGAAATTTCAGCTTATTCACCATTACTTTGTACCTACTATCTCTATTTTTCAGGAGATTCTCTACCATTTCGATTTCGTCAGAGCGTCTGAGGTAATAAGAGACAGAGGGCTTGACCAGAAGAATGCTCCGATACACATTTCTGCCATTGTGGCAAAACTCTTCAATTGGATAAGAAGACATGAGATTCTTTTCGATTAATACAAAACAAAGGAGTTGTTGCTGGATAGATTAGGTGAAACATATATTGAAGGGGTTCTATTTCATCTTGCGTTCATTTTCGAATATGCCACTATGGACATAAAGTTTGTATAGTGATGTAATGTAAGTCAACGTTATGAAACATTGTTATCGTATGATTATACTCGTGATATATTATTGAAAGACCAAGTTCTTTAAAGATATAGTTTATGGTGGAAATAAACATTATTGATATGTAATTAATTGAATGAATGAACTTGTGAGGTAATATAATATACATTTATGTTCTGAATCAACGTTAGTATTTGGGTCAAGATATATTATTATATAACGTTGATGGACAACGTTTATCAAAGGTATAAATGGTGGTGGAAATGAACAGTATTCATACATTATTCATAAGATATATAAATTTGTATAGTAATATAATATACCAACACGTTGTAAATAAACGTTCAGATCGCGCATTAAGTAAATTATAATAATACGTTGAAACACAACGTTTCTCAATACTATTATTCTCGATGCGAAAAACTTTACTTTCCGCGACATTTTTACAGTTTTTCAACGGTTGCTTATGTAACATTTTCCCAACGTATTTTCAACGTGCGTGTGTCCATTGGGTGGAAGCTTACTCTAGGTTTATACAGCGAATAAGAAACAATAAGAAATGAGCAAGGAGATAAGAGTTGGCCTGGCCATCTTTCAATTCTTATCTTATTTCAGTTTGAAAATGGAAGTGCGCATGTGCAGACGAATAGTTGAACGTCATCGTCAAAAAAAGCGTCATTTCATTGGCAGATTTTTATTCCTTAGTTAATCTGTATAAACAGGTCTAATTTTGTGTTATTCCTTGTCTTATTTCTTGTTTTATCGTATTTGCTGAATAAACCAAGGGTGAAAAAATTCTTTTCTAGTTTTCCAATTGTGAATTTCCTAAGTTTCAAATCATAGCTACAACTATTTTCAAAAATCGAGATTTTCCCATTTCTCTGAGAAATCTTTTCCAGAAAGTTCCATTACATTTTTTCTGATTTTCTGATTTTCTGATTGAGGGATTCTGTTTCCCACAACTTTCCTAATGACATAACTATCATGTTCAGGGGAATAGAGAAGACGTTTTTTTAAATAATTATTCCTCTTGCCAACATTAAATCATTAGACTACTTTTCACTTCTCTTGAATGAAATATTTTTGACAGATCCGTCCCCGTATACGTATACCGTTAGTGTCCGTATTGATACGTAGCCCGTAAAGCATATCTATTACCTTATCGAGTTTGCGCGTGCGCAGATCAATACGAATAAGGATGGGGTTGGAATTTTGATTTTGATCACACAGTTTTTAAACCCAATTATATAATTTTAAGTACTGAAAAGACCTAAACCTGAAACTGTCACATTCTAGTGACAATTGTTAAAAAACGTACAGCCTTCAAACAAATTGCGGCAACCTAAAGAGTGCTGCCAACCAAATGCCTAGGCATAACAGGCGCCGAATTTAAAATTCAATATAAATGTTCCAATGCATTCCCATCAATGGTTTGGTACCTACTAGTGCGTTGATTTCATGTCGTCATCGATGACGTGCATCAGTTTTTAAATTTTATTTACTACAGTTTCAAGACACGGATTAGTGAGCACCGTCGACATTGTCAGTTAGGACAAACTGACAAATCGGATGAAGCTAAACACGCCCTTCTCAACAAACACAACACCTCAATCTCTCGACGACGACGAATTATTGTACAGGTTTATACTAAGAAGCAATTGAGATGTATAAAACAAGGATAATTTCACTTGAACAAAATTTATAATCCAATTTTGAGAATATTACTTACAAAACCTGACGGAACTTGAAAATCCAGAACACGGTCCGAACATAGGAAATAAACATATGACATGACCTCCACATTTGCCATCGATAATAAAAGACCAGACTCACAGAGAAGAGATAGACTACGAGCACGCCGCTAAAGAGTGGGGTTTCAGATGCAGCTGAAAGCTCCGAAACTCAAAACTCCAAGCCCCTCAAGCCCGAAATACTTGCGATGTAATAACAACTTCATTCAAATTGAAGAGAATGCACGATATAAGTGAGCCGTGTCTACGCTCTGCGATTTCAATTCAAGACACGATAGATTTTATCAATGAAATTCCATTGTTAAAAAATAAGAGCCTAGGCATGTTACCTACGTACTAAGACTGCACTACTGATCAAATTCACGCCTGATTTAACATTTTGAATCAGTACTGAAAACAGTTTTTCAATAAATATTTTGAATTGATATTCAAGAAATTCTCAATCGTTTGTGACTAATGATTCACAAACGATTAAGAATATTGTAACAGGTACTTGAAAAAAATAATAGTCCTGAGAGAGAAAACGTTTCTTCCACTAGAAAGTTATAATTAGGCTAGATAGTTATTATCTAGCCTACAATAATTGTACTTCTGATCGAATGTTCATGTTGGAATTTCTCGTTATTCATATGATTAAATAGTTTTGATTATATTTATATTTTGATCTACCAACGAATTGCGAAATGTGAATATCAAATCAGTGATGAATATTGACGCCTCTTCCGAGCAGAAAAAGTTGTTTACAAGTATCTCTCTCTCTCTCTCTCGGTAGCTCATTATTAATTTCAGTCGTCAGAATAATAGAAATTTTAAATATTCATGAGACTGAACCTATGAGAAACCATATTTACAACAGATATCGTACTCATCTTCCATTGAAGTTGATTCAATTTGCTACAATCCCACTTCATAACTTTATCACCCATATTCGAATCTAAAGTTCACCAGAATTAGCTTTCGGAATGGTTATTCTGGTATTTTCGTACCCTGATTTCGTTAACGATGCGTTGATTAATTCGTGGGAAAAATCTCTAATAACTTATGTTAATTGTATCTACCAGCTGTCTATCAACTGTCTATTGTATAATGAATAAACATAATATGTTTGCACAATATGTGATGAGTTATTTCATAAAAAAAATCTTGTGCTCATATAACAACAGAAGTTCAAATGATCGAAAGTTCTCTGTAGGTTTGTTCTGGTTCGAGGATCCAGAACTGTTTCAAACCTGCGCAGGACATGATGCGTAGAAGCAAAAAATCCCAGACAGTCCAGGACAGTCTCGAACACTTGGTTGAACCAGAACGCTCTTTTTGAGTGACCACTGCGCCATCTTTCGTATACAGGGAGCTTTTATTTGACAAGTGGGCAGCTTGGAAATTAATGGTTTCAACACAGTAGGTTTCAGTTTTGAAGTTTTGAGTTGGCTGCCATTAAAAAGTATTTTGGGATTTTGGTACCATGTAAGGTAAACATTGAGTGAAAAAGTGCATGGTCCCGATATAACTAAAGAATAAATATTTTTCAGAAGAATATCAGTTGTCAGAGTTTCTAATATAAAATGAAAAAAATGACGATAGGGATGGAGATAACTTTTTTAGCTGGGAGAGAATCCTCTTGTACTTTTGGATTTGTATAAATCATACAAACTAAAAGTAGATAGAGGAGAAATTAAGAGTATGAAAAAAATGTGGGAAAAATTATCCATAGAGTTATCCAATAGATGCCGTATCACCATTCACCCTTCGAAATGTGAAAACAAATTTAAAGTATTGGAGCGATCCCATAAAAAATTGACTGACAACAATAATCAACTTTAACAAGAAGAAACTAAGGCCTATGCCACAGCTTACAGCTTAATGAACTATAAACAAACACCTACCCTACCTGCCTACCTGCGACTTGAACTTGACTGCGCATGCGCATCGAGAACAATTTTCATCAGTTCTCGCTCAAGAGCAAAAACAAGTCGTGATAGTTCAGGACGGTCCGAGATCATTTTAAATGCGAAACCAGAACAGAGGATTCATCAATCCGAACTTGTCCTCGACAAACCAGAACGCTCTTTATTAACTGCGCATGATCCTGACGTCCGAGAACCACAATTTTTCAGAACCAGAACAAACCTTTTGTTAAATTCCTTCATCTGCAGATTTGAAATACACTCTTCGTGGGGCTTCGGGTGCAATACCCCATTCATATGGAAAACTCGACAGCAATTGCTTCGTAAAATGAATAATCGAAACATGACCTTGACCATGATTATATCTATGGCTTGGAACTGTTCGTTGGATGAATAAGGGATATATAACTCTGTTGGGAATCTCATAATCATTAAACATTTTCCCTATTACATTATTTGTCTACTTATTTGTCTACTTTTAAGAGTCGCCATACCTACTCATAGAACTATCTAACATTCATGAATAGTTTTTCTCAGTGGAGAGAAAGTATTATGCAGAATTTGTGTGTTTGTAGAAAATATCGTCACTCAAATCGCTAGTCTCAATTGAGTGCAGTTCAGACCTAGTTGAATAGAAAACTTTCTCAGTTTCTGGGGCAAGAGATCCCGGAATCCTCCGATAGATAAATGTGTATATTTCAGTAGTATGTAGTATGTCGTTGAATTAGGGGACATAATAATAAAGGGTTAGATTCCACTTTGTATGTCTCCTATATTCAGGAGAATTACGCTATATCTCCGCAGTGCTAAGTAGTTGAAAAAGGGTTGACTAGCCGTCTTCTTTGGAAAATAAGAACTTTTGTATTTTGTGCAGAAAAATATATTAAAATCGTAGTAAAGCGCTTTCTACTAATATTTTAATGAATACTTTTCAGCACGAACCACAGAAGTACTCTCTCTTCCAAGTATATTGTGGTACCTGCACACAGCTTGACAATTTTCACTTTGTTGTTTTCCCCTTACCATAGGTAATACACATTTCTCTCTCACATTGGGATTTTGTTTCAATCATTGAATGATATGAAATTGAAGCTGAATTTTTTTTCAGAATTCGAGACATATCTCCAATCGTAGAATGAAATGAAATTTGAACGGAACTGGTCAAAATTTGAATGCAAATGCTCTATACTTGATATGAATTTTCCATATTGAAAAAAACTCATACAGAACTCAGTAGGATCTCTACTGTTCATAGAGTTCACGAAAATGAAACATTTTCCAAAACAAATGTCATCATAATATTTTTTTGATCGATACGCCGGCTATGTTTTGTTTGGGCCCGGAACTATTCATTCAACATAAAACCGAAAACCGTTTCCGGGACAGTCTCGGAATACGACGAAAGGCATAAAAATTTTCCGGACCTGTGCCGGAACTCGACAAATGTCCCGGAACACATCTAAAGATCCCAAAAAAAGTACCGGAATTGTGCGATAGACGGGGTTTTTTTTATATATATATATATATATATATATATATATATATATATATATATATAAAGGAGGAATAGTCGCTGACTAGTTAAGAGTATAACTATATAGTAGGGTCTGCAGCGTTGTAAAAGAAGACTCTTTAAAGTTTTTCCAAGCTTTCGGAATGTTATTTATTCCATCATCAGGGACTACAATATAAAATGTCATATAAAATGTACAATTCAGAAATATAAGTACTTACATCTTTGTTGAGGATGTTTACATATATGTTATGTTTGCGAAATAAATTTCTTAATATCGTTTTTTAATACAACAGGAAGATAATTTCAATTTTAAGAACCACAACTGATCGAAAAAACAGATTGTGTACATAGATTCATGGAAACATAATTCATTTTTTTATTTAAAAATTTTGAAATTTCAATTTGACAAGTTTTGATGTTCAGAAAGACACTATTCATATGAAGTTTGACATTATTATTATGTGGTAAAGTTCTAATCAATGAATCGATCGATCATTGTTTGAAATTTCACTCCTGCACTCTGGTCCAGGATGCTCAATACCTTCCTGATTCGGCCATGAAAGCAATATGTATAATTAACTTGTTTTTTGTTTCTTCAGAATATTATTTCTAGCTTTATGAACGAAACAAGTTCTCGAGGTGAAGATTTTAATAATTTTTGACAAAACCTGCATTTTGTATGCAAATCGACCATGACAACTTAAATTGATTTTGTCGGAATGTAAAAATATCTTCTACATGACTCATAATATATAGAAGAATACAGTAACTAACCACGGAGTATTTCTAAAGTGAGTTTCTGAAATAATTTTCAACTTGATCCTGTTAAACTCGTCACAAGATGCATTAACAGCACAAAGGATAACTGTGCAACTACTTGAACATTCTGCTGGAACATAATGTGAATACGAAAGTCAGATGTTGGTACATCATACACAATACATTCCTTGAAGATGTTTCCATCAGATCTTATAGAAGCCTCAGGTGCTCAACTGAATAAGTGTGTCTAACTACCTACTATTGTTATCTTTGTTTCCATCAGATCTTTTTTCAAATGAGGCACAAGCTGCTATTACTCATAGGTTCAGAAATATTTTCAGAAACCTCAAATTGAGAGAGTAGTAGTATTGTTGGGGATGATTGGAATGAAAAACGTATTGATAGAAAATATCTATTAAATCACCAGAGAAACACAACAGGTCAACGAATCAGGTAAAATAATTAGGTATACTCGTGGTACATGTTGCTATGACACTAACTATATATATATATATATATATATACATCACGCTAACATTATTGCGTCCTTTCACAAAACGACACTACTGCGTCCCCTTGAATTCTTGTATTTAGGGAGAGTTTTATAGCGAATACTTTTTCTCCTCATTAAATGCATTCCGTATCTATTTTCAGATTTTCATTACCATCAAAAATAAAAACAATGATATTCACGCCCTTACTGCGTCCCCTCAAAAGTGGGCCTTTACTGCGTCCATCGAATATACGTTTTTATGTTGAGTACTATCTTGCGTCCTGAAAATATATTATTGTACACAATCAGAATGATGCTGCGTCCTGCAGTGTTGCCAGATTCATTTCTGCTCACAACCTATATGCGGAATGCTTTCATTTTATGTGTTGTTGAAAATTGACTTCACAAAAGAGGACTAATTTGGGAAAAAAAAATTCTCGATCAGAATCACGCGAGAAAATATATTCCTATCAAATTGATTTCATATTTCTTAATTTTCTATCAAGGCTGTATATATTTCGAACTTACACATAATTGTTATCACAATAGTATATTGTTCCATGATCAAGGAATGATAATACATTCTTCACGAGAATGAAGTTTGCAGTTTGAGCAGTAGGCGAGTGCTGTATATCATACGAGTGAGCAATTACTATTCAATGCGAGTTATTCATTATATTTCTTCCACGGTTACAACAGATGAAAGCGAAATGATTCAACAGCTAACATGAACTTCAAATTTGATATTATTCGAGATTTTCATTTAGGTACGATTGCATAAGCAAGAGTATAGAGCTTTAATTGCTCAGAATTTGATATTCCATGAAAGACCTGATTAAATGTGTAGTGACAACTATATTTCTAAAACAATGAATTCTTCGTCTCATCCGGTAAAGAAATTAATTTGAGGATATACCACAACTGTAACAAAATGAAATTATTGGGTTATCAGGTGTGAAAATGGAATTGAAGACATACAATAAACATCATTGTTTTATCAAAAACAGTTTAGATAGAGCAGTTTCGTGTTTCCCCCTTAATAGTAGATTATACCACGAGTCAATAATGACAACTATTATTCTAGAGGAATGTTTATGAACCGAGCCGCGTTAGCGGCGAGGATGTAAAATAATCCGATAGGATAATAGCCATTATTGCGAGTGTTATACTCTACTTTATTTACGATTGATTTATACAATTTCTGGAGGTGTACAGGTAAATGATTCTTCAGTTTCTTCATTTCTATACAAATACACAAACACTACCAATGCGTTTGACACTGACACTTTGGAGATTGGTTATATCGTTTCTATGGTGATATTAATATCAAGAACTTTTGTGATTGGACTAGAAGAGGAAATAAAGACTATAAATCCCTGCCATAAATCATGTATGGCATTATACTGGGGAAACCATACGACTATTACTTATATTATGTAATAGTCGTAAACAAAATTCCTTATTCGATAGTTTAGTGTATTTGAAATAAGTGGTACAAAAATATGTTATTTTCCCAATGAGAATTCTACCCATCACGTATCAAACGGATCTTGATAAAAATTTAGCACAATTTATTGTTGAATTGATTTCAGGCGACATAAAAGAGTATACAATTCAATTGTTGATATAAAAAAATATCTGAATATATTTTATTTTTCAATGTCCAAGGTTTTTTTTGTTAACCAGAATGAAAGTCATCAATCAGAACAATGTTGTTGAAACTTTTCCTAGAGATCAATTAGTCTAACACCAAACTGATATAAATTTTTGTCTCATGAAGATGATAACATTGTTAGCGAAATGCGCGTCATATCACTTTGGTGTTGATGGAGTGATTGATCTCTAGAAAATGTTTAAACTTTCACACCAGAAGTTTCAATCACATCGTTTGATGTTCCTGAGGAAAATTGTTCATTAAAATTCAATGAATGTTACCATTCAGAATAATGAAATGAGAACAACCAGATATTTCTGATACCTTGATTTCAATTCGAAGAAAACGACAAAATACTGAGGTAATGATATCCATGAATTGTAGGAAACCAAAAGGAACTAAAGATGAATTGATAAAGCAAAAAAAAACCATTGATCATATAGAGAAAACATTCTTGAATTATTCACAATAATTTTTCGTATATTTATTCTGTATAAATACTTTGATTTTCATCCAATCTCTATTTTCGAACACTTTGGGAAACTAAGTTCTCATTTCTTCACATTCTTGTCGTTTTGGTGGATTTTTATTTTCAAACGAAAATATTCTGTAGCAATTTTTTTTTGTTCTTCGGTCCATTTCACCAAAATTCTTTTTTTATTTTTGTACAAGTAATATACGTACTTAGTGCTAATTGTAACGGCTTCGTTTTCGCTTAAATTAAGGATATCTCCTATTTCAGTTAAGTGATTAATATTTTGTATCAACACATCAAAAGCAGTTTTCTTTTCTATTTTGTGAAATGCGCTTGTGGTATCACATCCTGTCAGACAATGAGCTGCTAGGAGATTTTTACAAATGGAGAGTCCAAGTTTTTCCACTATATCATGTATGGCATTTTAACGTTTATTTTTACTATGTCCTAATTGAATAAATAATTGGCAAATCAATAATTCTTGAGCGGTGCTATAATAATGTAGAAATGAAAGAAGAGCATCTGTATCTACCAATTTTACAAGAATAGAATCGCCATGCCCTCCACCTCGGCTAAAACGTGACGGATAATTCGCAGATCTGCTTCTTCTTGATTGCTATTTAGTTAATATATTTGGATCATCATTTTTAGCTATAAGAAACACGTATTTTGGGTTCTCAAATCCTCCCGCTATAATCAGGAACTCATTATCTCCCAATGAACTTGGCCCATTCTGTACAAAATAATTCGTTTAAAAATTAGCAGCGATCTTTTGTTGGAGGAAGATTTGAAAATATTTTTTGAGACAGATCTGAAAACATTTTTTTGGGACAGATCTGAAACTCAGTTACATTTCAATCACTTCGTTCAGAACTTTCCGCATTCTTAGGCGAATTATTATTGTAGGTATCCATTTCTATTGTAGATTAGACGCATGCTTTTTATGTTGAATGAGCTGATGTTATTTCTAGTTGTTCAAGAAGAAATTTCTTGCTGTGGATTTTGCGTTCCAAAATTTTTAGGCCAACAGTATTTTTTTTTTCTGCGGTACCAACTTGTTTGTAGACCCTGTTTTGTAAGGTTTTGCACAACCAATTTGTCCTGAGTTTCAACAGATTCTCCACATATAATGCTCTCTATTTTATAGAAGTGAAAGTTTTTGAAATAATTTTCCAAAAATGCATATGATAATGTAATTAATGATTAGACTAGCACAATCAAATACAGATAGGTAAAACATCATTTTGCTTTTGCTCACTGTCGTTGAGCGCGCACAGGTCTTCCGGGCAAAGTGCATGCGGGAGACACGCGTGATTTCAATATCGGCGCGGTTATTACGTGTCCTATCGATCTCAACCTATTACATTTTTTTTTAAACTTCTGTGATTTTTTTGCTTCAATTCACTAGCAGAAAGTATGTGAAAATTCCTGGAGATGAAAAAGTTTTTCGATTGCTCAAGAAATCAATGCACAAAAAATAAATACGAGTATTTCTTATTTTTTTCTGAGAAGAAGAAGTGAGTTTCCAAAAATGCGGCCGCATTGACACCAGCGCCAAGATTTCAACTTTCGAATAAAAAAAAACTTTGATATCTCTAATAGTTTTGGAGTTATCACGAGTTATATCTAAAAAAATACCTTTTTTGGATTTTCCATTTTTTCACACATTTTTGCTATAGAAAGAGTCAGCCCCAGCTGGCGGTGTCGTAAATATCGATTTGTAATAGCCAATAACATTCCCAATAACAATACACCACTCGTTTTGTTCCACCTCAATTCGGTTTTTTTCGTGATAGAAGCGTCTTTCGAGCGCGTTTTTACTCCACTATAAGAGGGAAGCAATATCAGTGGATGATCGACTAGCTGTAACGTTAATCTACGAGGATTTGAAGTTTCCGGCAATTATATCACCTCAAGCATTGAGCAATAAACCAGAAACATGCTAGTAAACTTTTGAAGTTCTCAGTGAAGAATAGATGAAAAATTGTAATATTCAACTTGGTATAATAATCTTTGGAAGCAGTTGGACTAAATTGATAACTCTTTTATTTACTATTAAACAACTGAACTAACATCGTCATATTCGAAATACATATTAACAAAATGATACAGGGTAATTCTTCATTTCAACACTCCCCCTGAAGAATTATCTGCAGAAAAGACAACTCCCAATTTCTTCCGAAGTATTTCATATCTGGAACGTGTGAGTGGTTTGGTGAAAATATCGCCCAGTTGATTTTCACCTTCAATGTGGAAAACGCCGATCTCTCGTCCAATTTTCTCTTTTATGAAATGGAATTTAATGTCGATGTGTTTGGTTCTTTTGAGAGCTTTTCCATCGTCATTCTTCACCATGTGAATGGCACTCTTGTTGTCGACAAATAATGGAACTTCTTTATCATCTTGTATTTGTAACTCAATAGCAAGCTGACGAATCCATAAGATTTTCCTAACTGCTTCACTGGCAGCAACGTACTCGGCTTCAGCGGTAGAAAGGGCTACTGTAGGTTGTTTTCGGGATCCCCACAATACTGCTCCCCCTGCGTACTGGATAACGAAGCCACTAGTAGATTTTCTTGTTTCTCTGTCCCCTGCAAAGTCTGCATCAGTATAGCTCTCCAGAGATTTAACCTCCTTATATTCGAGTCCAAAGTTCAAAGTTCCTTTCAGGTATCGCAGTACCCTCTTTGCAGCATTCCAATGGTAGATTTTGGGATTTTGCATATGTCTGCTCAAATTATTCACTGTATTAGTGATGTCAGGTCTGGTGACAGTAGATGAATACAGAAGACAACCAATCACTTCCTTATAAGGTTTATCAGAAGCATCAGCAGATTCACTCGAATGATCATCACCAACGACCGATGGCGTCGAAACAGGATTAGCATTATCCATGTGAAATTTCTGTAATATAGCATGAATATATGGAGCTTGGTTGATGAATATGGAACCTGAATTTTGGGAAATGTTCATTCCCAGATAAGATTCTGCTTTTCCAATTGTTATTTAAAATTTCTGATTGAGTTTATTCAGGAAATCTCTTAGATCCTCTTCATATTTTCCTGTGATCAATCCATCGTCTACATATAAACATATGATGATTGGGCTTGGCGATGTCCTCTGAGAAACACAAGAGTCTGTTTCGCAACACTGGAAACCATTTTCTTGTAAAAATTCTGTGAATTTCTCATTCCATTTCTTGGGTGCTTGTTTTAAACCATAAAGGCTTTTCCTCAGTTAACATACTCTGTTGGAACCATCTGAATAACCTTGGGGTTCCACCATGTAGATATCCTCATCAATATCGCCATGTAAAAAAGCAGTTTTCAGATCGAAATTCATCAGACAGTAATTTACCGTGGCTGAAAAAGCCAGTATGAGTCTAATCGAATCATATCTTGCGACTGGGCTGAACGTTTCATTATAATCGATTCCATACTCTTGTAGAAAACCTCTGATAACTAATCTCGCTTTATATTTCAGCAATTTTCCATAATTATCGTATTTGATTTTGAAAACCCATTTGCTTGTAAGAACTTTCTGATTTTCTGGAACTTCTGTCAATATCCATGTATTATTAGTTATCAACGAGTTATACTCTTCATTCATAGCAATTTTCCATTTATCGTCTTTTACAGCTTCTTCAAAATTTATATTTTCAGCTTCTCCAATCATAACCACTTCCATATTGTCTGCTTCATAACGTTCAGGCTTTTTCAGATTATTTCTGCTCCTCAGATTATACCGATCTTTTGCTTTTTCAGCTTCTATAATATCATGCACAACAGATCTTTCTCGTTCCGCATCATCATTGTTTGGAGCATTTATCACATTTCTGTCCATGTCGCAGGATCTATCAGGATGACAACCAACCTCGTCAAAAATGACACTGACAATTTCGTTTTCAGAGTTCCTGATTTCGACATTTTCAGTGGGATGTTGTACAGTGTGATTCTTCTGGGGTTCGAATATAATATCACGAGCCACTTCGATTCTTTTGGAATCCGGTATGAAAACTTCATAGCCTTTGGTATTTTCCATGAAACCAACAAAGACTCCTTTCTTACTTTTCACGTCCCATTTCAATCTTCTTTCTTTCGGAACATGAATGTAGACATCTTCACCAAATATACGGAAATCTGGTAATTTAGTATTCTCACTGAACCATAAATCACTTGGACTTTTATTTTTTACTATGGTCGTCCCAGTTTTATTCAAGATGTATACAGCATAGTTAACTGCTTCTGCCCACAGGTTTTTGTGTAGATGCTTGGAATGTAACATTGTTCTCGCCATTTCCACAATAGTTCTGAAATCTCGCTCTGCTCTGCCATTCTGTTGAGGTGTGTATGGAACAGTCAACTGATGTTTTACCCCATTCTCTTCCATGATCGATCGTACTTGTTGATTAACGAACTCTGTTCCATTATCACTCCTGCATACTTTCACTTTGAAGTTTGTTTGGTTTTCAACGAGTTTCAGGAAAATTTTCAGCTTTTGAAAAACTTCTGACTTTTGTTTGATAAAATATACCACTCTGAAGCTGGAATAATCATCTTTGAATAAAAGTATGTAGTTGGAACCGCCTAATGATGTCTTCTCCATGGGACCACATAAATCCATATGAATCAATCCTCCAGGTTGTGTTTCCCGACTGGAACTCAATGAATGTGACAAACGATGTTGTTTTCCCATTACACAGGCTTCGCAAAAGAAATTGTTTTCATCAATAAAAGGAACTTCATACCTTTTCAGAACATTTCGAACGTGTGCTATATTCTGATGTCCTAAACGTTCATGCCAAATGGTGATCTTTTCTGAATTGGAGCTAACACCCACATTAGCAAGCATGCTTTCATCAACTTCGAACAACATTTCGAATAATTTTGCTTTTCGGGTGGCAACAGCAAAAATTTGATCATTTTTCATAAATTTGCATGTTTCTGAATCAGAAAACATTTTGAAGCCCTTATCTAGAATGGTTCCAGTGGAAAATAAATTACATCGGAGATCAGGAACGTGTAAAACAGCTTTAATTTCCGAAGGTATCCAAATTTCTCCATTGAAGGATCGTATTTCAATATTGCCCACACCAATAGCTGAAATGTATGAGCCATCTCCAATTCTGATTGATTTGGGTTCTGCAAACATTGTATATTGATGAAACCATTCCTTCCTACTTGACATATGATCACTAGCGCCTGAGTCCAGATACCATTTATCAATATTCATAGAAGATGTACCGATTAGTGCAACTCTTCTCTGGCTCGGAGTATAATTTTCCTTTTTCTTCTTGAACCAACAATCTTTCATCAAATGGCCCCTTTTTTTACAAAAGTAACAGTTGGGTATCCATTTCTTATTTTTCTTCGCTTCTGATCCAAGAGTGTCGTTTTGCGTTTTTCTTGTTACTAGAGCTATATCTTCAAGTTTTCTGCAATTTCTTAATCTTTCTTCTTCTAACAGGAGTCTGCTCGTCAGATTATTTAATGTTCGTTGATCTGAGCTAACGGAATCCCATGCACTGAAGAAATGTGCATACTCTTTTGGTAACATCATCAGAATCTTGGTCATAATCATCGAATCGGGTATATTTTCACCAAAAGCTTTCATTGAATGAGTTATTTTCTCCAATCTCATGATATTAGCGGACATACAATCAGCATCGTTGAATGAGTATGAATAAAATTGTTGTTGTAATAAATGTAACGATGTTTCGGATTTCTGTGTGAATAAGGTCTCCAATTTACTGAGCATTTCCATACTTGTTGAACAGTAGGTAATCAATGATAAAATCTGCTCGTTCACACTAGTGACAATGATCCTTTGGGCATCAATATCGTCCTTCATCCAGGTAATATAACTATCCTTGTGTCTGATTTGGTCAGGTTTCGATGTATTTCCCACTGCTACGTCATACTTTTCGGCACTTTTGAGTATTATGTTCAGCTGGAACCTCCATGTATCGTAATTCTGTTTCCCCTCCAATTTTATGATTTTTGTGTGTGAAAAGTCCATTTTGAACGTCAATCTGACACTTATGTTTTCAATTCGATTATTTTCTGCTTTCCAACTCATTTTCCACTACTACCAATACTTCACTTTAATGTACGTTCTCTGGGCCCATAACCAGATGAAAAATTGTAATATTCAACTTGGTATAATAATCTTTGGAAGCAGTTGGACTAAATTGATAACTCTTTTATTTACTATTAAACAACTGAACTAACATCGTCATATTCGAAATACATATTAACAAAATGATACAGGGTAATTCTTCATTTCAACAAGAATACATGAAGGAAAGTACGTAAGAAATGGTTATTTCAACAGGAAAAATCTGTATATTTTTTAATTCCCAGTCACTACGCAAGAATGGTTAAATATTGAAAAATATCCTGAAGCGGTGGTGTGAAAGGGCAATAAATTTTCCTTCGAAGTGCGCAGGTCGGTCCGAAATATCCAAACTAGCTGAAATATCGCGGATCTCTCCACTCGTGCCTTGTTGCCAAATTTATGGACGCCCTAAAGTACATTAGGTGCAACGGGTATTTTGTAAAAGTATACGCTTTCACGATTGACAGCGCCCCCCACACAGAATTTTGTTGAACTAAAGATATATTTCGACTTTCATTGGACACATGATGGTGCATCCACTTATTATTTTTTCAAAACCTGATAACATTTTTTTTTGAGTGACGTCAGAAATGGATGTATCTGATATCTGCCGATAGGTCTCGGTATGTAGGACCTTCCAAAAAATCGACATGGACCTCCCACATAGTTGTACGGATTTATAATGGTAAAACTTTACTGCGTCCGAAATACGGACGCACTATTGTAGAGGACGCAGCAATGAATGGTACAAACCCAATGTATGGACGTTATAAAGTATGCTGGATAATATATATATATATATATATATATATATATATATATACATATATATATATATATATTTATATATATATATATATAGATTGTCACCTCGAGAAATTGATTTTGTGTTACAGGTTTATCGCCAAAATGGTTTCCATGAAGACTATTTTTGTTTTCTTTTATTCCTGCAGTCTACAACGAGCGCGAATATTGAATCATTGTTTGAAATGTCACCCCTGCACTCTGGTCCAGGATTGTACTTTGAAAAATTGGTACACTAAATTTATACAATGATGATTGGAAAATGATTGTTTATTTAGACTTGTATGACTATTACGAGTATGAACTTATACATTTCTATACACATCAAATCAAGAAAATATGTTTAATGAGCCTGAAACAAAAACTTTCGGTTCCAGAATGCAATTCTATAGCAAATCCCAACTAGCACAAGGACATCCACTATATGTACAATGGATATACGTTAATGTCCGAGGGAATATCCACTGGACATCCATTTTTTTCCACTGGACAGCCATAGGATACCCCATGTATATCCATTTGAGACACTTTTGAATGTCCACTGGATATCAATCTGGGATATTCAGTGGATATTCGGAAACGTCCAAATGGATCCCATCGGACATCTGATGAATATCCATCCTTTGAAATATGGACATCCACTGGACGTTAAAGAACATCCAAATGGATCACATCGGATATTTGATGAATATCCACATTTTGAAAAAATGAATATCCATCGGACGTTGAAAAACATCCAGATGGGTTTCAACGGATATTCAATAGAATATGAAAGATAGAGTTATACCTTATGGTTATTGATTTCCAAATTTCCAACCTGAAATGTTATAGTGTATGGAAAAAACTACAATATATAAAACATTTTATTCTACATATAATGTAAAAAAGAACTCTGTTTAAACATAACATAAATCCAATAATAAACACATTTCTTCATTCAGTACAAAAAACAAAAAATAAAATCTAACACTCAGCAAAAAACAACAAAAAAATCAAATCAAACTTCAGTATTAGGAATATAATATACTAGGTATTGAATTTATAACTTTGTAAGTGGTTGATTTTCATTCACGCTTCGCTCTTTAGCCCTGCGTAACCATTTCTTCACTGATTCTTCAGTATCTTTTTTGTTCCAATTTTGACGGTCAGCAGCTACTACAAAAATTAAATTACATAGGTTGATTACATAGGAAGTTTTCATATACAGAATAAAAATAACTAACAACAAAAAGTTCAATTGTGAAAATTTCTGATAGTGGGAATATCTACACAAAGCAAAATAGAGAGTTATTTGTAGAAAAATCTCACTCACCAGGATAATACTTCATTCCAACCCAGACAATGAATAGAAGTTACTGAAATGTCACGGACTGTGACGGACTTGTCACGAATTGAACATTTTGGAATTGCATGTTTGATGATTCTAGTGTGAGTGTGAGGGTTCAGCTCTGAGATAGTTTCCTCTCAGCGAAACGAGATCTTGTCTGGGTTGGAATGAAGTATTATCCTGCTGAGTGAGATTTTTCTACAAATAAGTCTCTATTATGCTTTGTGTTGACATTCCCATGCTTGCTTTCTGATTGATTCAATTTTCATATACTAGGTATACAAGCAAGAAAAAGTGATTTCTATGTGATCCAACGCCCGTCATTCGCCATATAGGCAGGGGAGTAGCTGTTTTATATGGACTCCTTCTTCCTATTTGTGAATGAATCAAACGTCTTTGAATGATATGCACATACCTAATTGTAATTTTTTTTATTCTATTTCTTTCATAGAAGTTGTAATTTCTATTTTTTGATTCGAAGAAGAAAATAAATCAATTCTTCAAAAGGGGAATGTTTTAAAATGAAAATTTTTATGACTGGAGCTTGAAGAGTTCTAGCTCTGTTGCCATTAGAGATGAGCAATTCACACTTTTGGTGTGAACAGTTGAAGTTTATGCAGTGAAATTGAAATTGTTAGTGCATTATTTATTAGTGAAAGTTAGAGTGAAAACTGTTGTATAAATCCACCTTTTCTCTTCTTGGTATTCATTTTTAAAAATTCAACTTACCAATTAAAGCTTCGGCCACTCTTAAAAGACAGAACTTCTTCTTTTTCTTTGCTCCATGCCAGCTAAAGGCTGATTCAAATTGATTCGTGAATAACATGATCAGACATCTTTTCACAAATTCATATATATTACTGCCACCAATTTTTCGACAACTCATGTACCTTAAGAACAGTAACAAAATATTTCAACCCAATTAAACAAACTGTAATCATTTGCACCCAACACACATTTCGTCAGTTATGAAGAATATATACTGTCATAAATTCATTGGCATGGTGTCGGCTGATAAAGTTTCAGTTTGATGTTGATAAAATACTGCTCTATTGAAAAAATCATTTGAGTTATCATGAACAATATTTTATACTCACACATTTCTTGAAACTGATTTCAAATTTCAGCAATTTCTCCAAATCATTCAACTCTGCCTCATTGTTTATTGGAAGCTGAAGATTTTTGAAAACCGATTCCTCTTCTTCTTCAATGGGCTTTTGTACCTTTTGAATGTTTTTCATTTCCTGCATAACATCAGTCAATATGTTTCTCATCAAAGCCTGGTTTCTGACTATAGTTTTGAGTGTGTCCCCTATAAAAATAAAAAAAAAAATGCAGTCACTTTGCATTCTGATAACATGTTCAGATAAAAATACATACATAAGAACGGGGAATTCAAATTTCATCAGAAAAAAAACAATAATTTCAGAAACACTCTCACTTTAAGTTTGTCAGCAAAAGTTGAAATTCCATTCAAAATATACAAAAAAAAATGTTCAATGAAAACTTTGCTAAAGATATGGAAAAATGTATTATTCATGGAGACGAATCATTAATTTTTACACATAAAAGTCATACCTACTATAACTTTCGAGTAAGGGACCACACTTGCAATTGATATTTTGATCATCTGAAACATAGACAGGTTTAATGTCATGACAGAATGATGGAATGGTTTGAAATGATAGTTCATTCTAGTCTGTATATACAGTACTAATACTGATTTTATGAAAGAGTTGCCGTTCATAAAAGTTGGCTATACCACTCTACAAACATCAATATTGATGGAAATTTTTTCCTTTCAAACTTCAACTTACCTCTATTGAAGTTTCCATTCTCACAGAAATAATTTGGCTATTTTCATTCTGGTGATGTACTCATTGCTCATTGTTGTTGGTACCATATAATAAGGGATCAGCAACTTTTGGGATGAGATTTCTCCTTGATGGAGAATGTGTTTTTCTTGGAGATGATGGGTTCTTCTTGGAGGGGAATGCAGTATTGATGGTGTTTCGTCATTTCGACGATAACACTTTTTGTTTCCTGAGTTTTCTCATTTTTTTATCCACGTCAGAAACGAGGTCACTCGTGTATTCAGCATTCTTTGATTTGTTTCTGGCTGTTAGATAATCATCTGAAATCCATCAAAATCAATAATGTATGCTGTTTCAGCTATATTCAATTAGATAAAAAAAATCTACACAAATGCATTCTTCATTATACAAGGCACTACCCACCAAAAGTTCCATTCCGGAATACTTCAATTGGAAACTGTGGCCAACAGCTATTGAAATTCTCGTGTTTCATGATGGCATTATTCAATTTTCCTGTGTATACAAAGTCGGCCAATAGCAATTTGTCCCATCAATCCAATTGGTTGGTACAGCCTCGACATTTTCTTCATTTAAAAATTTCACCACTGTCCAGGATGGATTCATTTCCACAGAATTGTTTATCCAGATCACTATACAAATCAAATAAGTGAAATATATGACCCAGCTTGATACATGTATATAGTATGAGCATTAGAAATTAATACCAACAATTTTGATGTAATTAATTAATTTTGATTTGCTTCTGTTGCATTATCATCGGCAAGGCCATATACGTAATGCATTTGCGCCATTTCCGCATTCGTATAATTTACCATATTTACTGATATTCAGAAAAACAGCAGAATACCAAAATAACTTCAATAACACTTCAAAATCAATCAAAACGCGCTGTGACAGTATTTAACACCAACACCTTTTTAAACCAACATCAATATTAGCTACTGACGTTTGTACATACAGAGAATTCGTTTTTTATTGCTATGGTGGGTACGCTGTTTTTTCTGCTTTTCATCTTTAAAAGAAATCACATATCGACAAACTCCATGTTTCCAAGAGGTGCAGTAAAAAAATTCTGCTACACGTCATTTTTTATTCCAGGATAACTAAATTTATGTTTTCAAAAATTATCAAGCGGTGCTGCGTTATGACGTAATTTTAATTGAGAACAGTGCATCTGACAACAAACAAATACCTTTTAGATCCTCAATTATTTTGCAACAAATCTGATCTCTTAGTTTGCTTTCAGTCGATGCAAGATACCGCATCAGATTTTTGAGGAATTTATCCTTAAGTAAAGCGATTTTCAATTTTTTGAGCGAAAACCATGCGTCAGACAAAGAGAACCCAGCAAATCAAATGTGCTCAAAAATGTATGGAGATTTTAAAAATAATTTTTATTTCAAGATAAAGCAGTGGCGTAGTATATTTTCGCCAACAATATACATTTCAAAACTCGTACGTACGCCACTGGCAGAGAAATTGAGAAAATTGTACATCAGAAAATGCGCCTTGAGGCATGAAACATATGTACCAAATATTCCAAAGATGTCTACAAAATTATCTCAGTTATTATTAAAAAACTGATTATTTTTTAAAACTTTGCCACCCTGTATCTCAAAAGTTAAGGCGTTTAGGGCATACGTCCATAGGAAGTTTTTTTCTTAAAATGGGTCTAAGAATCACCTCCTCAAATATTAGCATGTGTTTGAGGAACACCCTGTATACAGTGCCGGATTCAAGCATAGGCAACATAGGCAGTCGCCTATGGGCCGCCACCACATCACAAAAAAATTAAAATTAATCGACAAAGCCTCAGTAGAATGAAAAAAACTGACTTTTATTACAGGTAGTTAGACGAAAAACTTATTTTTTTCGATGAGTGGAAAGAGTTAACATTTAAAAATCTTCGAGTCGAAGCAGCACGAAATATAATCACAAATAGCGCCTTTCACACATTCTACCGCGCCGCGCTAAACCGATAGCAACAACCAAAAATGGCTTGTCGCACGGGCGCTTCATTTTTACCATGAAAAAAACAGGCCTTCTCTCATTGGAAATCGAGTAAGACGCGTTTATGAAGCTATAGAGCGGCATATCGCCTCCTCTTTCTATAGACCGCGGGCATATCTGCCAGACGACAGTAAATCTGACAGTTGTAAATCCAGCCTGCTGGACAAACAAACCGATCTGAAGAGGCTTTTTGTGAATTTGTGTCATATTTCAAAATATTTTTTCTCGGTAATAACTTAATTTTGAGTGATTGTGATGTTTCAATCCATCGATTCCTTTCTATTTTCGAAAATAGAAAGAATATTAATCCTCTTGCTCTTAAGAGACGTGAATTGTGGATTCAAGGAACTAGAAGAGCAGATTTAAGTGCTGATGAATTGAAATAGGCAACGGTATATTCATGAATTTTGTATCTCAGAATTCAAATTATAATCTCATCAAATTGACATTGTTATTTATGGAAATACGATTTGTTTGTCCAGCAGGCTAATGCGTGTGACGACACATGCCCGCGATCTATGAAAAGGTCCTGCCGCCCGCCGCTCCACCCGCCCAAACGCGTATGCGCATACGTAGGCACCCTCGCTCGACATGAATGAACTAGTTTTTTGTTCAAAAATAAACGGTTGAGTATCTAATGACAACACAACAGGTGTATTCATTCAGTAATTGAATAAACAAGAAAATATAATCCCTAAAGTTAATGTTGTTGATTTTTGATTTTACGAAGAAGAGAAAAGGAGAAAAACAAAAAGAAGCGTTCGGTTGTCTACTTTAGATTGCCCACAAGATTCGGAAGTTCAGCTGTCACCCTCGGACAAATTTGGGACTCAAAGCTACATCCCAGTTGTCGAGCAGCTCATGACCGCTCTTCAGAAGAGAATGGATGCCTACTCACTTCTGAATGCACAATTTGGATTTTTGAGAAATTAAACAACTATTTCTGATCAAGAAATTTTTTGTCTGCCAGCGAAAACTTGGTGAAAACCTATTGCGACGACGTAGATGATACACTTGGCAATCAATTCATATATTTCAAACTATTCATGGTTCAGTATGAAAATTTGAACAGAAGAGATGAGAAGAAATTGGATATGAGAGATGGATGTGGAATATTGAGAATTTATCTCACACTAATGATGAAGAACTGTACTGCCGAAAAAGGTCGTTTTCAAAACTGAATCTTATCAAAAATGAACTCCGAAGTTCAATGACCGAGGACAGATTAAATATTTTGACTCCTCAGTTTTGAAAGTGATGTTTTGAGAGAAACAGACTTCAACAATATTATCGATTCATTTATCGATGTGAAAATAAGACGAAAAATAATTCAGATTGCAGGTATCTATAATTTTAAATGAACGTTATCTTAGCCAACTTATTCAGGTGCTCTCTTCTTCAACTTGACCTTTCAACAGTTAACCACAAACGATTTGAGGGGCTCCACCACATGCTCTGCCTATGGGCCGCCAAAGTCTAAATCCGGCGCTGACTATATATATACAAAACTGTAATTGACATGGACCAAGATCCAACTCTAGTGTCTAGTAGCCTTGTCACTGTCTCAATACTTGTTGAATAGTATTTAATTCACTGATTGGTGAATTGTACTATCGCTGTGTCTGTCGGTTTAACGAAGAAATACCTGGTGTCCTCAGATAGCTTAAGGGTGGTACGTCTACCTTCGCTCCTTTCACAACGTAGACCAAGGTATTGTTGATGGGTACCGATCAAACTCTCCAATGTGGCTCCCCGTATTCAGTGGACCTGATTTTTAGGTGCTAATATTCCATATGGGCCAACTCGATTCAGCAAATCATGTGAAACAATACAGTACGTATTAGAATCAGTCTCAAAACTCAACAGTTACAATTATATCGTTGTAAATTGACCGTTCGAGGAGATACTAGCATATAGCTACAATACTTAAATATACTCTAACAGAAATTAATCATGTGATATCAAATTCTTATATCAACAATGAATGTCAACACGTGTTGAGGAAAGATACAATAATGAATCTGGTCCCTTGCTGGATCTGACTGAGAATGGATATGCAAATGTTTAAATTGAATCTTGACTTGAAAATTGAATGAACGGATTTCAACACCCAACAGATACTTTCGGCCTGTTAGAAGAGATCTGACAAGACTTACGAAACAGGATTATGTGAACAAAATCTCGATTGATTTTTATATCCAAACGTACCAATAGAAATAACGATAAATGGATGAAAACGTACCAACAAATATAATGATAATGAATGAAACATCAAAGTGATCCAAGAAAAACGAACCCTCTGGCCTTTGAGAACCCTCACAAGATTCTGGAGTCACTGTGAACGTGATTCAGGCAGCAGCACACACTTCATTCAATAAATCGAAATTTCATAAATTACAAAAATATGTGCTACTTACCTTAGACACCCTCTAAAGATGGTCTGGACCCAGAATCATGCGAGTTGAACTGCTGTCCAAAAATTTTTAGTCATCAATTATTCAAAATTTATTTTCCAGCCAACCAACGAAATTACTATACAGCATCATTTGCTTGAATTCAGCTGGTCTGGAACGAATTCTGAAAATATATGGACAAACAGTCACTGTTCACAAACGATAGAAAGTTCAATTGCCAAGCAATTGAAATATTGAAAATGATTCTGTAAATAAATCAAAATGGTTTCCTTAACCAACTGTTGTATGTTTTTTATTAAAATCAATGGGAATGAAACTAATGAATACAGAATTCAATTTCGAAGTTTATGTGGCTACAGTATACCACAAAAATACCTGACAATCGTTTTTCATTAACGCGATGAATCGAGATCATTCTCACAGAAACCTGAAAAACATGGCCTCCCTGTGCCAATCTGAAATATCAATTTATCACAATTGAGAGCATGAAAACTACCAAAAGCGTCAGAATATAATCAACATACCTTTTGTATCATAGTCCTATTCACACTCCACAAATTCAATAGGTTTTACTTCGATTTCTACCGGAGAAAAGTTGATAACAAAATCCGGTGATATTGTAGAATCTCGTCTTGGCTCCGACATTGTTTCAACCAGTCAAAAATATTTTTAAATGTCAGCGAATCTCTACAAATCCGTCAACAAAATAATAACCTAACCTCAATCACGCATACAAACATTAAAATTAACCAACTTCAATCCGTTGTGACCTCGAAACGTACGTGACTTTGTGCCGTAAAATTTCATTGGTTGATATTGATCACGTGATATAGAACGGATACGTATCACGGATGCATGTGGATCCAGCCTAACAGTCAGTACCAACAATCGATCAAGAAGCTCCCCCGAAGCCCCAAAGGCAAAAGCTTCCTCAAATTCTATCGATCCATCTTCGTCAAAAAGGACTTGCGCGATCGATTCATGAGCGATTTTTCCGGCGTTCAAACTGCCATCGATTAGGATGAATGAAGTACTTTGAATAATATAGAACTCGATATTCAGATGAAAAGATAGAAATTTGGCTACTTTCCGCTAGGTGTCATTAGGAACACTATTTATGAATTCAATATTCAAATTAATTTAATGAATTATTTCGTGAAACGATAAAATTGTTACAATGGTACATAAATAATCAGATCATCGCTTCGGCTTCAATGGCTAGACTTACGCAACATTTTGATGAGTGATTCTGGGTACACTTCAGTTTAACGTTCAGCACTTCTAGCGACTGATTTATTACTGCACCGCGTTTTGTTTAATATGGGTATTGACGAATGACCGTTGGAAATACATTTTTAGAGTTCCAAAGATCGCCGCCCTCAGCGCAACCAGTCCGTTTGAAGAATTTTTCAAATGGCGAAGAATTGTCGGAATCTATATTGGAAGGTAATTTCTGTTCACGAGAGGTCACTGATAGCTGATCATCAAATCGAATTATACCAATGAATTATACAAACGATCCAAATGAACTCAGTTTCATAAGCAGTAATCAAACAACAAACTACAAAAAATCGAAGGAATACATTGGGTGCCCTTGCGTGAACGGTAGAAGGCATGATAAACAGTGGCTACAATATTAGCTGCTGTGCTGTTTGTCGTGGATCGAAAATATTATTAGAGTTCTGAAAAATGTATTTTGTACCTATAGCTGATAATAGTTATTTATGTATCAGGGGAATTAGGAGGGACTTAATTACCGATGGCAAAGTTTGCGTCCCGAGGGCCTCTGGCCCAAGGGACAGCATTTGCCTGAGGTTATTAAGGCCCATTAATTCCCGTGGTACATAGATAATTTCATTTCTGACCGATTTCAATAAAATTTTGTTCATTTTTGAAACGCAAAAATGTACCAATTCATTACCTTCCCGGTATATTTGGATCAGGTACCGTTGATTATAGTAGAGTTTTCTTGTTGCTAGGTTGTTGCTATGTTACTTGTTTATAAACAGAACTTTGTTGTCAAGCTGTGTTTGCGGTAAAAACGTGTTTTCTACCCCAAATATAATGGAGGATATTTTGAAAAAAGCTGAACAAGCAAGAGAATCATTAATTCCATCGAAAAGTGAAGCCGTACACCAAAAAGAATACAAGATATATCTGGACTGGCTGACACGGAAAAATGTTCGCCTTGAGAAATCGAAACGTTTAGTCATCGGAGCTGAGTAAGCCTCTGAAGAAGCTGGTCACTCGCGCTAGCGATACGTCAGGAAGAAATTCCAAAGAACGACGGCCTTCAAGCCCGAAAAGAAGTAGTTATACCAATGATTAAAAATTGTTTTTCCTTACTTTTTTCGTTTCATAATTAGATTTTCAGACGGAAAAATATGGTAATTAATGCAGCAGAGTCGATCAATCATTTTTATTTATGAATAGCATGAACCACTAAAGGTAATAGAAGTAACAAAATTGATAAAATCACAAACCAGTACTTCTTGGATAACCCAATCTCTTTCTCATCATCATATATCCTTCTCTCTCTATTCTTCTTTTTTCCTTCGAACATCTTCTGATACTTCTCAAGCTCCTTCTTCTGTCTCATCTCATCTTCTCGCTTTCTTCGTTCGTCAGCAGCTTCTCTGACTTTTCTTTCTTCTTCCTTTTTAGCCAAGCATATATCATCGCAGTCAACTGAAGCCATTTTATTTCGGACTGTTTCACAAGAGAACTCTCTCTTGAGTCGTTTGCACTTGCAGGTGACTTTAGCCTTTTTCTTGCACTCCTCAGCATTAGGACAAGGTCCTGGGTGGCAATTGGATTTACACCTATGCCCACATTCATACTGTAACGAAAAGGTTGATGAATAACGTACGAATGGTTTTGTGTGGACTGCATTATTATTATTTCTATTCATAGACCATTTCAGTTTGTCAGTTATTTTTTTTCAACCAGTGAAATGAAAAAAGTTTATCTGTAATCGCTAAAATACACGCAGTCACTCGAAACTGAAACGTGTCACCCTCTCAATCCCCGACCACCAATTGTGAACCAACAAAATAGGGAAAATCTCATTCTTGTTAACAAATAATGATTCTCAAGACGATCATCATATATTTCTGAGTAGCTGTTCCTATAAAAACCATTTTTTTTCAATCAGTGTACGCATGCATATCTTCCGTCAATTTTCTTCATTCTATCGTGTGAAAACTCACCAATACAAATGTCAATAGTCATATCTAGAATGTCATATAATACTTATTTGTCAAATGACAGTGAATCACAAAGAAAAGGTGATGAATAACGAGATGGTGCGTGGCATAGTTCTTGGCAAATTTGATAAGGAAGGAGGAAGGATGATTGCACCAAATAGTATTCTAGGAAATTTTACGGTTACAAATTTTTTGGATCACTGAACGTGTTTTACTACCTCATACCCTGTAGTGAAGGTGGATCATCAAAGCTGCTGCATGTCTGGAACTATCTCTAGCATTCCATACTGGAAATATTTTCATCATTAGAAACACTTTCATGTTATTATCTTGGTACGGTTCTATGGAATAATTCAAGAATTTTTTAGGAGTAGGGATTCCCCACCATATCCTCCAAAGTTGCGAGCCTACTTCTGTTCTATTGCTTGTTTGGTGATGAGAAGGTAAGGTTTGGGAAATTCAATGTTCTATATAATTCTATGCTATAAATTTTCTTGAATATTTTTGTGCAATTGTTGAATTATTAATAAGAATTAACTGTGCAATTGTTCCTGAATTTCCACAAAAAAGTCATTTATTATTTTTCAAAAATATCAAAAACAAAGGTTTTTCTTATTTTCCAAATAAAAAGTTGATTTTGAGGGTTCATCAGAAACGGAATTTCAATCGAATCTATTTGAATATATTTTCTCCGAATGAAAACTTTCACAGCTTCGCGTATTTTTATGATTATCTTTTCTCTATTGGCGGTAGTAGCACACTATAATATCGTCGAGGTACCCCAAACATTTTTCGTTTTGGATACCTCCGCGTTACGAATAACACCTGCATGTATATCTGCACGAGTAGACGTGTTCCTGACCTGCTGCGTGAAAGAATAAAATCTATAGGAAATTCTGCAACGAAAAATCTTTAAAACTCATAAGAAGTTGTGTTAGTGAGTGTGAATATATCCTGGGAAAATTATGCTGATACAACTGTTGGAATCGCTGTAAGTTCATTTTTACTGATATTTTCAATATGGTACCTCGAAGGAGCAAGGGCGAGCACGAACTGCAAGAAGCAGTCAAGTCTATGGCAATTAAACTTTGCTCGTCAGATGAATTCATCAATCAGCTGACTATTTCAATCACTCAGACAATTGGAGAAAAATTTGATAGGGAGATGAAGGAACTCATAGAGAACAATGCTATCATAATGAAGAAAATGGAAAAACAAGAAAAAGCTATTGAACTACTGATGGAACAACTGGAAAAAGAAGATCAGATATCAAAAAGTAAAAACTTAAGGTTTTACGGCATTCCCGAGAAGAAAAATGAAAATTTATCCGATACCATACGTGATCTCTGCGCCAAAAAATCGAAAATTGAATTGAACGAGTCCAATTTTGAATGCTATAGGGTGGGAGAGAGAAAAAAAAAAAAGAAATAGACCAATCCAGGCTCAAATTTATACCAATTACCATAAAAATCTTATCTATAAAAATAAACGACAGTTGAAAGATACCAAAATAGTGATTAGAGAAGACCTCACCAACACCCAACTGAAGATTGTGAAAGAATCATTGAAAAAAATTGGTGATGCTGGAAAGGTGTGGACCAATTTTGGGAATATCTTTGCCAAAATCAATCATGAAGATCAAGTGAGAAAAATGTGTAGTCTTGAAGATGTTGATAATCTAGTTCTCTCTGGAAATGTTTCCCCTGAAGATGTATTGAACTCATCATTCGGCCTCTTGCTTCTCGATTATTGATATGTTTGTGTGAATATAGTGTTATATTTATTTTTCGGATGTTTCACTCTCTAGATTCCGTTGCATTATTACCGTTGGGACTTCGATCATCCGATTTCGACTTCGTTTCTTCATTGACTCAAAGTTCAAAACATAATATCCACAGTGAGAGATCGAGCGAGATCAGTTCGGTGTCGAAGTCTCTATTGGGTTTAGAATTTACGGCGCGAGCAGTTGGGCTGCTCCCTATTTTGTTATTTGTGTTATCATTTCACGGATAGGTAGGTATCTATTCGTTTTTTATTCGTTTTTCTAGGATACTTTTTTTCATATTCACTCAGGTATTCGTACTCGGGGCCTTTGTTTGTATAATTTGTTAAGTTTATTTTTATGGAATAATGCGTTCTTTGTATGTAGGTTGTTTGAACGCGAGATCTCTTTTGACTTCCTTGCATGATATTGAAGGGTTGATGATGGGAAACTCTTTCGATATATTTCTGGTATGCGAAACTTGATTGAAAAATCACGTTACTAATGATCAGTTGTCAATAAATGGTTATAGTTTATATCGAGCAGACCGAAACGTCAATGGTAGAGGATTATGTATTTTTTTCAAAAATAATCTCAATTGTGAGGTATTAACCAGTAGACAGGATCATATTTGGGAGCAATATTGGGTGAAAATCAAACTGGAAAATAAGTGATTGCGGTGGGTGTAATATACAAGCCACACGAGCAGAATACGAATTCCTTTTTGGATGATTTTGAAGATATTTTAATATCCATAATTCCCACAGTGGACGAAATAATTTGTATGGGAGATTTCAATTTGAATCTCCTTGATCGCGATAATATGGTAAAAAAGTTTATTTCGGTTATATAGTCTTTGAGTTTATCTCAGCTGATAGATGTTCCAACAAGAATCACAGCCACATCTGCAACACTACTGGACTATGTTATAGTGAATCGAGAAGCCGATGTGGCTACAGGTGTAATATCTCATAGCATTGCAGATCATTTAATAGTCTATTGCAAGTTCAGACTGGGTGGGGGACAACACAAACCAAAAATGTGCACTTACAGAAATTTTAAAAACTTTAATGAAGAATTGTTCCAAAGAGACTTATATAATACTGCATTCTTCAGAATTTATGATTAAGAAAGAGTTGATGAGAAAGTTTCTTATTTGGTGAATTGCCTGAATGATCTATTTGACAGACATATTCCCATTACTACATCTAGAGTGACCAAACCTAAAGCTCCATGGTTGACAGGTACGATTGAACAAATGATGAATGAACGAGACAAGGCTCTCAAGAAGTACAAGAAAACTAAATCTGAAACCCATCTTCAATTCTACAGACAGATGCGAAATTACACCATTCAAGCAATAGATAGGGAGAAAAAGGCTTACTTTACTTATCAATTCAATCATAACTCTCCCAAAGAAATGTGGAAAACTCTGAAATCCAATAAACTCTTGCCCGATTCAAAAATATCATCTATTCCGGATGAGTTGAAGAAATGTAGTGATATCAACAATTTTTTCATAGAATCGATTCCGTACAATGAACCATCTGAGAATTTGAAGAATTTATATGATAATCATAGACTAGTTGATTCGTCATTTGATTTCAGTACGGTAAATGATTATTTTGTTTATAAAACTATTAGCGATATCAAAATAAATGCTAAAGGATGTGATGGTTTGAGTATCAGGCTTATAAAGCTCTGTTGTCCCCATATAGTCACCTATATTACACATATTATAAATTTTTGTTTGTCAGAGAAGGTGTTTCCTACGGCGTGGAGGAGAGCAATTGTACGGGTCCTCCCGAAAAAATCGATTCCTACAGAGTTCAAAGATCTACGTCCTATTAGTATCCTGCCAACATTATCAAAAGTTTTAGAGAGAGCCATGGAAGTGCAAATTGAAAACTATGTGTCTAGTGTCTAGTGTCTCCATATTACCCCATATCCAGTCTGGATTTCGGAAAGGATACAGTTGTGCAACGGCTCTCCTCCATATCGTGGACGACATTATTAAAGCCACAGATGAAAAACAGTACACGCTTTTGATTTTGCTCGATTTCAGTAGAGCATTCGATACAATTAACCTTGATTTAATGATGAGTATGCTGAAGTATATAGGTTCCACGAATAACGCTCTATCACTCATGAATGCCTACCTGAAAAATAGACAACAGAAGGTGTGTATTGATGATAACAGCTCTGAATATAGGTTGCTTAGATCTGGGGTACCACAGGGATCAATTCTTGGACCTTTGTTATTTTCCATTTACCCGTCTCGTGTTGTTGACTGTATACTCAACTGCAAAGTGCATCTATATGCTGATGACACCCAACTATATTATAGTTTTCCTGCTCAGGATGTAGGCAATGCATGTGACCTCATTAATAAAGAACTTGGCACGTTTCTGAAAGTTGCTACTGACCACGTACTGTCTGCTTATAAATTCGAAGAAATCAAACATAATGTTATTCGGCCCCAGAAATAATCGACAAGCTGTTGCAAATTGTATTGATATCCATATTAATGGTGAGCAATTGATATTAGTTAACGAGGCGAAAAATTTGGGCGTTCTAGTAGACTCAGACTTGCGGTTCGAGAAGCATGTCAATAAACTTCAATATGCTTATTCTTCTCTGAAAGTTATTTATGGAAATCGCAAACTCTTGCCGTTGAATGTGAAGAAAGTATTATGCGAATCATTAATACTTTCATTATTCAACTATGCAGATTCTCTGTATGGACCTAACTTGACCGTTCTATATAAGAATAAAATCCAAAAAGTTCAGAATTGTTGCCTTAGATTAATATTTGGTGTTCGTCGAAGACGTAGAATATCACACAAACTCCTGGAAATCGGATGGTTAAATATGAACAATAGAAGAAAATATCACTCTGTCTGCCTTTTCAATAGAATCATAAATACCAAAAAACCTCCTTATCTTCACAGGAAAGTCAAATTTCGCACAGATATACATAACTTGAATATTAGACGAAGGGGTTTACTAACATTGCCTCCCTTCAGAACAGAACTGTTCAGACGATCATTTACATATCAAATTTACGATCTCTATAACCAGATACCACATAAGATCAAATGCAGTAATTTCAAAATGTTCAGAACTACCTATAAAAAAATATTATTGGAATCTCAAGCGTGAGATGATTTTTTATTTCACGATAGAAGCCCCCGTTATTTGTGCGTGAGTGATATACTCAATCAATATTATGTAATATGTGCAGGTATTATTAGGGTTAAGTGGAAGAGCAAATCTTGTGGTAGAAATATCACAAGAGTTGAACTTCGCCCTTTAATTCGATGTTATTCTAAACAAAACTTGTTATTGTGCTTAATCAAAGAAATAATAAAGACGATATTATTATTATTATTATTATTATTATTATCATCCATAACGCGCATAGACATTATAACTAATGGACTAGTCTTTGGGTCAGTTTTTCATTCAACACAATGCGGCATACAATAGAGAGAAAAAGGATATGCACATTGAAGTGATATTGTGAAGGACAGAGTGTTAATTCTAGACTTGAATTACTCTTTTCTTCTCAACCCCACTTTATCTGCTAAATTGAAGAAGAAAATCGCTTGAGAGGTAATACAAGAAGTATTCTATCTTGCTCACTCTGTAGTCCTCTCGCTCTCTTAGGGCGAGTCCATTAGTTATTATGTCAATGATAACGCCTTTTCGAGTACAACCCAAATGGGTGACCACGGTGAGGTACTTGGTTTTATTATATTTTGGTCCAGCATTTTCTTCTTATTTGACTCTACCTCCTGCTTGTGTATGGAAGTCTATCTTTAGGACTTTGAGTAAACCGGAATTTCGTCGTGTGTCTTTATGTTATGTTCAATTTTGCTGGTAAATGTCAGGGACATATTTTCTTGATAGACCATGTCAGAATAATCTTTACATAAGATAAGAATGTGGAAATTTTCTTCGTCATTCAGGTTTCTGTGCTAAAGTTAGTTAAGTCAAGGTCTATTTTATCGATTTCATCAAAATTATTCAAAATAAAATAAATATTGAAATCGCTTTCTTCAATCAATTCACGGTTGAACTGGAGAGGCGTCGTTCCTGACACTGTTTGGAAAGATTTCGTAAGAAGAATCTAGATCAATTTGTGCCAATTCGGAAATGTCATTTTCAAAAGTTTCTTCATGATATTGACTATCAGGTCCATATTTTTGATGCTCACATGGATTCATCATAAAAAATTCATTATCATTATCAATGCCCTGACCTGGAACGATTTCGGTTTGGTTTGAAGATTTTTTTTTTGTTATTTCCGAAGACTTCATGAAAAATTTCTAGGTGATTATTCGTTTTCGATTGAATAGGAATAGTTTGTGATGGAAAATCAATTTGGGATCGAAAATGATTATTTTGATTGTGAATATTGAAGGGCACTCTTGATGTTGCATTGAAAAATGTTTGCAGATCTGAATGATGACTTGATTGTAAAAATTGTTTGGGTTGTGCATGTTGTAATTGTTGTAATTTTGAAAATGATGGATATTATCTTCTCGAATAACTAGTTGTAGAGCTTCGTTGAGCGATAGAGGTCTCATACAACGAATAGTAGTGCCTGATGGTTCTCTCAAACCCGATAAAAAAATTTCAAAGCTGAGTTATTGTGAAGATTTCTTTTCAAAGTTTTCGAAGCATCATTAGCCTCGTGTAAATCTACATTACTACAAAGTAAATTGTATATTGAGACATCTATCATAGAACTGTTGTGGTTTTTCATTTTCCTTAGCATCACTAAGTCTCGATTGAGACATCTTTCGTCTCTTTGGTCTGCAAAATTCCCTGTCAGGGTGGCTTTAAGATCATTCCAAGTGGAAAAAATTTGAATATTCATCGAAAACTTGGCATTGTCTGTCAGTTTTGAAATTAAAGAGTTCAATAGCTATGTATTCTGGAAATTATCAGGATCTGCTTCATCATAGAATGTTTTCATGATACTATTACAAACTGAAACGTACTTATTCAGATCATTGGTATGTTGAATAAATTTTTTCGAATGTTACGAGTATTAGAGAAGCCAACTGAAGGATTTTCTAAAAATAAATCCTCGAGAATTGTAGTTGAATCTTGAATAGACATCAAGTTGTACTCACATCAAATAAATTGCGGCTTCGAGCATTCACCTGAAAGGACTACCACTGGATTGCCTATTTGTGTCTTCACCAGGGAGTATCCCTTGCGAATTTGAACTATTTTTGATTCAAATTCTGGCTGGGTCTTCCACGGGTCCACGATAGACTGGGTTTCCTGATTTCTAAGGAGCCGCTTCATATCAAACACCTCCACAAGTAATCACCAATTGTTCGATATTCGATCAATCGTTGATATGAAAATTGCCCGTTCGATACGAATCAATACCGGATATCCTACCGACTGCGCCAAATAACTTATCGAACACTCGAAGCCCATTTTCAAAAACAATTCATTGGATATAAACTAGAATACAGAGACTAAAATAAGTCTTTACAATATGAATGTTGAAGTCTGACTGACTGGCGAACTGCAGAAACTACCACTAGAAATTTGTCTTTGTGAATTTCTCTGTGTCGTGTTGGGGGATGGCTCGGATACGTTTCATGGTTGATGGGTCCGCAAATAACCATGCTGCTCCTAAGTTGGCGTAGGAGTTAGTAACAAAGCCTACTTACTGCAGGACTTTGGATGAAGTCGATGGCATCTGGTATATAATACCATAAAAAATGAACTACTACTGTTGAACACTCCTTATCACAATATCCAAGAACATAATAAGGTCTTGTTCATTTCAACAACAACGAAATCAAATAATTTTCATATAATCTTCACAAGATATTACCGATATTTATGCTCTGGCATATATATTGTTCAGCAATAGAAATGTTTTCACAGCTTAGATAACTGTGTCCCACATCTGACGTCAAGTAATATACTCCATCACCGCATTCCTGTATATATATATATATATATATATATATATATATATATATATATATATATATAGAAATTGATGTTTTCACGGATCTTCGATATACAAGATGAATTTTTCTGGGTTTTTATCCGTTAGGTATTTTCTGAATTGTTCGACGTTTCGAATTCCATTTTGAATTCATTTTCAAGAACTGTGAGACGAATATCTGTCCATACCGTCCTGGTCAATCACTCCCCTTACGAAGCAACCAAGCAAGAGCTAGCAAAGACTTCAATTGTCTGTTCTCCACGGAAACTGGTATTTATATATATAAATACCAGTTATACCAGTTATATATATAAATACCAGTTTCCGTGGAGAACAGACAATTGAAGTCTTTGCTAGCTCTTGCTTGGTTGCTTCGTAAGGGGAGTGATTGACCAGGACGGTATGGACAGATATTCGTCTCACAGTTCTTGAAAATGAATTCAAAATGGAATTCGAAACGTCGAACAATTCAGAAAATACCTAACGGATAAAAACCCAGAAAAATTCATCTTGTATATCGAAGATCCGTGAAAACATCAATTTCTACATAATACCTGGATGGGCAGGATGCAGCCTTAATATCGGACGCAGTCGGATAATGACTGAGGAGAGTCATTATAAATACCAGTTTCCGTGGAGAACAGACAATTGAAGTCTTTGCTAGCTCTTGCTTGGTTGCTTCGTAAGGGGAGTGATTGACCAGGACGGTATGGACAGATATTCGTCTCACAGTTCTTGAAAATGAATTCAAAATGGAATTCGAAACGTCGAACAATTCAGAAAATACCTAACGGATAAAAACCCAGAAAAATTCATCTTGTATATATATATATGTATATATATATATATATATATATATATATATATATATATATATATATATATATATATATATATATATGTTAGCATGAAGATTCTCACGGACGAAGTATGATGAATTGTGTTTTCCTTGTGTTGACCTCCGAACTCGGAGGTCGAAACTCAATCATCACCTAGAAGATGGCAAATGAGACTTTGCCGAAACGTTGTGACAATTATCCTTCAGTGGATCAACACCACAGATCACGGAATGAAACCCGAAAACACAATTCATCATATATATATATATATATATATATATATATATATATATATATATATTATAACGGCATTCAGACAAATCATAAGAATTTGAGAAAAATACATTTCTTCGAGCGGAATTCGAACCCACGACCTTCCGTTCTCTAGGCAGATGCTCTACCATTGAGCTATCGAAGACCCTGAGTTCCCCATCGCAAATTTTGGAAGTCATTCATCTCAAATTCAAATTCAGCGGTTTTCGACTGACGGAGGTGTTAGATGGGAAAAATAGACTTTCATTATCATATTGAAAGGTACAATTTGGTACTAAGACCATATGATAATGGCATTGAAAGACTCAAAATGCCAACATACCGATGGCATCACTAGCGGTTTAATCAAAGCTGTATCTGAAGTTATCCTTTATCTCCTTACAAATCTCATATATCTCATATTCACTAGTGGCACCTTTCCTGACTCATTTAAATTATCTAAAGTGATTCCAATTTTTTAAAAAGGGGATTACACAGTCCCGAGCAACTTCCGACCAATATCAATTATATGTATTTTTTTTAGATCATCGAAATAATATTGAAACAAAGATTACTAGACTATTTTGAAATAAACGCTTTTTTGTCTAACAATCAATAGGGCTTTCGGAAAATCGCTCAACCATAAATGCTGTTACCAAAATAGTAAACGCAACAGTCGAGGGATTTATTTGAAAATGGACTTCATACATCTGTAACCATGTGTGACCTGACCAAAGCCTTCGATTGTGTATCACATCAAATACTTCTGGAGAAACTATGGTACTACGGAGTACGACGAATCACTATATACCTCATTGAATCATATCTTTCAAATCGCTACCAAAAAGTAGAAAACGACAAACCATCATCTTCTTTTCAATTAATCAAATATGGAGTCCCACAAGGTTCTGTACTGGGCCTACTATTATTTATAATCTATGTGAATGATCTAGAGAATTTTGTTGGCCCAGATAAATGTATTATATTCGCCGACGATACCTCCCTCATTGTATCAGAAAAAAACAGCAAAACTTCAACTGAACAAACTGACAATATAAAGTATCGTGGGTACAAGGCTCGAAGAGAATCAAAGAAACTGCAGGCTGGGGCAAACCGGTTACCACAGGATTCTGGTCGAAAATGCAAAACTGATTGCCCCCAACCAGGGTTACCATAGCCGACTGGTACGGGAGGCAATAGAGATCCAAAAACATGCGGACAATTTTAACAAAGAGAAAGAAGCGTTGAGTCTAAACAGAATTTTGAATCCCATTCTGAGGAAATCAAGAACAACTAATAAAATCACGGCAGGTAGTGCGGCAACTAATAATGATGAATATTCCCCGAACCCGACAGATTAACACTCCAGACTACCTGCATCAATATAAATACGCCTTGAGAAATCGAAACGTTTAGTCATCGGAGATGGGTAAGCCTCTGAAGAAGCTGGCCACTCGCGCTAGCGATACGTCAGGAAGAAGTTCCAAAGAACGACGGCCTTCAAGCCCGAAAAGAAGTAGTTATACCAATGATTGAAAATTGTTTTCCTTACTTTATTCGTTTCATAATTAGATTTTCAGACGGAAAAAGATGGTAATTAATGCAGCAGAGTCGATCAATCATTTTTATTTATGAATAGCATGAACCACTAAAGATAATAGAAGTAACAAAATTGATAAAATCACAAACCAGTACTTCTTGAATAACCCAACCTCTTTCTCATCGTCACATATCCTTTTCTCTCTATTCTTCTTTTTTCCTTCGAACAAATTCTAATACTTCTCAAGCTCCTTCTTCTGTCTGATCTCATCTTCTCGCTTTCTTCGTTCGTCAGCAGCTTCTCTGACTTTTCTTCCTTCTTCCTTTTTAGCCAAGCATATATCATCGCAGTCAACTGAAGCCATTTTATTTCGGACTGTTTCACAAGAGAACTTCTCTCTTGAGTCGTTTGCACTTGCAGGTGACTTTAACCTTTTTCTTGCACCCCTCAGCATTAGGACAAGGTCCTGGGTGGCAATTGGATTAACACCTATGCCCACATTCATACTGTAACGAAAAGGTTGATAAATAACGTACGAATGGTTTTGTGTGGACTGCATTATTATTATTTCTATTCATAAACCATTTCAGCATGTCAGTTATTTTTTTCAACCAGTGAAATAAAAAATGTTTATTTGTCAATCCCCGACCACCAAATGTGAACCAACAAAATAGGGAAAATCTCATTCTTGTTAACAAATAATGATTCTCAAGACGATCATCAAATATTTCTGAGTAGATGTTCCTATAACCCTTACGCTCCGTACGCTCACAATTGTACGGGCATTATTCATATGTGTTAAAAGGTTCGAAATAACATTCAACTCGGTTGAAAACCAGCCACTATGATTGTACGTGTTCCAGTTACAACGCCTAAGCCGCATTTGGCGCGATTTTCCCTTTCAGTTGATGTCAACATAGTTTTTACGTGGGTGTTGCAGACATTTCCAGCAGCAAAATGTTTCCTGGCAGTAAGTATATCAATCAGTTGATGTCAACATAGTTTTTACGTGGGTGTTGCAGACATTTCCAGCAGCAAAATGTTTCCTGGCAGTAAGTATATCAATTACATCAACTACATTTGATGTTTTGAATGACTATCTCAATGAACTGAAAGATGAAAGCATGTTTCAATGTGTTGCTATGAGTGTCTGGGTCAATTTGTTTTTTTGGAATTAGATTTTTTGACATATTTGTATGCCATCACAATTGTGTACCCCAGGAGTGTGATTCTACAAGTGTATTAATTTCAATTAGAACTTAGGAGTGTATTTGAAAAGAACACTGAACATTTTTCTTTTTTCAGATGAAACTCGAAAAATCGATATTTCCAAATTAGAGATTGTGGTCTCGATAATGTAGTGGTTAGCATATCTGCCTATCAGGCGGAAGGCCGGGGTTCGAATCCTTGCCGGGCCATCGTGCTGGGTAATCGCACGTCAGAATGTAAGGCCTCGTTGATCTATTGCTCGCACAAGTTTCGACTTCTGAGGGTTGACGTTCGTCAGCTGATTAACGGAACGAATAATTTTAGAACAAACAACAATTTAGACAGGATCTGATCAAGAAATCGATTCAGATGGGAATGAAGTGTGGGAAACAGCTGAACATGAACAAACTAAACGGGCAAAAGGAATGGATGTGGAACAGGAGGAAGAATCCTCGGATGGGGATCAAGAATACGATGATGAAGATATTATTCCTCCGAGCCATTTTGCATGCAGACTAGAGAGTTGTGATAGCCGTTCAAGGATGCGATGTCAAAAGTGCAATGTATACTTCTGTCTTAACAATAAGCAGAATTGTTTTTTGATTGTTCATAACAAATGCAAATAAATAAGGATTTTTCCATTGTTCATTTCTTTCTTCAGTCAGAGTTGAATTTGTATTTCACTCCCAGGAAACACAATTGTGAGGGATCTGAAGTTTACATGGATAGATCATGAAAAATTCCGAAAAAAAAATCAGAAGGTTTTTGATGTCACATTGAGCCACACCAGCTATATAGATACGGTTCAATTATTTCTTTTCACAAACTCTCGGGAGTGTAAGGGATAAAAAACATTATTTTTCAATTAGTGTACGCATGCATATCTTTCGTCAATTTTCTTCATTCTATCGTGTGAAAACTCACCAATACAAATGTCAATAGTCATATCTAGAATGTCATACAATAATAACTTGTCAAATGACAGTGAATTACAAAGGAAAGCTGATGAATAACGAGATGGTGCGTGGCATAGTTCTTGGCAAATTTGATAAGGAAGGGTAGTATGATTGCACCAATTAGTATTCTAGGAAATTTTACGGTTAAACATTTTTTGGATCACTGAACGTGTTTTACTACCTCATACCCTGTAGTGAAGGTGAATCATCAAAGCTGCTACATGTCTGGAACTATCTCTAGCATTCCATACTGGAAATCTTTTCATCATTAGGAACACGTTCATATTTCAGGTACGGTTCTATGGAATAATTCAAGAATTTTTTAGGAGTAGGAATTCCCCACCATATCCTCCAAAGTTGCGAGCCTACTTCTGTTCTATTGCTTGTTTGGGGATGAGAAGGTAAGGTTTGGGAAATTCAATGTTCTGTATGATTCTATGCTATAAAGCTTCTTGAATATTTTTGTGCAATTGTTGAATTATGAATAAGAATTAACTGTGCAATTGTTCCTGAATTTCCACAAAATAGTCATTCATTATTTTTCAAAAATATCAAAAACAAAGGTTTTTCTAATTTTTCCAAATACAAAATTGATTTTGAGGGTTCATCAGAAACGAAATTTCAATCGAATCTATTTGAATATATTTTCTCCGAATAAAAACTTTCACAGCTTCGCGTATTTTTATGATTATCTTTTCTCTATTGGCGGTGGTGGCACACTATAATATCGTCGAGGTACCCCAAACATTTTTCGTTTTGGATACCTCCGCGTTATGGATAATATCATCCATAACGCGCATAGACATTATAACTAATGGACTAGTCTTTGGGTCAGTTTTTCATTCAACACAATGCGGCGCACAATAGAGAGAGAAAGGATATGCACATTGAAGTGATATTGTATAGGACAGAATGTTAATTCTAGACTTGAATTACTCTTTTCTTCTCAACCCCACTTTATCTGCTAAATTGAAGAAGAAAATCGCTTGAGAGGTTATACTTGAAGTATTCTATCTTGCTCACTCTGCAGTCCTCTCGCTCTCTTAGGGCGAGTCCATTAGTTATTATGTCAATGATAACGCCTTTTCGAGTACAACCCAAATGGGAGACAACGGTGAGTTACTTGGTCTTATTATATTTTGGTCCTGCATTTTCTTCTAATTTGACTCTACCTCCTGCTTGTGTATGGAAGTCTATCTTTGGGACTTTGAGTAAACCGGAATTTCGTCGTGTGTCTTTATGTTATGTTCAATTTTGCTGGTAAATGTCAGGGACATATTTTCTTGATAGACTATGTCAGAATAATCTTTACATAAGATAAGAATGTGAAATTTTTCTTCGGAATTCAGGTTTCTGTGCGAAAGTAAGTTGAGTCAAGGTCTATTTTATCGATTTCATGAAAATCATTCAAAATAAAATAAATATTGAAATCGATTTCTTCAATCAATTTACGGTAGAACTGAAGAGGCGTCGTTCCTGACACTGTTTGGAAAAATTTCGTAAGCTGAATCTAGATCAATTTGTGCCATTTCGGAACTGTCATTTTCAAAAGTTTCTTCATAATATTGACTATCAGGTCCATATTTTTGATGCTCACATGGATTCATCATAAAAAATTCATTATCATTATCAATGCCCTGACCTGGAACGATTTCGGTTTGGTTTGAAGATTTTTTTATTTTGTTATTTCCGAAGACTTCATGAAAAATTTCTGAGGTTGATTATTCTTTTTCGATTGAATAGGAATAGTTCGTGATGGAAAATCAATTTGGGATCGAAAATGATTATTTTGATTGTGATTATTGAAGGGCACTCTAGATGTTGCATTGAAAAATGTTTGCAGATCTGAATGATGAGTTGGTTGTAAAAATTGTTTGGGTTGTGCATGTTGTAATTGTTGTAATTTTGAAAATGATGGATATTATCTTCTTGAATAACTACTTGTAGAGCTTCGTTGAGCGATAGAGGTCTCATACAACGAATGGTAGTGCCTTATGGTTCTCTCAAACCCGATGGAAAATTTTCAAAGCTGAGTTATTGTGAAGATTTCTTTTCAAAGTTTTCGAAGCATCATCAGCCAAATCTACATTACTACGAAGTAAATTGTATATTGAGACATCTATCATAGAACTGTTGTGGTTTTTCATTTTCCTTAGCATCACTAAATCTCGATTGAGACATCTTTCGTCTCTTTGGTCTGCAAAATTACCTGTCAGGGTGGCTTTAAGATCATTCCAAGTGGAAACATTTTGAATATTCATGACCAACTTGGCATTGTCTGTCAGTTTTGAAATTAAAGAGTTCAATAGCTATGTGTTCTGGAAATTATCAGGATCTGTTTCATCATAGAATGTTTTCATGATACTATCACAAACTGAAACGTTCTTATTCAGATCATTGACATGTTGACTAAATTTTTTTCGAATGTTACGAGTATTAGAGAAGCCATCTGAAGGATTTTCTAAAGATAAATCCTCGAGAATTGTAGTTGAATCGGCTTCGAGCATTCACCTAAAAGGAGTACCACTGGATCGCCTATTTGTGTCTTCACCAGGGAGTATCCCTTGCGAATTTGAACTATTTTCGATTCAAATTCTGGCTGGGTCTTCCACGGGTCCACGATAGACTGGGTTTCCTGATTTCTAAGGAGCCGCTCCATATCAAACACATCCACAAGTAATCACCAATTGTTCGATATCCGATCAATCGTTGATATGAAAATTGCCTGTTCGATACGATTCAATCCCAGATATCCTACCGACTGCGCCAAATAACTTATCGAACACTCGAAGCCCATTTTAAAAAACAATTCATTGGATATAAACCAGAATACAGAGACTAAAATAAGTCTTTACAATATGAATGTTGAAGTCTGACTGACTGGCGAACTGCAGAAACTACCACTAGAGATTTTTCTTTGTGAATTTCTCTGTGTCGTGTTGGGGGATGGCTCGGATACGTTTCATGGTTGATGGGTCCGCAAATAACCATGCTGCTCCTAAGTTGGCGTAGGAGTTAGTAACAAAGCCTACTTACTGCAGGACTTTGGATGAAGTCGATGGCATTTGGTATATGATACCATAAAAAATGAACCACTACTGTTGAACACTCCTTATCACAATACCCAAGAACATAATTAGGTCTTGTTCATTTCAACAACAACGAAATCAAATAATCTTCATATAATCTTCACAAGATATTACCGATATTTATGCTCTGGCTTATATATTATTTATCAATTTAACAGTTGAAAAAAAAATCAGCAATAGAAATGTTTTCAAGCTTAAATAACTGTGTCCCAATACTCTGGTAATTCATTAAATTATGGTGGAGGCTCCATCACCGCATTCCTGTATATATATATATATATATATATATATATATATATATATATATATATATATATATATATATACGATAGATGTATTAGTGTCTGTTTGATTAACAATTGATAGAACTTATAACGGCATTCAGACAAATCATAAGAATTTGAGAAAAATAAACTTCTTTGAGCGGGATTCGAACCCACGACCTTCCGTTCTCTAGGTGGATGCTCTACCATTGAGCTATCGAAGACCCTGAGTTCTCCATCGCAAATTTCGGAAGTCATTCATCTCAAATTCAAATTCAGCGGTTTTCGACTAACGGAAGTGTTAGATGGGAAAGATACACATTTATTATCATATTGAAAAGTACAATTTGGTACTAAGACCATATGATAATGGCATTGAAAGACTCAAAATGACCATATGATAATGGCATTGAAAGACTCAAAATGCCAACATACCGTTGGCATCACTAGCGGTTTAATCAAAGCTGTATCTGAAATTATCATTTGAATTATCTAAAGTGATTCCAATTTTTTAAAAAGGGGATTACACAGTCCCGAGCAACTTCCGACCAATATTAATTATATGTATTTTTTCTAAGATCATCGAAATAATATTGAAACAAAGATTACTATACTATTTTCGAAAAAAACTCTTTTCTGTCTAACAATCAATAGGGCTTTCGGAAAAATCGCTCGACCATAAATGCTGTTGCCAAAATAGTAAACCCAACAGTCGAGGGATTTATTTGAAAATGGACTTCATACATCTGTAACCATGTGTGACCTGACCAAAGCCTTCGATTGTGTATCACATCAATTACTTCTGGAGAAACTATGGTACTACGGAGTACGAGGAATCACTCTAGACCTCATTGAATCATATCTTTCAAATCGCTACCAAAAGGTAGAAAACGACAAAACATCATCTTCTTTCCAATTAATCAAATATGGAGTCCCACAAGGTTCTGTACTGGGCCCACTATTATTTATAATCTATGTGAATGATCTAGAGAATTTTGTTGGCCCAGATAAATGTATTATATTCGCCGACGATACCTCCCTCATTGTATCAGAAAAAAACAGCAAAACTTCAACTGAACAAACTGACAATATAAAGTATCGTGCTGAACGCTGGTTTTAAGTTGGACAGAACACATTAACATGCTAATTGAAAAACTGTCAAGTGCAATTTTTCTGATACGCCAACTAAAACCCATAAGTAACACAGTCACCCTAAAACCAGTATATTTCGCAATGTTCCACTCGCAGATCAGCTATGGTGTTCTCCTTTGGGTTAACTCAAGAACAGCAATAAAAATCGTCCGATATAAAAAAAAGCTATCAGAATTATTGCTAATGTGGGTTACAGAGAACACTGTCAGCCATTATTTATCAAACTCGGTATAATGTCACTACACACTTTATTTATATACAATACGCACTACAGGAAATACACAAAAATACATGGAAATCGAAAGCAATAACTCCTTTCCATTCCCAAATAGCACAAGTACGTCCAGTGGACGTACTGCATATGTACGGTGAGGATGCATTGTACGTATTCAGGACGTACTTTTGTCTCCGACAGACGTACATAAGACCTCCCTGGGACTTACCGTTTCCGCATAGTCGGTAATCCCAGGTATGTACTTTTCTAGTCCACGCACAGGACCTGAAATGTACAGAAAGGGGAACTGTTTGGAACATTCCGAAAACGTACATTTTCCATTCTATATGCGCTATCCCAAGAAGAACAAACATATTTGACCAATATTGGTTCAATATTACGGGAATATTAACCTTATATTGTAGATGATATCAATAGTGGCCACAAAAAAATGTGAACATTCGGCGATATTAGATCAATATTCGAAAACAATGTAATGATATATCATTTGATATCACTTAATGAATCTAAGTTTTCATATTCGGGATTATTCATTTCTTTTTTACCAAATAGTCAAGTTGAAAATTTTACTCATTCACGTGTACTAACCATCTAACCGAATACTTACCTGGAAAAAGACCTGGCTGCTGCGGGGCTTGAACTCTCGACCTTTTCTATGGAGATATTATTGTCGACCACTGTTACGCTCTACGGCACGGAGAGACTTGTTTTTAAGAAAGAGTTGGGTGCTATAGATGTGATGACTTCAAGTTAGTTTTGTTCGAGATAATATTAAAATTTTAGAAAGTTCAGTAACAATGAAAATATATTCGAAAAAACACTGAAGGATCACTGTCTCATGTGATGGCGGTTTTGGAATATCAAACATGCTGTGCAAAAAATTCTGTATGCAATTTTCTGGTATTTAAATTGACCACATGTCGATGTTTCAATTTCTCCAAATTTTTTTAGGAATAATTCATTATGAATATTGCCTTACCAATATTGATATATGTTTGAATACACTGAGTAATCACTCTCAAAATCCCAATACACCTTGAACCGAAAGGGACCCAATACGTACGTACTCGGGAGGTCCAAACAGTATGTACATACTAACAGAAATGTAGAAAATGAAAGGAACCCAATCCGTACGTACTTGGGAGGTCCAAACAGTATGTACAAAAAAGTACGTCAACGAGACGTCCAGATAGTATGTACATACGATTTCCAAAAATGTACATCATTACTATTATGTCCCGCGAACGTTTCGAAATATACGTATCTGAAAGGGACTCAATATGTACGCATCTGGAAGGTCCAAATAGTACGAACATAGTTCTTTCAAACATGTACGTGAATGATACGTCTGAGCAGTACGTACATGGGATTCACAAAAAAACACGTCATTGGTATGTCCCTAATTCATTCCGAAAAGTACGTACCTGAAGAGGAGTTGATGTAAACGTATCAGGGACACTTAATAAAGTACGTACATAGTACTTCCAAGCATGTACGTTTTCATTCCATTCCGATTGGAACAGGACCAAGTATGTACCTACATGGGACGTCTAACCAGTACATACATGATACATCCGGTAATGTACGTTCTTCGAATGTCTCCTATACGTCCCGGGACGTATCGACGTAACTGGGACATAAATGGTTCGTCTTCAGGACGTCGTGTGCTATTTGGGTTCTTAGATGTCCTCATCACAAAAACCAATGACTCCTTCACCCACACGGTCTATAGGAAACAACACACACAAACCGATACCTTGACGCAAACTCCCACCATCATTCAGCACAAACCAATTCCGTTGTAAATTTCCTCATCCACAGACCTCACTGACCTCCATAACAAACCACAGGAACTAGCCCAACTCAAATCAGCCCTTCTTTAAAATGGATTCACAGACCATCAAATTGACAGATCCATCCGCCGCCATCAAACTTCTCCTTCCATTCCCAGAGACCCGACAGACAACAACGTTCTCCACAAAGCTTTTCTTCCCTACATCAAAAGAGTAACTGACAAAATCAGACGAATTCTCAAAAAACAGGACATAAAAACGATATTTACAGCCAACAATAAAATCTCCACATTCCTCCGCTCCCCCAAGGGCAAAATCGTCAACGAATCACAGGGTATATATGAAATACCATGTTCTGATTACCATAGAACAAATGTAGGCCAGACCAACAGACGTGTCACAAGTAGAGTATACGAACATCAACTTGCTGTCCGAAAATCAGACCCATCTTCAGCTCTGTCCAAACATCATCAAGAGAAAGGACATAACATAGACTTTGAGAACACTAAGACCATCTCCACAGCAAAAACACTACCAGCTCGTATAATCCGTTAGGCCATCGAAATCGAGAAGCGACCTTCCTGCTTAAATGAACGTGACGACGGTCAGAGACTTCCAACTGCATGGAAACCCCTAATTTCCAGATGCCCAGTCCCCACCAAGGAGAGACCTTAGAAAGAACTCGTGACGAGACCTGGGGAGTAGGCAGATTGAGGCCCCGGCTTCAAGTCACAAACCCTTGCCCCCTGTGACAACACCTGAGGAGTAGGCAGATTGAGACCCCAGCGTGAAGTCACATTTACTCTTGAAAATGGCTCCAAAATCGGAGCCGAAACGTCGGGAACAAAACTCCAGACGCGGTTCAGCCCGAACTCAACAATAACATACCACTGACCGCGAAAACCTATCCGAACATATATATATATATATATATATATATATATATATATATATATATATATATATATATATATATATATATATATATATATGATAATAATAATAATGTTTATTCACGTTCAAAATTTTACAATAATTGAAGTGCATTTGAATGTAAGTGAATTATCAGGAAGGAATCACGAAGCTTCAGTATAAACTATCGCTTGTATGTGATATTAAACTTAAAACTAAAAAGTATAGTACAAGTATACAATGATAAAACGTTAGTACATACATATTTTGAAGCACATGAGTATATAATCTTGTTAAAATGAATTACAACTAATGAATGTATAAATAAAATAGTAAATAATTTTTTTTTATATTTTATTATTTTTCTTATTTTGATACTTATAGTAAATGCCATATTTAGGGTGAGTGTCGTTTGCAGTAGGTATGTTTGTAATAATTGAGTGTAGTGTCATATTCGGGGTGTAAGTCATATTCGGGCTCTGTCATATTCGGGTATTGCCTCATATTCTCTTCGTTGTCAGTTTTGTGTATATGCATGATATTTATACAAACGATTGATGATTTAACTTTAATCATTGTTTGAAAGTTTGGTTGACAAAATCATGAAACAATGTCCTTTCGGAATGCAAAATCCAAGTTTTTACAAGTTTTTTGCACATAAAAGACCTATTAATTTTTTTCAGTCATATTCGGGCTCTGTCATATTCGGGTATTGCCTCATATTCTCTTCGTTGTCAGTTTTGTGTATATGCATGATATTTATACAAACGATTGATGATTTAACTTTAATCATTGTTTGAAAGTTTGGTTGACAAAATCATGAAACAATGTCCTTTCGGAATGCAAAATCCAAGTTTTTACAAGTTTTTTGTACATAAAAGAACTATTAATTTTTTTTATATACTCTGGTAGTATATTATGTAGGCGAGGTCCGAGGTAATTTGAACATCGTTTTCCAATTGATTTTTCCGATCTAGGTATCTTGTTCTGTTTGTTCCTGGTACTATAATTGTGATCGACAGATTCGAGTTGTATTTTATTGTTTTTCACATTTACTAATAAGTTGATGCAGTAAGTCTGCATTACGTCAATTACATTGGCCTCTTTAAATAAATTGTCACTGGGATATGTAGCTTTTTTTCCAAGGATGATTCTCAGTATCCATTTCTGAATAACATCAAGCATTCCCAAGTGATGGTCGTTAACACCTCCCCAGCCAATTATACCGTAAGATATATGTGACTGTACCAGGGCATAGTATAAAACTTTCAAATGATTCACATCTAAAAATCCTTTCAAAACTTTGAATTTGAATGAAAGACCTCTCAGTTTTCCTACTATACTTTTAATTTGAAGATCCCATCTAAGATGCCTGTCTATTACAATGCCTAAGTATTTGATGGAGTTTACTTATGGAATTTCTGAGTTATTTCCGAAACGTAATGGACCCATATTGGGTAAGTGATTGGAATACGAAGTAAATGATAAGTATTTTGTTTTATATAAATTAAGTGTTAATTTGTTATACCCAAACCACTTACCTATTTTACTAAAATCAGTTTCAGCTACTGTTTTTAAATTCACCCAAGTATCAGATTCATATGATATTGCAGTATCATCTGCGAAGCTTATTATTTTCCCCTTGGTATCAAGGTGTGAAATGCTGTTCATATAAATTATAAATAGAAGAGGACCCAGTACTGTTCCTTGAGGTACACCATATGTAACAGTCATAGGATCACTGAGAGTACCACCTATGTAAACTTTTTTTTCGCGATCTGATAAATAATTTTTTATGATTTTATGAATATTTCCTCTTATTCCATAGCATTCTAGTTTGTTCAAAAGCTTTTCATGAAGTACCGTATCAAATGCTTTTGAAAGGTCGACAAAGATACACAAGGCAGGTTTTTTTTTGTCCAATGCATTATAGATATTACTTGTAAGATGATAGATCGCATCTTCTGTTGACTTCCCTTCTCTGAATCCGTACTGAGAACTGGGAATGATGTTATGTTTGTTCAAGAAGCTCAGAAGTCTCATTTTCAGTATTTTTTCAATTATTTTTGCCAAATTCGAGATAAGTGAAATCGGTCTATAGTTGTTCATGTTTAATTTATCTCCACTCTTGTAGAGTGGCTTAATGATTCCAATTTTGAGTATCCTTGGAAAACACCCTGTATCAAAGCATCTATTTATCAAATGAGCCAGAGGTTTTTTAATTTCATTAGATATAGCCTTCAGTGTTTCCGAACGAATGTTGTCGGGACCTGGTGATTTTTCCAGTTTCAACTCCATCATTACTTTATGAACCTCATTTTCATCAGTGTCGCGAAGATAAATGGTGTCTTGCAAAATATTTTCAGATTCATTGAAATTGTGAGGTACTGAAATTTCATCAGCTAATTTTTTTCCTATCGAACTGTAATGACGATTGAAACTATCAGCGATATGTTTATTGCTCTGTAATATTTTTCCATTTTCTAGTTTGATTTTTTCTATTTTGGTTTCGTTACGAGTTTTATTGCAAATATTATTAACACATTCCCAGAGCCCTTTTGAGCTATTCGCATTTTTATCTATAATATTTTTCGAATAATTCTTTTTTGCTGTTTTTGTGAGCTTGTTTAGCTTATTCCTATATAAGGGGGGGGGGGGGGGGGGGGGGGGGGGGGGGGGGGGGGGGGGGGGGGGGGGGGGGGGGGGGGGGGGGGGGGGGGGGGGGGGGGGGGGGGGGGGGGGGGGGGGGGGGGGGGGGGGGGGGGGGGGGGGGGGGGGGGGGGGGGGGGGGGGGGGGGGGGGGGGTTTATATTCTTCCCTCAAGGCATGATTTTCAGGATTTCTTAATAATTTTGTGTGCATGTCACTCTTTTTCTTGATGGATTCATACAAAGCAGGCGTTATCCAATTTTTCCTAAAATTTACAACATTTTTCCTCAGTTTAACCTCGCGTGTATTTTTTTCTATCAAAGAATTTAATTTTGTGATGAAATTTTCTGCGATATTATCTGGATCATTTTCGCCGTAAATACCAAACCAATATTCATCCTTTAGATCTGACCTCAGACGGTCATAGTTGATAAATTTTTTGAATCTGGAAATTGAAGGATGTGCACGTTTACAGATGTAGTCTATGGTTAGTCCTATTGGGAAATGGCCCGTTATGTTTTTTTGAAAAACAAATGATTTGATTTCAGAAATGGAGCTTTTCACAAAGAAGTGATCAATGCACGTTTTGCTTTCCGGACGAGTGATTGTGTTAATATACGACACGAATCCTTGGCTGTTCAAGATATTTTTATATTCCTCTACATAGTCAGAGTCAGACAATAAATCAACATTTATATCCCCAGTAATTATATGAATATAACATTTTTTAGCATTTTGTAAATATTTTAGCAACTCAGAATTGAAATTCATTGGACAGGTACTTGGTGATCGGTAGATGCCGGTTAAAATAATGTTTGTTTTGTTAATTCGCAAGTCAAGTTGCAGAGCTTTGATTTCTCCAAAATTATGGATATTATAAGAGTACTCAAGATCATTTCTGACATAAATGATTACACCATCATTTTTATTGAGTATACCTTCATTATATAAAATATTGTAACCACTTATTTTGAATAGTTCCGTATCATGAACTACGTAGGTTTCTGAGAGAACTATAATTTCAATATTGGTTGATAATTCCGACAGGAAAATAGATAGTTCATCTAAATTTTTCTGTATACTTCTGATATTAACATGAATGACTTTAAACTTTCGAAAGGACACTGGATCAAAATCTGCCATATTTGTAATAACCTGTGCTTTAATCAGGTCATTTTTATAATATCTTATGAATGGATCCATACTGTGTATGATGCCAGTAAGATGTATTCAGATCAAAACAAATAGAAAACGTAACAACAACAAAAAAAGTATGAAAGTAGTCATTCAAAAAAATTTTCCTGGAAGATATAAATATTTACTTTGTTATAGTGTAGCCGCTGAAAAGATAGAATGATCACGTGAACGGCACGCACTCTTTGAATGTTCCTCTCCCCAATGTTACCAGTCCGATTTACACCACTCAACAAAAACGTCGCCGCGTCGTCCTCCCATCAACTCTTGGGATGCTTTTTAATAAGTGTTCATTATTACACCTTTTTCCTCTACAGTTATTTTAATTAACACGCTTTTATTAGCTTGGGTTGTAACTATGTATGTAACGGAATCTTTGAGCATAATTTTCACCAATTTCCAGAAGTCTGATTAATTTGAAACTTTGCATACGTATCAAGGACCGATGACAATGCAATAATTTGATCATAGTTTTCCATTATCCTTGAAAGGATCACCAGGATTAAAAAGAAGGAATTGATTATGATTAAAACATATCTAATCATGAATTCTCACCGACTAAAACGAAGATAACAAATTTTAATTCAGAAAAAAACAAGGCCGGAAATATAATTTACTATTCATACGCAAAAAAAGCCCGATCGGGTCTTAATCGTTTCGGTATAATCTGTAATTACCTCTTCTTTCCGGGAGTGGGTAATTTGTGCGCCCGCTGCTTTCCTTGGATGGGATATCGTTTTCCAGGCTCCCTCCTCGAGAAATAAGTTCTTCCCCCGATTGCCTTCATGGACATTTATTTATACATAGCTTTGATTTGACAGTCGTTAAAGAAGGATTTTCAAAATTCCAAATCATTAATTGTGACCAATGAAGAGTGTTGCAAAAACATTTTAGTAAATATGAGTTCATTTGATAAACTTGAAAACTTTTTGGAAAAAAAAATTAATTTGTATTCACATGTGAATGAGTAGGGTTGAGTTCGATTCCGGCTTGACCGATTAATTGATTTATACATTAACTCATGAGAAATCAGTAACTTAATAATTGAATTTTAAAATTCTACATTAACGGAAATTTTGTAAAATTTACAATAGTTAACAATTCACAGTTGTGCAATGGCCTGCGCAGAAGCTTGCGCCAGCGAGCTTGAACCTGTCGATACAGTTCCCAGCGAAATACAGCCACGGAACGAAAGACGAATGTTGCCAATAATCCTGAGTTGGGCTTCGACCGTTCACAAGATGCAAGGTTGTACAGTTAATCATGCAGTAATTTATGTAGGCTCGCGATTGTTTGCTGCTGGACAAGCCTATGTAGCACTTAGTCGTGTAAGATCTTTAGACGGTATTCGGATTGAAGAACTTGATTGCTCTAAGTTAACAGGAAGTACCCCATGCAATAGTGAAGCTTTAAATGAAATGATGAGATTACGGAATGATTCGTAAGAAATATCTCATTTCCACTAGAAACTAATTGATGAATTGAACTAAAAAATGAAAAATAAATAATAGTTTAAAAAACTAAAAAAACACGCTTTTATAGCGAACCGAACTAAAAAATAAAAAATAATTTTTAATTACAAAGAGTTTATATTACGGCAGTAGAAGGCTAAACAATCATTCATAGTCAATCAGCTCAAAATAAAATTATAATAAAATTTAAGTAATTAACAGAAAAAAGTAATTCAGAGTAAAAAGCGTGGGGTGCATTTTACTACATTTCATAAGTCTCCTCTCGAAGATAATTACCGATAGAATGATTGTAATATATAATATATCAAGCACCCCACGATTTTACTCTGAAATTACTTTATTCTGTTAATTACTCAAATTTTATTATAATTTTATTTTGAGCTGATTGACTATGAATGATTGTTTAGCCTTCTACTGCCGTAATATAAAATCTTTGTAATTAAAAATTATTTTCTATTTTTTAGTTCGGTTCGCTATAAAAGCGTGTTTTTTTAGTTTTTTAAACTATTATTTATTTTTTTTATCTTTTTCTTGGAGGTGAAAGAGTTTCCATCCATATTATTTAATTAACGTAACACACGTGAATACAAAGCACAAATGAGTACAGTACAGTGTAAACAGTTCTTCATTTATTTCAGTTTAGAAGGCGTGGCTATGCAGGCATTTACTGTTCATGCGTCCTTGAATTCCATATTTTGAACAGCACGACTATAGTACAGTTATTATGAACAGTAGGTATATCCGAATTTGTTCAAATTCAATGGTGCTGATGAAAAGTTGTCTATTTATTCGTGTTGGTTGATCGAAGTCTTGGCTTTTTCATAAAACCACCAAGATGTCCAGCTGATGCTTTTATTGATTTCTTGTTGATTGTAGATTCAGCGACTTCTGTTAGTTTTTCGGGTGCTTTGGATTGAGTTTTTTCTATTTGTTGGCTTATTGATTTATCTGCAACGTTTCTGACCTCTGGTGGACTGTCGATAAAAAAGTTTTTATTTTGTGTATTTGGCGTCGTTGGTGGACTATTCGATTCAATGTCACCCTGATCTTCAAATGCTTCCAATTCTTCGACGGTGTATGCCTTATTTTCCACAAATAGCTGATTTCCTATGATGTAGCAATCGTTCGAAAATGCTTTAGCTTTCCTCAATTGTTCTCGAAGAATCCTGTTTTCCTTCCTCTCAATAATTGTCTGATCGTTGGCAACGCTCACATTTGTTCCTTTCAGCTTATAACAATTTTCGAAAATCACCTTTTTCTTCAAATTTGAGATTAGTTCTACTTTTAATGGGCTATCTACAGAATGACCCAATGAGTAGAAGTTGTTTATGTCGGATTCCTTGAGTTCTACGTTCAGTAGGCGCTTTATTTCTTCACAGACAAATTCCAATGATCTTTCTTTCGGAGTTTTATTCAGAACAAATATCAAAAAATTATTTGTCCTTGTTTTTCTTTCGAGTAGCTCTATTTTGTATTTCAGTTCTTTATTTTCTTTTTCTAGCAGGTGGACGTTTTAATTCATCAATTCCACTTTCATGAGTACACGGGTTTCACTCGCTTCGATAAGGTGTTTCAATTCATTCTTGCTCTTGATAATTTCATCGAGTATATATTTCAAATTCATGTTATTTTCATCACCCATTTTTCCTCTTTCGTTGTTTATGAAATTTCAGTTTACTAGTGTGAATAAAGATGTACATACCATTTTCAATAGATTTCCAAATGGCACTGAATTCGCAGTAATTCAACTGTACTATATTGATTCGCTTCACAGTTTCACTATATGACAGCGGATTCGAGGAATTTTTGCTAATTTCACTTATTCTAATGCACTTCTCGAATTTTCAAATTCACTACTTCAGCAGCAGATATTCACACAATTCAATGTATACAATTTGAATAATTTTCAAGTTTGATTTAGCTATGTTTATCAAGGTTTTTTGGGGAGCGATTTTTAGTACAACTCATACACATATCGATTTGTATATATATGTATATATATATATATATATTTATATATATATATATATATATATATATATATATATATATATATAAACACAGATTCTTTAGTTTCAATTAGCAATTGCGATTAAGCAAAAACTTAATCATTTGCTTGTTGAAGCTTTCAATGGACGGGTTGGCTTTGATACTCTCCGGTATTTGATTAAACCACTGTATTGCTTGAAAAGTAGTTTTTCTCCTTTCGATATTTATGGCCACTGGTAGCACGTAGAAGTTCTAGTTGTTCATATGTTTTGATGATATACCTCAAAATTTTGTCTCAGATCGATAACTGTTAAGTTCTATAATTTCACTTATTTTAACGTTTTCCAAGGTCTTGGTAGGTTGACTAAAGTTTTGAATATTTTATTTTGTGCCACTTGTAATTCGTTCTATCTGCCTGCTTGCCCCCAGGAAGCTGCCAGATACATCAAATAATATGAATACACATGTGCATAGTAGATTTGATATTTGTTTTTTTTGTTAAGTATCATGGAATTGTGCCTCATTTGGTAGCACAAATAATTTAGTTAGTGCAGCACAGTTTGGAGATGAGTTTCGAAGGAAAGCTTGCTGTCCCGTATTAATCCTAGATATTTGGCACTATTAACTTCACTAATATTGTTACCACTTAGTTGACAGCCGCTAAACTGTTCCCTATGCTTTTTTTATGTTTTTTTGCAACTAGACTCTTTCTTATGTTTTCAAGCTACCATTAAACATGAAAAAGAACATTTTTTCATGTTTGATGATATACGTTTTTGAAACTATATGGAATTTGTTTTCATATTTCGACTAACCAAATAGTTTCTGGAAAAATCACGTTGCATACCCAAAAAATTATAAAGAATCAGAAAGTCCCCGACCGTTGTAAAGCTAGCCACCCCATCTTTCGGTTTTGCCATATCCATTTGTCTCGTAACTTCCCCAGGAAGGAGTTGGAATGATTATAGCAACATATAGGTACCTTCGGGTTAGTGAAACTCTTGTAACTGTTTTGATTATTTCAGTCATTCAAACAGATCCTAAGATATTTTCATGGATTGGTACACTAAATAGTCAATTTTGAGATCTGAATTCATATGGCACAAAATCAGAACTGAGGAAAACAGATTATTATAGAACCAGCTGACCGGTTAACGCTGTTTTGCCATATGAATTATTATATTCTAAACTAACTGAAACTTACCGAACCTCAATCAAAACCACTTATAAATCCATACCTGAAAACATTAAGAAAACATTTTGTAAATGGACCGAATTGAGAATCTGAATCAATCTCGAATCCACTTGAACACATATGAAGAATGACATCAAAATCGTTCCAGCAGTTCAGGCTAAACTGAACTCACCTAACTTGAAATCTGAAGTATTATTATATTTCCTGACCAGTCCATCGACCTTCATCTTCAACACAGGATAGTCTTTTTGCGAACCACCCCTGCCAGAATCACGACGTAACCGTGACCGAACACTGAACCGAACTTAACCTAACCTAATTTTTTTCATATTTTCCCAGCTTATTAACCTTCAAATATGTCCAAACCAAAATAGCCAAATGTGTCCAGTCGTTCTCGAGTTTTGATGAAACCATTCAACGTCATTACATTTTTATATATAAGATAATGGGTACAGTAAGCTACCATTCAAAAGTAAATATATGCCATGTAGGTCTATAAAAGAGAAATATTCCATCATACATGGTTTTGTTATATCTCAGAGGGATTCGGCAGCGTTCTTGATGAAAATTCCCAAGCGGCTTGACTTTTTACTACACTTCAAACAATTATCGTTATGATTTAATCAATTCACTCAAAACTTAAACAAATCCTATACCTGAACCTTCCTCATGAATAACTCTACATATTGAAGAACAATTTATGAAAATCCGTAAAGTTGTTTTTAAATTTTTCGCGAACAACAGACAGACGCGGCGAACTTTGAATTATATAAAAGACACCACATGAGAAAATGCAGGCAAGCGAATACACAACATTAATGAAAAATAATTGAATAAATAATGAATGACCGAAAGTAAAATAATTGCACTCCGGCCATGATATTTATCATGCTAACGAGAATCTGACTTGTATGGAGCTGACTCTCTAATAACAAAACTTGCTTGCGCCTTCGCATAGTGAATATATATGCAACAAGATAAAAGGAAGCTTCCTTTGTTCAGTGAGTTTGTGATTGTTTCGTTCGATTTAAATAAGATCCGCCTATCAAATTCTCGAATATTTGTAAGTTTATGCACTTCTAGGATGCTCTTGCATCTAATGTTAAACAAATAGACGTTTATATCAAAAGGTATGTTTTTTCAAGACCCATTTCATAATTCAACACTGTCTCTTCTCACTGAATCTCTGTTTTGACATATTATATGTACTTCAACTACTACAAATTTTGCTAATACATCGACGTTTTACCAAAAGTTGTGTTTTTTTGTTATAATAATTTCACGAAGCAACTGTGTATATTTTCAATGTGAATCATATTATCGAGTGTTGCACTGACAACCTACTACTAGTACGAACCGATGTCCTGGCGCAAGTAGACTTTTACTTGAGGTATCTAACGGTCTCGTAGGAAAATACTGTAGGCATGCTTCTGACGAACTGTTCAACTAGAACGTCCAACCAAGCGCCATCTATGAACTAGAAGCTGAACCATGCATTCTCTGATGATCCTAATATTTGCTATAGATCTTTCCTATTGTGGTCGAAAAGTTTTCAGATAGCCTGAATAACATTGAAGTTTGACTTATGTTCATATGATCTGTATATTATAAAGTTTTAAGCTTAACTGAACTAAACGAGTAACACCATTGTTTGTAACATTGCTCCACATTTTTATGTATAAGAAAGGATGGTGATATCAAAAAGTTGTCTTCCTCGAATCAGATGTTAGGCAATAAAAACAAGGTCTCAACCCTAGTCTTCAGATTTAGTATCCATTTTCTCCCCTTGCCTAACCCTGTTAGAGAAGTTGACTGGGAGTGATATCTGTTTGGTGTTAGGATAATTGACCTCTATGAAATAAAATTTTTACACATCAATTATTAGAAATTGTTTTCCCTTACTTCATTCGTTTCATAATTGAATTTTCAGACGGAAAAATATGGTAATTAATGCAGCAGAGTCAATCAATCATTTTTATTCATGAATAGCATGAACCAATAAAGAAAATAGAAGTAACAAAATTGACAAAATCACAAACCAGTATTTCTTGAATAACCCAATCTCTTCCTCGTCGTCATATATCCTTTTCTCTCTATTCTTCTTTTTTCCTTCGAACAACTTCTGATATTTCTCAAGCTCCTTCTTCTGTCTGATCTCATCTTCTCGCTTTCTTCGTTCGTCAGCAGCTTCTCTGACTTTTCTTTCTTCTTCCTTTTTAGCCAAGCATATATCATCGCAGTCAACTGAAGCCATTTTATTTCGGACTGTTTCACAAGAGAACTCTTTCTTGAGTCGTTTGCACATGCAGGTGACTTTAACCTTTTTCTTGCACCCCTCAGCATTAGGACAAGGTCCTGGATGACAGTTGGATTTACATCTATGCCCACATTCATACTGTAACGAAAAGGTTAATGAATAAAGTACGAATGGTTTTATGTGGACTGCATTATTATTATTTCTGTTCATAGACCATTTCAGCATGTCAATTATTTTTTTCAACCAGTGAAATAAAAAAATGTTCATCTGTAATCGCTAAAATACACGCAGTCATTTGAAACTGAAACGTGTCACCCTCTCAATCCCCGACCACCAAATGTGAACCAACAAAATATCTAAAATCTCATTCTTGTTAACAAATAATGATTCTCAAGACGATCGTCATATAATTCTGAGTAGCTGTTCCTATTAAAATATCCTTTTTCAATTAGTGTACGCATGCATATCTTTCGTCAATTTTCTTCATTCTATCGTGTGAAAACTTACCAATACAAATGTCATTAGTCATAGCTAGAATGTCATATAATAATAACTTGTCAAATGACAGTGAATTACAAAGAAAAGCTGATGAATAACGAGATGGTGCGTGGCATTGTTCTTGGCAAATTTGACAGGAAGGGTATGATTGCACCAATTAGTATTCTAGGAAATTTTACGGTTAAAAAGTTTTTGGATCACTGAAGGTGTTTTACTTCCTTATACCCTGTATTGAAGGTGGATCATCAAAGTTGCTGCATGTCTGAAACTATCTCTAGCATTCCATACTAGAAATCTTTTCATCATTAGAAACACTTTCATATCATTATCTAGGTACGGTTCTATGGAATAATTCAAGAATTTTTTCCTTAAATTTAACATTCCATAGTAGAAATCTCCTCAATTTTTGGCTTTCTCAGCCAAGCCATTGAATATGTAATTCCATTCAAATGTCAGGTAAGATGCACTTTTGATCATCAGAAACCTTATTATTATCTACAGTTCTATGGAAAAATTGAGAGGTTTTTCCCTCTAATTTCGGATTTGATTTTGTTAGTCAAAATTTTTCGTCCACCCTTTTCACCTCATTTCTACCGAACCCTTATTAATTAAAGAAAAATTGAATAATACTTTCTAGCAACGCCACAGGTAACATTGAATAAATTCGAAAAATAACTTTCCCAGCACAAATATTTTTTTGTGTTAGGTATTTCACTAAGAACCATTGAAATAGTAGTAAAAGAAGGGAAGTAATTAATTTCCACCCCAAGAAAAAAGCCGTCTAGAAGAACACCAGTAACTGATATTCCCGAGCATGAGCATTCCAGTATTAGACGGATTATTTTCGACTTTCATAAGACAGAGAGATGTCGTATTACGGTCGAAAAGTTCCACAACAAAATCAATGACGTTTTGGGAATTGTGGCTTCCGAAGAATTTTGAATAGGTTTCAAATGGAGAACTGAAAATAATACAAAAATTTCGATATAGAGAAGGAACATGAGAGCATTGAGGATTCAGAGAGTATTCAGAAAAAATCAATTATTTTCGATCCAACAGCAACCAATTGTATTTCTTGATGAAATAAACTTTCATAGTGGACAAACATCTTCCAAGAACTGGACGGATGAATCAACCAAAGGGTTATTAAAAAATATTGCGAAGGGACCAACATTGATGCAGGAGGGACATGGGCTTTATACCTAATTGTCGGCTGATATTCAAATCAGGCACAAACTCAGGGGATTTCCTTCTATGGAAGTTTCTGCCAGGTAAAAACGAAAATTTTCTCAACTCGTTTGGTAACTTATTGGATGCACGTAAGCCACTATTAATAGGAGAGTTAAGATGTAATTTATCACAACTGAAAGTAGGTGAAAATGATCCCGACTACAAGAATTCAATTCATGTGTATCAGAGATTTTCAAGTTTACCTTATTTTTAGAACATAAAGGGTATAATTCAATAATATACAAGGATGGCAATGTTGAAACTCCTTAAGAAGTATACGTAAGTAAGTATACGGAACATTTGCAATGCACTGAATAATTCGGAATATCGTCCGCATATAAATAATTCATCAATATTGTTGATGTATAAAAGGAAAAACACAAGTTAGAACCCTATGGATCTGCCATATTATTGTTATAAATTTTGATTTTGTAAGTTTCAGCTTATTCATTATTTTTTGAATATACATAGTGCTTACGATTTTGAAAGAAACTATCAATCTATGGTGTTGCATTATCTTTCCGTATAAATATAACTTCTCAAATAATATATCATGATTAACACTGTCGGATGCCCTGCTGAAATTACAAAACATCCCAACAGGTCAGGAGACTCGCCAGCGTCAATGAACCTTGTGATTTCGCAATAAAAACTTCGTCTGTCGATGTTTCAAGTCTAAACCGAAGTTGAATCCTAGATATTGTAATGCTGTCTGTGCATTGGAAATGAAATTCATGTTGGTATTTGCACCCTGTATGCGAGTTTCATTTAAACGTATGGGAATTTCATTTGAGATTTTTTCTCTCACGAAATATTCATGAATAAACAAAATTAATAGGTCCAGGCGAAGAAATAAGATAATCGGTAGACTAAACAAACATTCTCTCAGAATCAGCCCGACCAATGGTTCCATTCATCCAGCGTGGGTGTGCTTGCATGAAAAAAAATGCAATTTTTGCATAATCTGCAAAAATTACGGGCGTTGGCTCGAATTGAGAGTGGACGAAAAAGTCACTCTTGGGGAGTTGAACGGAGGTCGCGCTAGAAAGAAGATCGAGAGATCTGAGCGAGCGGGAATCGCGCGTTGAGCGCAAGGGGGGTTCGTAGTCCCTTCCTAAATTATGGGATCGCGTCTCAAGTCACGAGGGTAGAGTTAAATTACAGTCGGGAAAAATGAGAATATTAGTAATTCGTGTTCAAAAGTGTCGTCTGGCTTTGAATATATTCGTATTTGGAAACCAAGAAAAAATATGGAATGGGAGTCGCCCAAGAAACGGCCATACGAGGTAGACAGAGGATCAACTGGTATGTCAATTTTGATGTGTGTTAACGTAAATAACCATTTTATTCACTTTTGGGAAGACAAGCCATTATTTTTCTGTTGAATCTAGAAACAATGATCACATATTTAGGGACCTTTCTGACTCTCTCTGATATATCTAAAAGCTATTGAGATGGGCCTTGGGGCGGCCGATAATATTTATTGTATATATTGTCCGATTGTGTAGTTTTTTCATATAATTCATTCTTCACCGAGAAGACCTTGCTGGTCCTATTTTAATTTTTTGCATATGCTTTTTGTATATCAATTTGATCGAATCAATGATTTATTTCAGAGTTTTAAATTGTTTCCATGCATTTTTTTTTGTTTTTATTTTTTATTTTCTGATCTATTTTTTGTTCAGTTCCTAATTTTAATTTTTTTGCTAATATACTGCTCAAAATTATCAGAGAATTTCATTTCAAACAAGTCGCCTTATTTCAGAGTACAGAGTTAGAAACCAGAAAAAAAACTAAGTTTCTTACTAAAGACCCTTCCCTAGTGCAAAGGGCCAAATTCATGCTTCTTTCGGAAATTGCCTTAACATCCAAAATTTGACGTGGAGAAATCTACGTCTGGTGACAGCAGCTGCCATTAACGAAAATAATAACCTTTTGTCATTATTACATCAAGTGACGTGCGGAGGGATTGTTATATGACAAAATAGTTGAGGCTTTCGCGGCCGAGGTTTTCAGTATCACTACGACGGCCTTCAAACCCGAATGAAAGTAGTGATACTGATTGTTATCTGTTTTAATTCGTTTTTGTGGACACGAAGTTCATGTAAAGCGAAGGAAAATATAAGGAAGTTCATACAGAATAACAATAACTCTCGCAGCCGTTACATCTGGTGATTTGGCGTTGGGATTATTTTTGCTAAATAGTGAACTAGTTGAGAAGTGTTGATAAGCAAATGATTGAAATAATACAAAAATAATACCCTTTCAGCAATAACCACACTAGTAACAGAGCGGTGGGATTGTAAATTGTAAAGTTGTCTATTCTGTAAACATAAACTGATACAGATAGGTTGAAATAGAGGTACAGTGTTAGAAAGAAAATATTGAGGGATTATTGTGGGTACGTAGAAGAGCAATAAAGGTGAAACAACAATTACAAACCCTACCGTTCGTTACATCTGGTGACAGCGGTGTGATTTTTGTGAAAACTGAGGTTGAAATTTAATTATTTTGATTGAGATTTTTTTTGATGAGGAAAATTTCATTTTTTTGATGGAAAAATGATTTTATATAAAAGATATGTTGAATTTGTTTACAGGGTGTTTCGAGCAGTTTTAAGTTGTATAAGTTTATTGTGCCACTAGGAATTTGTTTCAAAAAAGATATAAATACTGAATAGAGAAATTTGGTTAGTGAGAATAAGACACGTTTTTAGAGCAACCAGCGTTCCGTCGGAACATATTCGAGCGAATGCAGTTTGTTGAAGTTTTGAGACAGATATGATAATGGGATTGGATCTTTTTTCGAATGAATCAGCATGAAGAACTATTGAGTTTTTTGAAAATGAAGGAGTTGATTCAAAGATATTTCCATTGCGAAGAATAGCGTATAGAGAGATATTGTTTTCCGGACAGTTGTGTGACAAATACAAATAGGGCAATATTTAGCATTGGCGTCTGTTGAATGTTGTTAAATGCCCGTCGAGGTATTTGCCAAGGGAGTAGTTTTTTTCACCAGATGATTACTACATCATCCCATTGTGAAGTTGCTAAGACTTGCTTGAAAGTATACAGTTCAAATGAATTAATTAGAATTAATTATTAGAATGAATCAGAAGAATAGATTTTATTGAATTGAGATGAAGGAAAGTAGGTGAGAAAAAAGGAAGGACCTGTGGCATTCTAAATTTTTGTTTTCGTTGTAGAAGTAACATTGAATGTTTTCTTTGAATTCTGAAAGCAGTGATTGTTCCCAGTGTGCAGGGTGCATTGACGAAGCGTCGGCTTTGTATATGGAAAGCCAGTTCTGTGCCTGAAGTAAAGGGCCTTCCAAAAATCTGGGTAAATTCATACATAAAATAACAAATAGAAGTAAAGAGAAAAATTCGTGAAATTTTGTTTCACAAAGGTAATGAAAATAAAAGGGGATTTGTGAATTAAATTGCATCAGTTGAAGGTATTTTTTTCAGGCGTAGCTTCTAGGTAATTCGAATTTTTCTATAACATATACAAGGTGATTGGAAATATTTTGTGCGTGAGAAAAATAGCTGATAATTATTTTGTAAATTGAATTGCATCGGTTGACAGTATTTTTGAGAAGTAACTTATTATCGAATAAAATTTTTTCTATGGAATATACGGCGTGATTTGAAATATCTTGTCCAGGAGAAATATATCTCGTGTTGTCTTTCTGCTAAGACTTTTTCCGAATACTGAAAATTATGAGATCATTCTATACGAGGTGGAAATATAATTTTTCTGCAAAGTAACGAGAAAAGAGTAGAGTAATTTTCCAAATGATAGGAGTCAAGGGATTTTTTTTTATTTTCGGCGAGAATAAACGAGAAGCAATTTTCATAAAATTCTGACACATTGAAAACTTTTTCTGAGAATGACCGTGATGAGACGTGACCATAGAAGGGAAAGAAAATGGGTAGGAAATCTTCTGTCAGGATCTCAAAGCGGCGGGAAGCTGCTGAGAGCACGCTAGAGCAATGGGGCGTAGTTCGAAATTTTGTTTTTCAGGGAAGCGGCGAAAGTAGATAGATAATCGCTGGTCCTCTGAGAGTCACGCTAGGACACTGCAAGGCAGTTTAGGTGGCACAAGTCAGGTTGTGCTCACAATACAGGGTGTTGGTAGGAAGCAGTTAAGTAAGTGGTTGAAATGTATCTAGCATTATGTGCTGTACTTACCGCTGAAACCGAACCGACTGAGAGAGGCTCGTATGACTTGAAGTGTTTTCGTTTTCACAGGCTCAAGGAAGAGAGAGGAATGCAGCCATTATGAGGATATTTTGCTCGAGTGTCTTTGAGTTTTTTTTTCAGAGAGCAGATGATAATCGCTGGAGGAAAGCGATAGATTTCAGAGTCTTGTTGGGGACAAGATTAAAGAGTTGCTGGATGCAGTACGACGAGGAGATGTGCGAGGCATTGTTTTGCGAATTTACACGGTTTTTTCTTTAGGAGGTTTCGTGCCCGAAGAGAGGCCTATTTTGAGAGTGGCGAGGAGGCGCAGTTTTCCGAATTTATAGATATTTTTTCCAGGAGATTTGGCCAAGGAGAGGCGTATTTTGAAGCTGCTGAAGAGGTTCAGTTTTGGGATGCTATAGAGATATTTCGAATACACGAGACTTGTTGCTCGATGAGATGCACGTTTTGGAGATGCCACGGAGGCGTTTTTTTGGAGAGGTATTGACATGCGAATTTTTCTTTGCAAGTTTTCTGTCGGAGAAATGTTGCGCGAGTTGTATAAACTTAAATATCGTCGAGGTACCCCAAACATTTTTCGTTTTGGATATCTCGAAGGATATTATCCATAACGCCCATAGACATTATAACTAATGGACTGGTCTTTGGGTCAGTTTTTTATATAACACAATACGGCATACAATAGAGAGAGAAAGGATATGCACATTGAAGTGATATTGTGAAGGACAGAATGTTAATTCTAGACTTGAATTATTCTATTCTTCTTAACCCCACTTTATCTGCTAAATTGAAGAAGAAAATCGCTTGGGAGGTTATACTTGAAGTATCTTGCTCATTCTGCAGTCCTCTCGCTCTCTTAGGGCGAGTTCATTAGGTATAATGTCAATGATAACGCCTTTTCGAGTACAACCCAAATGGGAGACCACGGTGAGTTACTTGGTCGTATTATATTTTGGTCCAGCATTTTCTTCTTATTTGACTCTCTACCTTTACCTTTATGTTACGTTTAATTTTGCTGGTAAATGTCAGGGACATATTTTCTTGATAGACTATGTCAGAAAAATCTTCACATAAGTTAAGAATGTGAAATTTTTCTTCGTCATTCAGGTTTCTGTGCGAAAGTTAGTTAAGTCAAGGTCTGTTTAATCGATTTCATCAAAATTAAATAAATATTGAAATCGATTTCTTCAATCAATTTACGGTTGAACTATAAAGGCGTCATTCCTGACAATGTTTGAAAAAATTTCGTAAGCTGAATCTGGATCAATGAAAGATTTAGCGGAATCAGAATCTATCAAAATTTTCAGATTATATTCAGACAATAAAATGTATGGTAGTTCGCCAGAATCAAAGGCATTGAATGGAATTATACAAGGCTCTACGTTTAACCGTCTACTTGAGGCGAGCTCTGAAAAATTTCCCCCAAAAATTTTCAATTTGTGGCATTTCGGAACTGTCATTTTCGAAAGTTTCTTCATAATATTGACTATCAGGTCCATAGTTTTGATGCTCACCTGATTGTATGAGTGTTGTGGAAACATCCTAATGTTTTTGTGAATTTCTGATAGTACTACTTGAATATATAAAGATGGAAGTGAATAAATGGAGGACGACAATTTTCTCTATATTCTACATTTGCCATGAGTCTTTTCTGACATCTGAAAATAATGATGAAGTTTTTCGAATGTTCCCAGATGAATATTCCATATGAGATGACTGAGTGAAATAGTGATTGATTTGGCATTTTCAGAGCCATCAAACCTAACGTATTCCTCAGTTGTCTAAGAACGAAAAAACACTTGACAGTTTCCGAGTCATTGTTTCTATGTGGCTGGACCAACACAGTCGGTAATCAATGGTAATACCTAAAGACTCAACAGTATTTTCTAGAGTAACACTAGAGTTTGAAGATATTATAATATTCTGGGATTCTTCATCGTTTAGTTTCGGTTTATTAGCTGTAAACCAAGTGTTTGCTGAATTTTTATTAGTGTCCATTATTCGAGGTAAACTGGAATGTGATTTATTTTAACATATGAGGGTTGTGTCATCAGCAAACAAAACACATTTTGTTGGTGCAATGAAACTACATAGGTCATTCATATAAATGATGAACAACAGGAATTCAAACATTCTAAAAACTGGCCTGAAAAACTGTGCGGCTAGAATTGCATCAATCTCTATTATTTATTATACAGTGTACCAGTTACTCATCCTATTATTAGTAGTAGCTGAGCCCAACTTTTCTTGGATGTTTTCATACAGGTTGTTGAATATCAATATTTTTCATGTACAATTTTTTCAATCAGTTATATATCAATATGGAATATATTTCAAATTTCGATATAATTTAGAGTGTTTGAATCGTTTGAAGTTCATATATCTTATCCAATGTCTCATGTTCCTGTTTGAATTTCGCATTCGAGTACATCGAATATGGAAATGTTTCATTGGAAAATAAAACTCCTAAAGACGACTCAAAACAAATTCAGAGGGGTTACACCATTCTTTCCCTCTCAGCAGCATCTTGGATATGCATCTGCATGTCGCGCGTATCCCAAAAACCATATGACACTCGCTACGTGCTTACAAGATCCAAGAGTTCATTCTTCCGTTTGACAGGTGCAATTATATCCAAATATTATGTCATCCACATCATTATACTGCTCGCAGTCCTCCACATCTTAATTAAAAGTTATTCACAACTGGTGTTTTGTCAAGTTTCGACACCGGAAATGAACTCTCAACCTGATGAATCCATCTTTGCTCATATTCAGGTCTACTTGGAATTCACTGTCCTCATTGTCGCTCAATGTATATTGAATGTATGACGGTGCTAACCGTACTTGTTGTATGCCGACTGTCAAGTCTCGTACAAATTGAAGAGTCAGTCTTGGGAAATTATTGATGTGCTCTGCAGTCAGACTATCCCATTGTCCATTTCTGCTACTCAGTTTCTCAACCTCTACTCGAGCTTGGAGCATATTTACAAGATTAGCTCTTTCAAGCGTAGTTTCTGCCAGTTCTGCATAGTGATAAGTGGATGGTACGTATTTATCAAGGCTCCCGCTATCAATAAAAATTGCTTTATATTCAATGAAGTGGGTGTTTCAATAATGTTGATGAAAAACTTGAACATTGATTTGATATGACCATTTCTAGCTTAATAATCCATCTTGTTTTAATTATCATTCTGGATTTATTTGTCGTCAACTGGCTTCGGTTCCGTTGTAATAATGACGGCATTTCACAGTGAATTCCGAGGTTCTGAAGAACCGAAATAACATCTCTATAGTATCTATCTACGACAAGAATATCACCTTCCTGAAACCATTCCCTCATTTCATTGGCATCACGATACAATTATTTCTTCAAAATTTGGGCATAGTTGTTTTTTGATTATGTGAAGTGTGAACCTTGAATATCGATAATATATCCGTCAGTTCCTATAATCAATGTTGGTTTAACAAGGTGCTGTCCTTTATGTTTTGAAAAAGATTGTAGCGTGCACGAAAGTTTGAGTTTTTATCGATTAACAAGTAAGTACCATCAACGTAAACCACTGCTCTTGGAATTTGAGGTTCCGGGTTATAAAGTCGATTCGCAAATGCACAAACATGTCTTTCGATGAACTGTTCTCTTGTAATCGACGAAAATCCAATGTTCTGTGGCACAAAACGGATCATAACCGATTCTCGAACTTTCGAAATTATCAAACTTGTTGCCTGACGACTGGAATTATGGAATATGTTGTTTAGAAAATAATATGAAATTCCCTGAAGGAGTGTACATAAGAACGTCAGTAAGTCTTTTTTGAAATATATATGTCGCCTTTATCTTTCCCTGCCATAGGAACACATAATTCAAACAAATTCCTTAATTGTTCTTTGGTGGTTATAGGAGAAATGCTGCTGAACTCAGTAAAGCTGTTTTCATCCATGTACGTCATTTTCTGCAAAGAAGTATTTCTCATTTCCTGCAAAAATGCCAAGATATCCTGTCCCTTCAATACATGAGGTTCATTAGCGAATCTGAGACCTTGTTGTAGTGCAGTAAGGATGACATATCTGTCTACAGGATCTGGTATTTTCCGGAATGGAAATATTTCGATTAATGAACACATTGACCCTGCATTCCAAGGATAGTCGCATCATCAGCTTCGCTATCACACATAAGACAGCTATGTCGAGAAGATTGAGTGAGGACTTTGAGCCTTACACATGCTAGATAATCCTGAAGTTCCTACAATCATTATTCATCCCAAGATATGGAAAGCTTCCAAGCCTACGTCTTTCAACAGCATGTGATTTTCTTCTCCATCAAGTCGAGCCATTTGTCTTTTATTAAAAGGAACATTGCACATGAAACATTGAAAATAATTTGGATTCGCCATAACTAATAATCTCAGAAGAATTTCAAGAGAAAATGTCACATTGTTCATGAAACGACAGCGTTGTGAAGGTAACATTGTCAGTTTGTTATCTCTATGAAAGACAAGAAAATTTGGCAAGATTCCTGACTCATTTATTGAAGTTGATAATATTTTTCGATAAATTATCATCATTGTATATAGAGTCAGTTCACAAAAAAAGTCAGGTGAAGATGAAAATCGATACACACCGAAGTACTGTTTGAGAGATAACAACGAGGTGCATAAAGATTAATGAAAATCGACGTCATTTTCAAGTCGCACGCATTGAATGTTTATCAATTTGGAAATATAATCAGCAATAATTCTTGTATTTCAGGTGAAGAAGACATATTATAGACCGGGAGGTCATGACAGGTGACGTTCCGCCATTTTTTCGTGCATGCCTTTTCAAGACTTGATAACTAACCCTAAAATATCAAAGATAGTCGGGGTTTTAGCCCCGCCGCGCGTCCTCTTCATAAGGAAAAACGCTTTTCTTTCGGTAGCGAATTTTCTTGTTTTTCCGTGATATTTTACTGCATGCCATTGTAATATACGGAAGTTCAAACTAATTGAAGCTCTAATAATTGATGGCATGCACCCCGCAGCGGCCCAAGATGATCAAAGGTTTATGAAAACCTGAAAAAAAATTAAAGAAAATTCCGTGTTTTCAAATTGCATGCCGATGTGGAGAATTGAAGTTTTTGTAATAAAAACACTATGGAAAAATTGGTATGCACCCCTCGTAGGACCAACGGTGAAAAATTTCCGGAAAATTCTGTAAAATTTTAACACCGATTTTCCGTGATTCCAAACTGCATGCCATTGAAAAAATATTTAATTCGTACCATTAATCAATAGAAGAAAAATTGGCATGCACACCAGGGTGTTGCAAAATAGAGGCATGCATGACGAAAGTTGCAAAAAACATTGAACAAATTTAGGTGACTTGTTTATGCATGCCGTTTTGAATTTCATGAATTTACCTGATTTCAAGTCATGAATGTAAATGGCATGCATGTAGCTACAGCCCAATACACAAAAATTGTGAAAAAATTGAATAAACATCAATTTTTGAATTAAAAAAAAAATCTAAAAAATGCCGTGACTTCTTTTTGCATGCTGCTTTGTATTTTGTAGGTAGATACTTTTTTGAGTCGAAATGCAAAATAGCATGCATGTAGCTTTATGACAATTGGTTAAATAAACAAAAGATCATAAATACAGATAAAAATTCGAATTCAAGTGAAATAATGGTCTTTTAGCTCAGGTATCCGCTCGGGTACTCGGTTCGGCTGTATGATGCCACAAGCAGAACTGTTTACACAGTTCAGGATAATGCATACACAATATGCCACTGTTAATGTGAAACAAACACACACACACCGACACACACACACGCACGCACACGCACGCACACACACGCACGCACACGCACGCACACGCACGCGCACACACGCGCACACACGCGCACACACGCGCACACACGCGCACACACGCGCACACACGCGCACACACGCGCACACACGCGCACACACGCGCACACACGCGCACACACGCGCACACACGCGCACACACGCGCACACACGCGCACACACGCGCACACACGCGCACACACGCGCACACACGCGCACACACGCGCACACACGCGCACACACGCGCACACACGCGCACACACGCGCACACACGCGCACACACGCGCACACACGCGCACACACGCGCGCACACACGCGCACACACGCGCACACACGCGCACACACGCGCACACACGCGCACACACGCGCACACACGCGCACACACGCGCACACACGCACACACACACACACACACACACACACACACCGGGAGATTCGAGTCATTTGAATTGATTTTTTTTACAATTTTTGAATGTTGGACTGTGATAACATGTATGTTATTTAAGCCATCAACTTGAAATAATGTTTATTCAAACAATTTTCATGGAGCTATACATGCATGCCATTTCGTATTTCAACTTGAAATAGTATATACCAACAAAATACAAAGCGGCATGTAAGAAGAAGTCACGGCATTTTTTAGATTTTTTCTCAATTGAAAAATTGATGTTTATTCAATTTTTTCACATTTTTTTTTTATTGGGCTGTAGCTAAATGCATGCCATTTACATTCATGACTTAAATAAGGTAAATTCATCAAATACAAAACGGCATGCAAAAACAAGTCACCTAAATTTGCACTGTTTTTTTGCAACTTTTATTATTATTTATAATACGATGGGCTCATTCAACATGCATGCCATTTGAATTAGATAATTATTTCGTTATAAAATTAATATTCATCCTTATTAGGAGTGATTTGGAATCACGGAAAATCGGTGTTGAAATTTTACAGAATTTTCCGGAAATTTTACAGAATTTTCCGGAAATTTTCCACCGTTGGTCCTACGAGGGGTGCATGCCAATTTTTCCATAGCGTTTTTATTACATAAACTTCAATTCTTCACATCGGCATGCAATTTGAAAACACGGAATTTAAAAAAAAAAATCAGGTTTTCATAACCCTTTGATCATCTTGGGCCGCTGCGGAGTGCATGCTATCAATTATTAGAGCTTCAATTAGTTTGAACTTCCGTATATTACAATGGCATGCAGTAAAATATCACGGAAAAACACGAAAATTCCCTACAGAAAGAAAAGCGTTTTTCCTTTCCTTATGAAGAGGACGCGCGGGGGGGGGGGGGTAAAACCCCGACTATCTTTGATATTTCAGGGTTAGTTATCAAGCCTTAAAAAGGCATGAACCAAAAAATGGTGGACCGTCACCTGTCATGACGTCCCAGTCTATTATTCCTATCTCAGTCTACATGGTCGGTCTAAATGAAAGTTTAAATGAATAAATTTCATCTGACAGGACAGATGTTGAAGAAATTGTTTTTTCTTGATGTGTTACCTCCGATAAAACGCGATCTGAAGTATAATATAGTTTAATCAGATATATTCGTTCAAGGATATTTAGAAATTATTCCTAGATAACGTCGTTATCTAATTCTTAAAGATCAAGTTTAATTGTCAGTAATAGCTGAAGTATAGAGTATTTTATTACACACTCTTTCACTGGGCATTGGAATGAATTTTTGTTAAAAATTTATCGAAACTCATTTCTAAACAATCATTTTAACTTATGGTGAATGACAACAGCAAATATTCGAAGAATATATCATCAAATATTTTATGTCTACATTCTGTTCACTAGTATCGAAGTAGTAACGATGCTTATTAACAATTATTATAATGGGCATGATATCAACACCCTGTATAAAGTATCACAAGAATTTCAAGATTCCATCCTGTAGTGTGTTGGAATATATCAAATATTATAATAACTGATTGAAAAAATTTAACAAAAACAAATTGATTTTTCAACAACCTGTATGACAGTATCCAAGGAAAGTTGGACTCAGTTACCACTAATAATAGGGTGAGTAACTGGTACACTATATAATAATAGTGAATGATGTATTTCTAGCGGCACAGTTTTTCAGGGTATTTTTCAGAATTTTCGTATTTCTGACCAACACTGTATACAAAAAAATATGGGGTGGTACATAGATCTCGTACATCATAATTTGATCCTGATCTCTTATCTTCAACAACTGTCGAATTTGGTTTGATTATCTTGAGAAGTGTTGTTGTGAAAACGCTTTTCAGATTAGAATTTCATGATTTCAACACCTTATTGCAGTATTATACTTAGGACTTTGTCGTCTATTTGAATTCTCATCAGAACATCGAACTCTACAACATATCAAAAAATCGAACAATTCACCCGAAAGCCATTTTCCCACATAAATGATGCGGGGTCCTTCTTTTTATTCAATAAGGGGTCGGTAGAAATGATTTGAAAAGGAAAGAAGTAAAATGTTCACTTCCAAAATCCCCCAATTTTTCCATAGAACTGTAAATAATAATAAGGTTTCTGAAGATTAAAAGTGCATCTCACCTGACGTTTGAATGGAAATCACATATTCAATGGCTTGGGTGAGAAAGACAAAAATTGGGGAGATTCCTAGTATGGAATGCTAGAACTATACAGTAGCAGAAAAGGTGAGATAGTTCCAGATATGCAGCAGCTTTGATGATACATTCTTTCAAACATGGAAAAATAGAGCTTTTGTTGATAATCAGACATGCATATCTTTCTTCGAAAAATCCAGCATTCAGTGATCCAAAAACTGTTCAATCGTGAAATCTCCTAGAACACTAATTGCTGCAATCAAACCTTCCTTATCAAATTTGCTGTTAACAATGCCACGCACCATGTTACTATTCATCAAGTCAACTTCATTCGAGAAATTATTATGAAATGACGAATGACGTTTGTATTGGTTCCAGTGTTGCTGATTTATGTTAGAGAAATGCTCTATATGGGCCATTTTCCATTATTTTGATGTGTGAAAATGATTTTTTATGTTCTGTGTATATGTGTATTCTATACCTTCGATAAATATTCGTAGACATTGATATTGATTGGATGATCTTATATGTTAGTTTACTACATGAAATAATTTCGTTGATTCTGCAAGTGTGATCACGATTTGTTTTGAAACATATTTTTTCTGTACTCTTAAGTATTTGAAATAATTTTCAATGAACTCCCCAATATTTCTATTTTCTCATTTTGGCTATCACTTATCAACAGATAATATCAAAGTTTCTTCTTTTGCTAAAAATACCATTCAACGTTTTTCTATGAATCCACCCAGAAGTTGATGAGAAATACTTCATCAACAAGTATCAACCCATCAATGAGATGAAACTTCTAAAGATCAATCACCCTAAAAACAAACTGATATTTTTGCACTCGACGCGCGTTTCGCTAACAAGGTTAGCATGTGGTCTCGGTAGTGTAGTGGGTAGCATATCTGCCTATTAAGCGGAAGGCCGGGGTTCGAATCCTCGCCGGGCCACCGTGCTGGGTAATCGCACGTTAAAAGGTAAGGCCTCGTTGATCCATTTCTCGCACAAGTTTCGACTTTTGAGGGTTGACATTCGTCAGCTGGTAAACGAAAATGAACCAAATCTTCAGGAGAAAATTGATTTTGAAGATGCTAACCTTGTTAGCAAAACGCTCGTCGAGTGAAAAAATATCAGTTTGGTTTTAATGCGATTGATCTCTAGAAGTTTCAACTTTTACACTAACGGTTCCGAAATCCCACCGTTTATTCATTAATGAGAGTATCTACATAAAAAAAAACAAGTCAGAATCTTCACGAAATCTATATTCAAAAACAAATCATAGAAATGGAAAAAATAGAGACGTTCATCTATAATAAATTGGCGCCCAAAGTGGAGCTTTTCAAAAAATAAATTAATTAATAATAAACAAATTATATTTGAGGAATTATTTTGTGGCATTTATTCTTCTCTGAATAAAAAAAAACAACTTCTATGAAAGAAGTAAAATCAAGTTCCTAACTATCATAAATTATATATAGTGGGGTTTGAGGAATTAATTTTTGGGTTTTCCCCAAATTGAAATATATAAATTTCATCTTCTGAGAAGTAAAATGAAAAGAATTCAAACTGTTTATTTTTTTTCTACAAATAGCTCTCTATTTCGCTTTGTGTAGATATTTCCTATGTATGCTATTTGATTCATTTTTCAATGCTTGGTATACAAATTGAGCAAGAAAAACTGATTTCTATGTAACCCACTACCTCTCGTGCCATATAGGCAGGGAAATAGCTCTTTTAGATGGACTTTTTCTTCCTTTTTGTGAATGAATCAAACGTCTTTGAATGATATATACTTACCTATCAACAGAGAGTGTTTGTAATTTTTTTGATTGATTGAAGAGAAATGAATTAAAAAAAATTAATAGAGAGAAGAAATGAAGACAATTTTAGAAAGATAAAAGAACAGAACAAAAATTGAAAGGGAGAGGTAAAAACTTTAGAGAGAACCAACTGGATGAAAACATGGAAGCTTTCAGATATGAAATGACACAGCACAACATCAAATAGAAAATGAAGGACGAATAAACCAAGTATATGGAAAAATGCAGATATTACATCAAGGAATTGTTCAAGATAGACAAGAAATCATAGGAGGAAATGAATATCTTGGGAAGATAGAAATGAAAGAATGAAATACAATGGAAACGAAACCCAAAATAATGGTATTTGTGATGAAAATATAATAAAAACAATATTTACTAAAAACATTCGACATAGTCCTTGGGCATACTTGAAGACTGGCGTTAAATCAAATCATTTTTCGAAAAATTCGTTCAGGCCAGTCCCGAATCCACCTACACAGTAGGTTTAGAAAATCAATTTCTTCATTTGTATCGCCAAAAGCAAATGCAGGATTTTCTTCTGTGACGAAACCTGCACTGGCACCGGTCGTATATGATTCAATGCCCTTCGTGGTATTACCCAGGGGAGAAGTTGTTTTCTGACTGGCTTGAACAAATTGTTCAAAAGATGATTCAATATTTACTAATTCAAATGAAACTAAGTTAACATTCAATGGAAATATAAAAGGGCAACATCTTGTATCATTCATAAAATTCCTTCAAAATAAAAATAGAAATATGTAATTTTATGTTTTCAAAATCATAAAAAGTTAATCACAAGGTCGAGCACTTTTATAGTTTACAAATGAAAAAATCAATGAAATGTTGTAGAATCTCGCGATGATTTCTTAGCATATTTTTGGAGTCACTAACTACAGAAAATCCTCATAGATGAATCGATAGGAGGTAAATTCAATCCTTATAAAAATACTTCATATCATGAATATGCCATGCTTATTTACAGATCATCACAGTGCTGGATTGCAAAATTTCAACAGAACATATTGTAAGTCTAACAATACAACATTTTGATCAGAGTGTGGAGGAGATAATGATTCCATGTTCCGATTGCCATAGAAAATATGAAGGCCAAACCAACGGACGTGTGCAAAAAAACTCATTCACAAACACCCCAAAAATTGAATGCTTGGTTCGGGATTTGAGGACCCAACGGGCAAAAATATGTTGAACTCATTCATATAAGTAACTGTAAACCTCACAACCACCCAGCTACTTGATGATTATTTTCTAGGTGAGGATCAACTCATCTATTAACAAGATATATCTCCCCCCTATTTTTTTGCATCTGTGCTAATTTTAAAATAAATACTTCTTTGGGTGGATGATTGTAAGGTGAAGACTAAAAGGATTGCCTGAGAGATTTCCTGATTGAATCTTTTGATGAGGATATTTGAAATGTGCTGATCACATAGCCCTTTTTTATTGATGATATGCAGAATTTTTTTAGGGAAGTCGTGCAGTGACTCCAGAAATGTTAATGAATGTGCAAATATATTTCAAATATTGCTTATTCATATGTTTGGAACGGAATGTCTATCCTTCCAGATAACATTTATTTTCAGGTAATAAAGCACCCCAAAAAAAATTGTCCCTATCACACAATGTGTATTCACTTACATTTTTTGGACACTGGTTTCCACAACTCTGCAGCTCAAACTTTTTATTTTCATCTAGCCAGTCACTGCATGTGACGTAGGGTTGATTGAGACCACAATAGCACTTAATTCGCACCATGCTTTTGCAGGGTGGACAAGGACCAGGATGACAGGGTTTTGGGCAGAAATGATTGCAGCCTTCTGGTCTTTCTTTGGTGCAGCTTCCTTCACATACTTCACAATTTACTCCTGACTGCAAATAAAATAAGTTGTATAACTCTCATTATCATGAATCGAAATGTTAACATAAGGAATTTCTCTTTGCATGAAATATTATATTGACTGCAGCGATGTGTTTGGCCATGACAGTTTCTTTCATAATCATGTTTTCCATTTCTGCCTCATTTTACAAAGCCTCTGATACAGAGTTATTTTACCACCAGTCAAATTCCACGGCATCAATACTGAACACTAAATTAAAATTATACATTTTTTTTCTGTTTTGATCTTGAGAAATTCCATGATCGAGACACTGAGTCTTTTAAGTACCGATAAGGTTGACCTATAGCCACCCACTCAACTTTTTTCTAGAAATCGTATTGCTCTTGCCCCACTTGAGTTGATGTTACTGTTAACGCTTGTGCCGACATGCGCCTTACTTTACGGTAATGTAAAGCACTGAAACCACATAATTTGAACTACTGAATCCTTTTGATTTAGCGAAGGAACCGCCACCGTGTTACGCTTAACATTTAACGTCACTAACAATACCACATCTCAACTAAAACGCTAACGTGTTTAACCCATCTGTGCCATGTCATAGTTGTAATGGTAGTTTACCCTGTGTATTAAATTGGTTCTATCATGTTTTTGAATATGTCATATGCAGTATATTGTGATAGAGAGTTGAATAATAAACAGTTACCGAAAAATGTCTATAAATACAGGGTGTAACTGAATAAGTGTAAAACATTTAAGGAGGTAATTCCTCATCGAAAAAAAAATAGGATCTTTCATATAAAGAAACTTCATTGAAGCATCACTTGTTAAGATACAGCCTCTGAAAGGGGGAACATAAAATTTGTATAACAATTTTTTTCACAAGCACTGAAAAAGTTACAATATTGAAATTAACCTGACGTTTTGTACTACGTTTTGTAAAAGGACACTTAGCCATTGATTCATTTGGTTTACCCCTTGGTTGTAAAAGTTGGAAAACGAAACCCCTAAAATTCATTTCCAATCTAACTGTTTGTCTTATTATTTGTTTACCATTAAAAAATCTATTTCTGATAGCCTGTTTCATTTTAAACGAAAAATGTCTCTTGAGTTTTTTGCCCAAAACAAACCAGTTCGCAGCAAATAATTATTTTACGAACAACTACAGAGGTACATCGTCATGAATGCGAACTGGATTTATTGTCATTTTGTAGTTAGTGCCTGCATTAAACGATTAAAGGGTGATAAACAAAACTAATTCATTAATAACAAAACACAGAACATGTAGAAATCATAGTAACAGTTATACAAATTTTGTGTACCACCTTTAAGGGGGCTGTATCTTAACAAGGGATGCTCCAAAGAAGTTTCTTTATATGAAAGATCCTATCTTTTTTTTGATGAGGAATCACCTCCTTAAATGTTTCGCACTTATTCAGTTACATCCTGTATATTCATCTACCAGTATTTCTATAAAAGCATATGACATCAAGTCTGTTTATATAATTCATGTCGACATGGTGTCAGGCGTTGTGTTGAATTGAATATGAAGAGCTTCAATACTAAGAGAAAACTAGCAACACAATGACGACTACAGTTCAGAAGTTTCAATCCCGTCAGTTGTACGTAAGCAACGTTCAATGAAAATCATACAGAAGCTTTAAATTTTCAAAAACCTCAAGAGTTGCAGAAATGGATACGAAGATTTGAAAGATTCAGTTGAGCTACTGGCCTCAACCAAAAATCAGTCAACAATCAAATAAGGACCCTGTCATATACTCTCATTTGGACTACATGATTTATGAAAGAATGAAGCTATCAAACAAATCATTCAACAAGTGTCAGCTGATCTTTATACCAGCATAGACGCCGAATTTAATTATCTGTGGGATACATTATCTGGTTTTGATACAAAGCTCAAATTACATAACGGATAAAACTACCAATCTTGATCGCAGACTGGACTCTTTGGAACAATATTGTGACAGAAACAATTTTTGAATTTACGGAATAGAATTAGATGATCAACTGTGCGTCAAGGAGAGTGTGAAAAACCTTGTTGTGAATCAATTGAAAACTCCAGCCTTTGAAATAGCTCAAAAGGAAAATGCTTACGCAATGCTCAACAATATCATTATTATCAAACTCCCAAGTACAGATACAACGAACGAACGAATATATATATATATATATATATATATATATATATATATATATATATATATATATATATATATATATATATATATATTTATATACATATATACAGGGTGGGCCATCGAAACTTTGACATGGAGGTTGTGGGTACTAATCTTGCAAATCCGAAAAACGCTCAGGCAGGTCGATTTTTATTGGGAGGGGACAGTTTTTTCTCCATTCACAACGTCATCACTTCAACCCCAGAGCAGAGGGGTGAACAACCTTTGGAATTTCAATGGGGAGTAGAGGGCGAGTCGCACATCGTTTGAAAGATCTTGGAATTCTCTAAGCAATGGTGTTTTTTCTCAATTTGGACGTATTCAAAAGGGTCCTTTTCGATAATTAACTTTTTCAATATTGTTAATAGCAACAAAGAATTGTACGCCACTGCTCAGTTGGAATGTATTTGGAACTGTTTCATTTGTTTCTCACGCTACTTTTTTGTTAATTTTTTAGTTCTTCTCTGATAAGAGGAATATTACGATTGAGAAATGCTGTTTCAATCTCTCATATTTATGTTGAAAGTGATATATACATTTTTACTAGTAGTGAGTGCCGTAAAGTGTTGCTAAAGAAACAATGGTTTACACAACTGCAGAGAGAGTCGAGTTCATTGAACTGTACTATGGAAATAGACGTTGTGCTGCGAGAGACGCTGAACTGTTCAATCAATAACATGGGAAAAATGTTTCGCGACAGTATGTTTTCGATTTGAATGCAAAATTTCGTGCAACTGGATCTGTAGGCCATGTTGAGCTTGACCATACTTTGAGCAGAAGAAAGTTAGCATTTGTTTTCGGGGTGTCACGAACTAGCATTCAGCGTATTTCAAAAACACACAAAATGCATCCTTACAAGATTAAATTAACGCAAGAACTGAATGGAGATGATTTCGATCGACGCTTGCAATTTTGCGAGTTGGATAGTGAACGAGCGTTGGAAAATCCACATTTTGTTTTCAACATTTGCTTCGGTGATGAATGTTCTTTTTTTCTAAATACTTGTCATGATTGTCGCTATTCGGCTGATTCAAATCCTCACATTTTTCATGAAGTGCATACTCAACATCCACAAAAATCAAATGTATGGGCTGGAATTTTTGGCCCTTGTTTTTAGAAGGCAATTTAACCGGACAACTGTATCTGGAGCTTCTGGAAGATACTATTAATCCCCTCATCACTGAAATTATTGAAAATGACAACAATTATTGGGGGTCTGTTAATATTTCAACGAGATGGGGCTCCTCCGCACTGGATTGGGAGGCGGGGCACTACCGAATGGCAACCACGATCACCAGACCATTCGCCGTCAGATTTCTTTCTGTGGGGTCATTTGAATTGCAGAATTTACAGTACTCCTCCTGCATCACTCGAAGATTTACAGCAACGAATCACAAATGAATGTCGCCAAATCATTCTAGAGATGCTCCACAATGTTCGAGAACGTTTCCAGCAGAATCTCTATTATTATATGGAAGCTGGAGGTGCCCATTTTGAGCATATGCTAACATGAGGATGAAGTGAGTAACTTCAACTCTAAATTTAATATGGTTCGTATGAATAAAAAAAAATGTACACCGTTGTTAAGATGATTCCAAGCTCTTCAAACGATGTGCGACTATTAAAATTTCAAGGGTTGTTCACTCCTCTGCTCTGGGTTGAAGTGCCGACGCTGTAAATGGGGAGAAAAAACTGTCCCCCTTCCAATAAAAATCGACCTGTCTGAGCGATTTTTAGAATTTGCAAGATTAGTACCCAAAACCTCTTTGACAAGTTTTCGATGGCCCACCTTGTATATATGCAAGATAGTCTTCACAGGTTTTTTATCCGTTTGGTTTCCTCCTATTTTAGTTAGTACTTACCGTGTACCAAGCGCAGACGGAGTATGATTGATTATTCTTGAGATATAAGATTAAAAGTCTGAGAGAACCGCCGCCACCTCTGGTGTTGCTTATTTGTGGTGTTAATATGGTGTATTTTTATTTATTCGGTAAGTTATCGAGATTTTTAGTGAATAGTTTTCTTATAAATGGATGATTTTTTCCCAGGAATGGATTATGAAAAAGGGGAGGAGAGATTACTTCCAATGTGGCAAGAAGTTGATGAGATTGCAGAGGTACCTGATGATGGAACTGAAATAGCAAGATTGTGATAGAACTTCTACTGTAACCCGATAACATGTTCCAAGAGTACGCAAAAGATGCGAAAAAGATTAAATTATAAATTTGTAGAATGAACATTTTGGTTCATTGAGTACACAGCTATACCAACATAGTAAAGCTTTTTATGATTCTTTATTTGTTGTTATATATTTTGATGTGTAACATTTTTATGTTTCAACCTCATTTATTTCGATTATTTATGCTTTTCATCATGTTTTCATTTTTTGACATTCGAACGTTTATTTGATCACCTCTTATTATTTGGTTTGAACAAAAAATGGCTATGTATTCATTATGAACATGGGTCTCTCAGGCACAGCGCCACCTCCGTAGGGTTGAACTACTATACAGAAGCCAATCGATAACCTAACACATAATTGTCCCAGAAATATATTATCTTTGAATCAAAGATTCGTGAAACCATCAATTTCTACATAACATATATATTATTATATATTGTTCACCTCTTTGTGGTGGCGACTATTTATTTTGATGTTGAGGATTCTGATTGAATAGATTTTGGTTGAATTTGATGTGATAAAATTTCAGATAGACCCTGGCTAGTGACTTACTTTCAATTCTCTTACTCTGATTTTGTTACTCTTTGTTTTCCAGCTCAGTCGGTACGCCAAACATGTAGAACACTCAAATCAGGGAGTGTTGAATAATTATTTTTGTATTTATTTTGAACGCATTGTATGATAAAAACAATTAATGTCGTTTGACATGTTTATAAAAAAAATTAAAAAAAGTCAATGAATGAAAAGTAACTTTACAATTTTGAAGACAGTTTTTAGTCTGAATCATAAAAATATAATATTTGGTCCTTCGAGTTTAAACTGAACGTCCGTGAGAGTATGTTCTTACGAAGAAGCGAAAGACAGAATAAAGGTGTTACTCCTCTGAGATACACAGATAATGGAAAGAGGGAGCGCGACATGGTATTACCAGAAAAAGTCGATCCTTGAATGCAATTCAAGCAATAGATTCCGATACAATAAGCAGTCAACGAGGCAAGAATCATTCAGCGAGAAGTATCAAAAGCTAGCTGCAGCAGTTCTGTGAAGAGGGGGCAGATAGAAGCAGAATTAAGAGCAGAAAAGTTATTATTTGAAGCTCAAAGAAAATTAGATGCAATTGGAGAAGAAAGGCGTCTAGAGAAAAAACAACTAATAGAAATGGAAAAAAGTTAGTAATGAAAGAATTAGAACTTGAACGAGCAAGATTAGTCGAGGAAACAGAAGTTGAAGATGTACATGTTACTGAAAGGTCTGTGGTGGATAACACAAGAGTTCAACACTGGATCGATCAACTACCAACAGTAATATGTAACAGTAATAAAAGTGATTCATGTTCTAGGTCTGGCAAAGGTACTCATTCTGCAATATTGTCGGGAAATTCACAGAGGACAGGACAGGAAAATGAATCGTTTCCAGAAGCAGTTGGAGTTGAAAATGATAAAATGATGCAATTCATGGCTAGGCAGTCATTGAATAAAGAACTTCCAGTTTCCACAGGAGATCAAATGGAATGGTTACAATTTATAACTCAGTTCAGAGAAACAACAGGTATGTGTGGCTTTACAAAAAGGGAAAATATGACACGACTCCAGAAGTGTCTGAAAGGAGAGGCAAGGGAGTGTGTGCAGGCGTTACTTGATTTCACTACTGAAGTAGATAAGGTCATCGAAACATTGGAAAAGCGATTTGGTAAGCCTGAGTATATAATTGAGGAGTTGATACATACGGTAAGGAAATTTCCTATTTTGAAAGAGGGGAAATTGGAATATATTATGGATTTTTCAAGCTCTATTCAAAACCTTGCTGTCACAGTGACATATCTGGAACGTCAAGAATATCTGTCAAATTCGCAACTTGTGAATGAAATAGTAAATAAGCTGACTCAATTTGAAATTTGAATGGGAGAAAACTGTGAGTAAGTTGAAAATTGATAATGAATGTGTGACAATTTTGGATTTCTCGAGTTGGTTCATGGAGATGGCTGATGCAGTGAACCATGTAACATTTTCCCATACTGATTCTGAGAGAAAAAAAGAAATTTATTTTTTCTACATCTGAGGTTCAGAGTCGCCAGAGCTGTGCATATTGTAGGAAAGAGAACCATAAGATAGAGGAATGTCATTTCTTCAAACAGCTTGACATCGACAAAAGATGGGAATGGGTGGAGACTAAGAAGGTTTGTTTTTACTGCATTGGTTTGAGTAATCCCAACCTGAAGAGATGTAGTAGAAAAAAGATGTGTAATAAAAATTGATGCAAAAGTTTCCATCATTCACTGCTACACAGAAATTCAACAGATGAGCAAGATATTTCTTTCAATCCTAATTCAGAGGAAACAATATGCCAATCATATAACACTGGAAATGAAGTGCTATTGAGAATTGCTCCGGTAGTTTTGTCCTGCCCTCATGGCGAAATTAAAACTTATGCTCTGTTTGATGAAGCATCCACGGTCACTTTAATAGACAGTTCTTTGGCTGATGAATTGGGAGCAGTAGGGCCTATTGGTCCTCTGACATCAAGATGGACAAATTGCATAACTAACAGTGAAAATGATTCACGAAGAATAAAACTTTATGTAAGAGGGGAAAATGAAAAACAATTTTATTAATTATCCGATGTTCGAATAGGGGGTAATCTCAAATTGCCACTTCAGTCAGTCAATACGAAAATATTGTCAAAAAAATGGAAACACCTAGCTACAATAATTGATAATCCTTATCCTCCAAAAATTTTAATTGGTCAAGATAACATAGATTTGATAATAGCCCGGGAAGTAATAGAAGAAGGGAGAAATGCGCCCGTTCTATCGAGAACCAAACTGGGTTGGGTTATTCACGGTAATGCACAACGTTTTCGAAATCGGGTTGATGATGAGTTCGCGCTTCATATATTACTCGAATAGAAAACAGTGATGATTATTTACATGAACTAGTGAAAGAATCGTTTAGTATTGAAAATATGGGCATCAAGATACTGGAAAAAGAATTAGAATCGCAAGAAAATCGAAGAGCATTGAAAATTATGGAATTATGTAGAAGAGTTGAAGAAAATAAATGGGAAATTGGTTTACTATGGAAAAATGATCATATAGTACTTCTTAACTCAAAACCCACGGTTATTCAGAGATTACAGTTCATCCACAGAAAAATGGCGAGAAATCCGATTTTTGCTGAAAAATATCCTCAGAAATTGAAGAATATTTGAAAAAAGGATACACAGAGAAGATTACATCATCAGAAGATGACAATAATGGAAGAAAATGGTATTCACCCCATTTTGGAGTGATCAGCATAAAAAAACCTGATGAACTTTGCTTTGTCTTTGATGCTGCATCGAAAGTTAATGGAGTGAGCCTCAATGATGTCCTTCTCAAAGGCCCAGATCTCCTGAATCCATTACCTGATGTACTTTTCAAATTCCGATTGAGTAAAATTGCCTTCACAGGAGACATTCAAGACATTCAAGATTCCTTTGAAGCAATGAACATAATAAACCTGAAGAATACGAAATGAATGTTATGATTTTTGGAGCCAAATCGTCACCAGCTTCTACTCATTATTTCTTGAGAAAAAATGCATAGGAATGTCAAGAAGAATTTCCTCAAGCTGTTAGTGCCATCCTCAATCAACATTATGTAGATGATTATCTAGATAGCGGTGACACTGAGGAGGAAGCTTTGAATTTGATTCACTCTGTAGAGAGATTTTGAAACAATTGAAAATTTCAAAATAGCATGGGATACGCTATGTGAAAATTATACAGATAGGCGAGCATTATTGCACGATCATACCAAAGCACTTTTTAGCATTGATGCCATTAAAAAGGAGTCTTCGAGTGCTTTAAAACATTTGGTAGATCATGTTAAAATGCATTTACGATCTTTGAAAACATTAGGAGAACCCACAGATAAATGGGACACACTTATTATTTTTAATCACTAGTAAACTTGATCCAGTCACAACTAGAGAGTGGGAATCTAAGTCATTTGTGAAAAACTCCCAAACTCTCGAAGAACTTTTGTCATTCCTGAGAGAAAAATAAAAAATGCTCAAAAAGATTGATGAAAAGCATTCAAATTTCAATTCAAGTTCATCTCAATATAATTCAAAAAATAAGAATATTCAGAACGTGTCTAGTTTGTAATTCTGCACACAAGACTTTTTCATTGTCCGAAGTTCTTACAATTGGAGATTGATGCACGTATAGAGTTGGCAAAAAAATTGAAACTCTGCATCAATTGTCTGAATACTGGGCATCAAGTAGATACTTGCAAGTATAGCAATTGCAAAAAGTGCTCTGCAAAACATAATTCATTATTGCATATACCTTCTGAACCCTCTTCAAGGAGCTCAGAGGAAAATAGTAGTCTCAATATTACAGCAGTACGATCCTTCGAACCAAATCCCTCAAAAACAACTATTCGATAGCTTATGCCAAAAGTGGATGTTGAGTACGAAAACATCGGAATCTGCACAATTTATAAAAACTTGTTCAATTCCTCCACGAACAGCAACAAAAATATGGCTGAAAATCCTTCAATCTGCTTCTAGGTGATTGGACTCCAAATCTTATAGTTCAGGAGACCTATTACCTTGGAGCTTGAAGATTTTTTGGAGTCTTCATATCCACCGGTAATGGCCAGCTGGGATTTTGGTTGAAGGACTTGATATAAATATTTGTAGTTAGTTTCAATTAGTTTCGGTTTAGCAGTGTCTGAAGTTTTCTTTTCTTTTAAACGATTAATTCAACGTCGGCCTGTTTCCCCTACCAAGGCCAATCATCGACTCCGGTGACCACTTTTACCCCAACCGGAAATTTTGCCGAACACTCTGGTATTCCAACCAGAGGTAAGGATCCTTTATGAGTCCAACAACCATGGACTCAGAACCGCCGGCTTCACGTCTCCTCCGAAGGACAGCAATTCATCAATATATTTTGTGTTCATTGATATATTACCTGCGAGCTATGATATAATACTTTGTTGCAGTTTTATGAGCTTTCGACGCGGTCTTTCCCTGCTGCTTAGCTTCAGATATCGAATGACTAGTCAACATGGAGAGCTAGGCCATGCCCGTGAGGTATTCTTTCCATCATTCTTTTGTTGATTAACTATCATGTTTGTAACGGTCATAGAATCTTCGCCACTTAATGTCCCCTTGAAAGTCATTGTCACAGTGTCTAAGATTTTTCAACAGTGTAGGATATGTTTCGATTTAGTTAGGTAGGTGGTGAATGAATTCGGCTAGAGCTGTATGTTGCGGTGTCTTTCAGTTCGTTACGCTGATATATTGATTATATCGTTCGTTGTATCTTTACTTGGGAGTTTGATAATAATGATATTGTTGAGCATTGCGTGAGCATTTTCCTTTTGAGCTATTTCGAAGGCTCGAATTTTCAATTATATATGATGAATTGTGTTTTCGGGTTTCATTCCGTGTTCTGTGGTTTTCATCCTCTGAAGGATAATTGTCACAACGTTTCGGCAAAGTCTCATTTGCCATCTTCTAGGTGATGATTGAGTTTCGACCTCCTATCACCTAGAAGATGGCAAATAAGACTTTGCCGAAACGTTGTGACAATTATCTTTCAGAGGATCAAAACCACAGAACACGGAATGAAACCCGAAAACACAATTCATCATACTTCGTCCGTGAGAATCTTCATGCTAACATATATATATATATATATATATATATATATATATATATATATATATATATATATATACATATATATCACCAAACACCGCTAATGCTTCATGGAGTGTATTGCCTGACAATTTTAGATTTTGACTGCTAAATGAAGCTTGTATGAAAGTCTTCCATTTTGGCGTGAATGTGATTTTCTTCCAGCATCTTCTATAAGAATTTCATCACACAACTTGTCCTTTGGTATGAGTTCAGTAGTGGATAGTTCCTTCCGTAATTTCTTAGCACACATGACGATTTTGCTACAGTCTAGCCGACGTACACGTTCAGCTATTTCCTTAATGAACTTCCTGCCATGAAAACCAAAGAAGATTGCTTCCTCTCAGTAAGATATGAGAATAAAACCTTGTCACCAAATTTATCGATCAGCATCACTTTGAGATCACGATTAGAACTACATCCTCTACTTCAGCGAGTACAGTCATGCGTTGAGCCAAGTATGTCAATTCAAAAGCGGTCGTCGAAACACCGTCTTTCATATCCGCCATTAATTTGTCAAAAGCAGCCAGTAACTTTTTTTGTGATATTTGTTGTTGGCCGACCTCTTTCGTTACTAGAAGATATTGGTAATGAAACGTAATTTCTTCAACACGACGTATGATATTGGAAGTTTCTGCAAACAAATCTTCCGGTGTTTCGAATAACAAATTTTTGTGAAAATTTCATAGTATTATCGACGCATTGAAAAACAGCAAAGCTGCTGAAATTTCAGTTGAAAGATGACTTTTTTTTATTTTGGTTTTCGTCGTATACCACAAATGGAACATCATGAGTCACTCGACGAATCGCTGTTGCTTCTTTTTGATTTGCAGGTCAGTTGATGATCCAGCTACGCCCTGTGTTGTTGATGAAGCTGTTTCTTCCAGCGCTCTATGTAGTGACGACGACGATTTTTTTCTTCGCTGATATAGCTGGCCATGCAACTTTTATACCACGAAAAGTGTTCTTCATCAGCATTCGGATCAAACAACTTCTCAAATTTGTCTGAAATTTCGTCTTTACGTCGACTTGCTGCATTTGAATAGTTTCTTTCGGTTCATTCACCAGTTCAGCATGATTTTTCGTTCGCCTTTTTTTTTTCTAATAATTGTAGCGATATTTATTCACTTTAAAGAGAGTTATCACAAAATCCGAAGCACTGCTTTTGCAAATATTGGAAAATGTATCTGTTATAATAATGGATGAAGTTCAGCTATAACTGAAGTCACAAAAACTGTTGAGAAAAGCGCGGCCCGCTCCAAAACTCGAGAGAAGGTATGTGACGCTGGGAAAGAGATTTATAATAAAACTGACAACAGGCTTTTCTGGCAACTTTCAGTTCCAGGTTTGAAAGGATCTTGCAAAAACATTCCAGTCGAAAAATAGCGGTCAATGGTTTTGGCATTCTATACAACATTTTTTTTCACAGCTACAGCGATGGAATCGAAAACTCCTATTATGGGTCCGAAAAAAAAAACTGGACCATAATTCCGTCCGGCAACCTCCAAATTATTATTCATCAAGTCTTCCTCAACTCAAATCATCAATCAGAATGAGGTCATAGGTTTTTTCAAACGGAATGTTTCGCAGCGCCCGCTCTAATGAGTTCATTCGAAAGAAGAGAGGGCTTCTGAACAAAATTTCATTTCCACACATAAACGTGATGCAGAAGGTCGTTTTATTGTTCCCATTCCACTCGAGGAGCCAATTGAAAGGCTTGGTGATTCAAAGGCACAAGCTCTTAAAAGATTATGGATTATGGGACTTCATCAGATGCTTTTCTTCAGATTCGATCTTTGTTTCAACTTTCTATTGAAAACAAAGAAGCCTATCCCAAAGCGAGCATCATTCAAAACGAACTCAGTATTCTCAATGACATTGAAATTCCCAGGCACGTTAGATGCAATGATCCCGTAGTATGGCTGCATATGGTGCTTGTGCATATTGTCGTTGTATCAGCATTAACGGAATTTCCAGCAATAATCTTCTATGTGCCAAGTCCTTTGAAAGCAAAAACAATTCCTAGACTTGAGCTTTGTGCTGCTGTTATCGCTGCACGACTCGCTTTCAAAATATTTAAGGAATCTAGAATACCAATTCATGCATTTTTTCATTGGTCATATTCCACCATAGTATTGAGATGAATAAATAGCCCTTCGAATATTCTCGAGACTTTCGTCGGTAATAGAGTGGCTGAAATTCAATCTAAGACTCATCCTCAACATTGGTATCACGTCAGTACTAATGATAGTCCCGCTGATCTTTTATCAAGGGGAATGAATCCGACTCTACTGAAAACTTCACAACTATGGTGGCACGGTCATTCATGGCTTTCATCTGATTCAGCTGAATGGCGCACGTTGCCACCAGAAAATTATACAAAATTGCCGGAGTTGAAATCTTCTCAATCATTTCATGTTCAGTCGAGACTTGATTCGATCGATTTTCGAGTTTTTCACGATTGAAGGGATGCGCAGCATATTGTTTGCGTTTCATTACTAATTCAAGATACAAAGGATCAAAATTGACCGGTCCATTATCTGTGAATGAATTGAATTACGCAATCATAATGTTATCCAAATTATCACAGCTTCAATACTTCAGTCACGAATACTTCCAACGGGCCAAAAAGTAGCAGATACTGAAAAAATGTCAAATTCAATACTTATCACCTTTTTTAGACGATAAAGGAATTATTCGAGTCGGTGGAAGGTTGAAAAATTCTACTTTACATTTTCAGAAAAAACATCCCATTTTGTTACACCAAACAGACAATTTCACAAAACTGATTTTTCGCGACATGCACATAAAACTATTTCATGCAGGTCCGAATCATCTCTTGGCTTCCATCAGAGAAGAATTTTGGCCAAACTCAGGTCGCAATATAGCCAGAAAAACCGTGCATGAACGTGTGAGATGTTTTCGAGCAAAACCAAAATCGGGTTATCCACCAATGGGTGATATACCCAAAGATCGTATAACTTCAGCTCTTCCTTTCTATGCAACTGGTGTAGTTTATGCAGGGCCTTTCCTCCTCAAGGATAGAAAGGGGCGCGGATGTAAAACATATAAAGCTTGGATTTGCCTGTTTGTGTGCTTGAACACCAAGCCATTCATTTGGAAATATCCACTGATATGACATTGCAAGTTTGAGACGATTTATATCAAGGCGTGGTAAGCCTGCAAAATTGTTTTCTGACAATGGCACTTATTTTACAGGGGCCAAAAATGAAATCAATGATTTTGTGAATTTTCTTAAAGATAACATGAGTCACTTCACATTATTTTGCGCTAATGAAGGCATTGAATGGAAATTCATTCCCGCATACTCTCCTCACTTCGGTGGTCTTTGAGAAGCTGGAGTCAAATAAATGAAATTTCACTTTAAACGCGTTTTAGGTAATATACTTCTTATTCATGAAGATTATCAAACAGTACTCGTACAGGTTGAGGCATTATTAAATTCCCGATTTCTACATCCCTTGAGTTCCGATCCTAATGATTTGAATACCATCACACCTGCTCACTTCCTCATTGGAAGACCTATAACTGCATTGCCTGCTGTTGAATTCAAAGATTTTCCGGAGAGGCGACTCAGTAGATTTCAACGACTGCAACAACTTCAGCAACATATCTGGAGCAGATGGTCCAGAGAATACCTTGGAGAATTGCAGCAGCGCCGAAAATGGACCAAAGATCAATCTCCTGATGATAGGATCCTTAGTTCTCATCAAAGACAATAATAGTCCGCCTCTATGTTGGCACATGGGACGAGTCATCCATTTGCACCCTGGAGAAGACAACATAACCAGAGTTGTGACACTGAAAACGCAAAGGGGTATTGTTTGTCGAGCTGTTGCAACTTTGTGCCCGCTTCCTGTTGAAAATCCAACATCTTCAAGAGTTTAGAACTATTATTATATTTTTTATTCAATGTATTTGTTATTTCAACTCATATTTGCACTAGTTTATCAAACTATTCCAAGGCGGAGGGTATGTACACGCCACAAATGTCAAGTGCCTGTATATGATGTTACTATTTTAGTAGGTAGCTTTGATATATATCACCATGGAAAAACATAACAAGTAATGTTGTTATAATAAAAAAAATACATTGTCCGAGTTCAAATTCAGATTATTTTTCACAAAAAAAAAGTTCATATTAGCAATTCAAATACAACGCAACACCATTTGTAAAAACTATACAGGTCCCTATATTTTGTGATGCTGGAGCAAAAGCTTTTTCTTCCGTAGCATACTTCAGATTCGAAATAAATGATGAAGTTAAAACGAGTTTCGTTATGTCCAGATGTGTAGGGTATCACCTCTCAAAGCAGTTTCAATACCTAGACTTGAGTTACAGGCCGCAGTTATGGGTAGTAGAATGTCGAAATTCATATCGCAAAAGAACTTGTTTCAAATTTCAGAAAAGTATTTTTGGTCAGATACCCGCACTGTTCTGAGTTGGCTAAAAACCGACACAAGAAGGTTCAAACCATTCGTAGCTCACAGGGTGAGAGAAATATTGGACCTTACTGAACCCTCCAATTGGCATTGGATTCCTACTGATCACAATGTAGCTGATGAAGGCACCAGAGATAATATGAAAATTGATTGGAGTGAATCGAACAGATGGCTGAATGGTCCGAGGTATCTCTTGGAAAAAGAAAAATGAATGGAATTTCGACAACTCACAAGAAATAGTGAGTGAAAAAGTGGATTAGTCAGAAATGAAAAAAGAATATGTTCCAAATCTGTTAAAATTTGTGACTCTGATAATTTCAACTACAAATTTATCAGAATCACTCCCGGATATAAGAAGATTTTCATCGTGGATGAAACTCATCAGAAGTACTGCATGGATTTGTCGAGTACTGAAAAAGAAAGAAAAACTAACATTGCCCTCGGAATTAACGCCTCAAGAAATTTGGAATGTTGGAAAAATTTGGAATGCTGGAAAAATTTGGAATGCTGGAAAAATTTGGATACGCTTTGTTCAGTACGAAGATTTCAAGCAAGAAATAATTTTCCTGAAGAACAACAAACCGATTTGTCTATCGAGCAGACTTTTTCAACTGTCTCCAATGTTGGATAACAAAGATATCCTGAGAGTGAGAGGTCGTCTTGTATTGACTGAAGTTGAAGAAACCGTCAAATATCCAATAATCTTGAACCCGAAAAACAGATTTTCACGTTTACTCATTCAGCATTATCACGTAAAAGCAGGACACATCGGACAGGAGTATGTGCTGAACGAAATTCGTCAGAAATATTGGATACTTCGTGCTAGGGCTGCAGTGAGAAGTTGTTGGAGTTCGTGCCAAAAATGTAAAATTTTGAGAGCGAGACCGATCGTACCTGAAATGTCCCCTTTACCCAAATGCAGACTGAGTGGTTTTGCCAGACCGTTTACATTCACTGGAATGGACTACTTTGGTCCAATGAGTGTTACTGTCGGTAGGAGAAAGGAAAAATGTTATGGAGTCATATTTACATGTTTATCCTCAAAAGCAGTTCATTTGGAGATAGCCCATTCACTAAACACCGACTCAGCGATAATGTCTATAAGACGAATGATTGGGGGAAGAGGAAAACCAAAAAAGATATATTCTGATAACGGAACGAATATGAAGGGAGCAGATAATGAATTGAAGAAGTGCCTAGAAGAGATGAATCAAGACCAGTTGATCACGAAATTAGCCATCGAGGGAATAGAGTGGTCGTTTTTACCACCTGCAAGTCCACATATGGCTGGAAGTTGGGAAAGACTAGTCAAAAGTGTCAAAGTAGCATTGGTATCAACACTTAACGAACAATCTCCCAAAGATGAAGTTCTGTTAACTTTGATGGTAGAGGCAGAGAATGTGGTGAACAGCAGACCCTTAGTACATGTTTCTATGGATGCTCATGATGAGGAACCCCTAACACCAAACCATTTTTTGATGGGAACCTCAAGCTCAGTCAACATTCTATGTATTGTATCCAAAAACGACATAGTCACCAGTAAACAATGAAAAATTTCCCAGTGTTTGGCTGAACATTTTTGGAAGCGATGGGTACGAGAATACTTACCCACTCCCACAAAGCGAACGAAATGGTTCCAGAAAAGTGAAAATTTGAAGATAAACGACGTAGTCATCATCATCGATTCTAATTTACCTAGGAATTGCTGGTTGAAACAGGTTGTGACAGCTGTCTATCATTGAAAAGATGGTTACGTCCGAAGTGCAGATGTGAAGACGAAGATCGGTACTTACCGAAGACCAGTGGCAAAACTTTGTATTGTGACGATTTCAAATGATGATTAGTGAAATTAGTGATTTTACAAAGAGGGAAGAAATGTTGAATAATTGTTTTTGTATTTTTTTTGAACGCATTGTATGATAAAAACAATTAATGTCGTTTGACATGTTTATAAAAAAGATGAAAAAGTCAATAAATAAAAAGTTACTTAACAATTTTGAAGACAATTTTTTAGTCTGAAAAGCTGGTTGCTTTATGAAAATATAATAGGGAGGATCCAGAGAATTTTCTTGATTCCAAAAAAAATATGTTCTCAATGCAAATGTTTTATTTTCCCTACAGAAACAAATAAATTCACTCAAAATATTGTATCTTCAATTAATAAACATTGAAATGTAATATTTTTTTATATGTTTCCAATTATATTCGGCTTATACTACCTGCGATATAGAACCTATATCTCATATTTCGCAACAGACACAATTTTGTCCATCCGTGTTTGTTCACAGAACAGGATTTTTATATATGACTATGATATGAACCACAATGAATAGTCTTTTTCGATTATACTTGGCTGATTGACCTTAGCTGTCGATGCCTTCGAATCAATGAAGAAGACTTGAAGAAGAATATTTTTTTATTAACCTCAAAAATACTCATATTCTATTTCAGTATTTATTTGGAAATAAGATTTTATGAAATATTAAATGAAAATTGTCTTAAATAAAGCATGGAAAAAGGTTCTGTTCACTAGGTAAGTCTGTGAAATGTTTGCACAGTGATCGAGTTCGGATTGTTGCGATTGAAAATGCGGAAACTGGATTTTGGAGCAAAATGCACTCCTCGAATGGATTGTATTCAGATTGTTACAAAAGAAATATCTTCTTGTACTGGGCTTTTCACTTATGCAGATCCAATGTTGAGTTCCTGGACTCCTAGTTTGGAACTTCTTGAAGACTGGGGGAAATTCACTGCTGCACTGCCACTAATAAGCCAAAATGTTGGGTTGTTGGCTTGGATGTATCACAAAGGTAAATAACTATGGTTTCATTTCAGTTCCTTCTAAAATTGACCGGCTTTTCATACAAGGACTTTTATCACCATTCTTCCTTCTACCTGGTTTGTTTTTTACCCTAGTTACGGTTGTTAGGAACTCTATCCTCTCCTTTGGGATCACTGTATTCACTGTCACTATGAAATTAACCTACCTACTCAGTTCTACTTAAAATTAGTTACAAAATTCTTACTATTATTTACAATGTTCATTGGCATTTTCTCTCTCTTATTTTTATGACTATTTCCTTTTCCACTTGTCATATTTTCCATTATCAAGAAAGCTTTGTTTTCTGTGCTGAACTTTATATACAGTATGTTTTCATCTTGATATTGCATTGAATTTAAAAATGTTTCATTTGTCAGGTGTTTGAATGCTGAATTGGAGAGATCTTTACGTATGGAACGTAGACTGTGCTCGTACACTTGGAATTCTGCTATGTAATGTGAGCTGATGGAATCTGCTTAAGAATGAGATAAGTTAATAGCCATGGTTTTTCTGATTTTTTTGAATAAGGTGATACGATAACCAGATCCAGAGAACCATTCAACGCCAACACACCCGCTTCTCGCATCCCAAACCACCGGAAGACCCGGCTGAACTGATAAAGTGAGCCGAATTCTGACAAAATACGACATCAAGACAGTTTTCACCTCTTTCCTGCGCTCACCTAAAGATATAATACCCAACGAATCACACAATCCTTAATACCATCATCCAAATTATTGAAAGCCAACATTCCCGCATGATAAATCGATTTTTCAGTACATTTCTTATTTTTGGTCCCTACATGGATATTTCTGTTGGTTCTGGTATTATAATTATGATAATTTTCATAATAAGTTATTTTTCTGCTCAAGTAGTCCGGAGAGAGATGATGATGCATCTTATATATCACTACCATTGTATGGTAGTACACATAGTCTTTTAACGACATCAGTTTCAATTCTTTCAGCATGTTGACTATCGGTGTGTCTTTTGGTACCCCCAGTATGACTCTCATGGCTCTATTTTGTTGCTTTTGAAGTCGATCCAGCTCGTTTTTATTTGCAGTAAATAGTATTGAAGAACAAAAAGTAAGATGAGGTTAAACTAATGTGTTGAAAATTGTAATTTTTGACCATCTAGATAGGCTTGGTAATACTCTCACCAGAAAATTTACATTATTGGTGACAGTTTTTATCACTTTCAAAACATGTTCTTTGAATGTTAGTCCGGGGTCAATCAATACTCCCAAATACTTCACCACTGTTACACATTCAATATCCTCATTCGTAATCTTTATACTAATTCCTTCATTTTTGATTTCATCATATGTTAAATATTCACATATTTTCTTTATTTTTTTTTGTACATATATATAAAACACATCGTATTATTTCTATTCAAGAACAAAATCATTAGTTTATAAATATAATTTCGCATATGATTATTTCAATGATCACTTATCCAATTTTGGAACGTCCTGTATATATTATATTTCCCCGCTCATGGTCGAATTGATAGGTGATCGACACAGTACAGCTCTCGTCTCCCTGCGAAAACCGGCGTTTTTTACGGTACTCTCTCGCTACGTCACCATCGTATTGTGAACATAAAAACGCGATTTATCTCGGTGAACAAAAACTCGTGATCTGGCTACAGGATAATCACTCATCAATTCAATCCTCAAGATACAGTCTGTGACGACCGGGTATATTTGGTTGGCAAAAGGCGAGCGGTCCTTTAGATGTTAAATACCCAGCCGAAACAAGAGGAAATAATAAGCAATGGCGATCTTACATCCATTTTTATTTCGGAGATGAGAGGCAAATCGCACGTACAATAATTATACAGCAACAAAACGAAAAAAACAATCAGGCGGAAATCGATGATCCAAGGGCATTCACATAAATTCGTTCATTACAATCTGGTACTGACATGGTACATGAATAATCAGATCATCGCTTCGGCTTTAACGGCTAGACTTACATAACATTTTGAAGAGCGATTCTGGGTACACTTCAGTTTAACGTTTAGCACTTCTAGCGACTGATTTATTACTGCACCGCGTTTTTGTTTAAATCACTGTCTACTGTTTTGTACATAATACTTGATCATTCACTTTGCTACTATATTACTCTGATGTCATATTACTGTTACTGTATTACTCTTTCTGTAACACTCTATTCCAATACTATAAAACTGGAATGCTATCTTGAATTCGCAAAGTGCGAATGCTTTTATACCCCCCTCGAACAAAGAACATGCTTTGTGAGTTGTGAATTACGCAAGCTTCAGCAAGTGCTTTGAACATCTGTCCCCATTAAGTTTGATTGCTTTCAAAATATCCCATAAAGAAAACGTAAAGATTGCAAAATTTTCTGCAACAAGTTTGACAATCGAGGTCAACACGTGTTAATGTTTAGGAGTAGGAATTCCCCACCATATCCTACGAAGCTGCGAGCTTACTTCTGTTCTATTTCTTGTTTGGTGATGAGAAGGTAAGATTCGAAAAATTTAATGTTCTGTACAATTCTAAGCTATAAATTTCCTTGAATATTTTTGAGCAATTGTTGAAATATGATCAAGAATTACTTGTGCAATTGTTCCTGAATTTCTACACAATAATAACCTATAATTTTTCAAAAATATCAAAAAAAAAGGTTTTCTATTTTTTTCAAATACAAAGTCGATTTTGAGGGGTTTATCAGGAACGGAATTTCAATCAAACCTAATTTGAAATATTTTCTCCGAATGAGAACTTTCACGGTTTCGTGTATTTTTATGAATATATTTTCTCTGTTGGCGGTGGCGGCACATACCTCCCATGCCCTCCAAAAAAATGGTTGGCATTATCTCGTAACCATATTTTTTTCACTAAAGATTATCGTTTTTCAACTCTCATGACTTGTCAAACAGTAAACAGAATTTTTATCGTTTTATTGTTAAAAAGAAATGCTCCCAGAGACTCCTTGTTTCAAAAGAATTCAAAAGTTACCTATCCTTGGATTTCAATGTCCCAGGAATATATACCCATCTTATATCTATACATATACAGGGTGGCCCACCACATTCGCCTCGGTATTTCTACGAGAAATGAAGAGAGTTAGGGAAAAAATGTGGGTTCATGGGGAGTATATTCCAAAATTATTTTGACTTATATAGGGTGACCCACAAAAAAATTAGGTCTGTCGACTTCCCCTGGGGCTGCGGCGAGAGCGTCGGGGGGTCTGGCAATGGGGTTGGCCAGCAGTGCATCAAAGGGGGCAGGAAAGGGATTGGCTGCTGCATTCACTCGGTTAGGCTCGTTCGAAAATCTCCCTTCAAAGAAACGAGGGGGAGGAGGGAGGTTGCATAACAAACATCGGCATCCCTCGTTTCCGTTTTGGATCGGTGAGAGTCGTTGAGGATTTCCAATTTCATCTCCGGCTGCCTCTGGGCCAGGTGTTTCTGGTAGCGAGCGCATCTTTCGCATGGGCAGGGTGGTCTGCCCGCTAGCTCACACCATAGACAGGAACAGCTGTGCTTCCCCAGGTGTAGGGATACTGGTGTTAGCTCAGCATGGAACACCATACTATATATCAAATTATATCCCAACTGTTAAGCTGAATACACTCCTAGTTCTCTTAAATAGGGTCTCTCCCGCACTAGTTGGGTCACTATCACTAAGAGCAATGCCCATTTTTCCTCGGTGTTTGGCATGGATCTCACTGAGTCAATCAATTGTTCCATACTAGAATTTGCGTATATACCACTCACGTCGTGAACTACTACTGTCCCCGTGCATATTGAAGTCCTCATATATATAGATATTTTTTTTCTTCCGGGCAATAATGGTTTTAGCTGAGTCCGAAATTTCACTAGGTTTTGTTTATCTATACGCTGGAACTTTTCGTCTCAGCACGTTTCGAAATATGCTTTTCGAGTGTTTTTTTTTATAAATATTATTTTGTTACACTCCGTCCAACCGAGCGCTACCTCTGATGTCAATTTTGCAGCTTTAGCTTTATTTATATTTACGCTAACAATATGCTGGAATAGTAGTTGTTGAGGCCTCATGTGGTTAGAATAAACAAATTTATATCAGGCGTTCTTCGTTGTCTAAATATTATTTTCCGAACTGCCAAGTGCTTCTAAATGGGTTTCCTATGTTTTGTAATTCCTCACGCAATTCCGAAAATGCGATCACATATTCGTCTTTAGGTGCCATTGATGTATTCCCGAGCTCCGCTGGCGGCTTGTCAGGAGGATGATATATTTTATTATCTGTTGCCGTAGTCGGTTGAATTTGTTCATTTGCCTCATCATTTCTTGGTTTCTTCAGTTGTTTTTCGTTCAAAAGAAACATCGTCATTGTGTCGCAACATGAGAGGAACATATGCCACGAGAATCCTTTTAACCGATGGATCGCCATTGCATTTAGGGCGGTTTCGATAATACATTTTGGTAAACGGAAACAGAAATATAGCCCTAATAATCCACTTGTAAAATCACCGCTAAATAGAAACCAGCCATATAATTTCTTCATTGTAGAATCGGCCATTTTTTCCAATTCTTCAGCGCTGAATAAGTTTACGGCAGAAAATCCTTGATTGTCCACTTCCTTACCAACAATTTTACGAAGTATGATATTTTGAATAGCCTGTCGTTCTAATCCGAACAATAATGATTCCTGGGCTTTAGAAATTCCGGAGTCTAAGTGAATACCTCCGGATCCTAGAGCTTGTATGGGTTGAGATTTAAAAGACTCTTCCGTGACCGGCTTTAGTTGAATGGGAGGTTGACATCGTCTATAAACTGTCTGTGAGTACATTTCGTTTAGATTTCGTTTGAACGATTGCTCTACATAAAGAAATTTTGTGTTTACATAGGTTATTAAATCTGCGTCTCCGTCACTTCCGTGTTTGTTCCATCTTGAAAGAGGTTCATCTATTTTATATTCTATTGCTAAAAGTCGATGATGTTCTGTGGAGTGCATGATTCGGTTATATATCGCTTCCTTTTTTGAAAGCTGTAGGGCGAATATTTTGGTCCTATCTTCAACTACCAGATCTGCTTTCGCATTAGACTGTAGCTTCTCTGTTACTAGGGTAGCTGATCCGTCATAAATAACTTTGAATAAAGAGCATTCGTCATGACTGAAAGGTTCCCAGGCTGTTTCGCCTATAATAGGATCTAGACAATAGTTTTCAAGAAAATTACATGATACTCCGTCTCGTAATATTATTTCATTTGTTTCTAAACGTGCAGTTGCCCAATAATCACCTAGAGTTATTTGAACGCTGGCGGTAACTATGACGTTATTCCATTGTTCACCTCTAAAGTTGTAAGTTACTCCATTACAGCTTCCATCCTTGTTTAACTCCCCTGCTAATGTGGCGGAAACTGTATCCGTGCCATTTCTTTCGAGTTTTATGACTTGGTCTGCGAATCCACGATATTCTAGAAAATTGTGCATTCTTTTGAATTCCTCTCTTCCTACTTGATCAATATATTTTACAAAACCTCCTTTCACTGGGCTACTGTGTGACCATACGCCACAATTGAATATTTGTCGAGAAATTTGTAGCAGGCAAGTCCAAACGTGAACTTTTAGCCCGTTCTAGTACTTGTACTTGCGTTAAGTATCCTGTGGATGGATCAGGACATTCCGAAACGTCCCTGAGAGAAATAGCCGATATGTTGGTTGTGAGATTACGACAGTCGTAGGCGATAAACGCTTCATATTTCTTCAGTGTTATGGCGAGAAGAATCGCACATGCAAGAAGTTTATCTGTAAACAAAAGTCCCCTTTTAATATGGTAAACATATTTCGGTTTCGTTTTTTTATTTCAAATCAGCGCGCGCGTGCTACTCTCAAGTCTAAGACAGAGACGATCGGGGAATCCTTTTCTAAAAATCAATACTCGGTGCCTCCTTTTGCCACTAGTGGTGCTGTATCCCGCAATATGCATCTCGGTAAAAAGGTGTTGTCGGCTTGTGGAATCATTTCTTCCTCATTGCGTTTCGCTTTTATTAGAAACGTTTTTTCAGGACTCAGTCATGTTCTGGTACTGGCCCTTTAGATCTTGTATGATGATAATTGTTAGTAGGTGGTGTCGGTTCAGTTTCATTAACGGATTCTGAGTCAGAACTTTCATTTTCAAGGTCGGCGTCGTTAATTTGTTCGCTATTTTACTCGGAAGTATTGGTATCGGCGTCGCTGATTGCATTGGTTTCGGGAGGTTCGCTACAATGGGTGTCCGGACTTTCTTCGATATTTACGAATTCAGGTGTTCTTAGGAGAGTAATATTGTACTCGTTGTTCGTATTTACTGGGTCATTTGAAACATCCTCGTCGCTGTCGGAGTCTTCAGAGGCGGTACTCAACTCGTCTTCGTAGGCGCCCTCATAAAGTTTAAGTCGATTAGAATGAACTGTTTGTTCTTGTGTTCCTCCTATAATTTTTATAATATAATTCACCGGGCTTATTTGTTTTATGATTCGATATGGTACGGTCCATTTAGGATAAAATTTGCTGGCTATTTTATTACTTTTCTTCGCTGGATCGTTCAAGAAAACCCGGTCTCCAATTTTAAATTCCTTATTTTTGGCTTTAACATTAAATTTCAGCCTCTGTTTTTCCGCGATTTTCTCTAGCATGTTGCGAGCATTTTCGTGGGCGATTTGTATTCGCTGCGTCATTTCAGTGGCGCAATTTTCGTCCGAGTCGTATTTGACCCTATTTTGTCGTATAGTTAGATGGTGAGGTAGGACCATGTAAGATCATGACGAAACATAACCATTCGTCCCATGAGTGGTTATCTTCATTTACGTAGTGAGACAGCATGGTTTTCATGTCTTTGTGCATCCTTTCAATCATCCCATTGCAAGCCGGATGATAAGGTGTTGTCTGTAGTTCTTGAATATGAAGTATTTTGCAAATTTAATAGTTTGGAAGTGAATTGGCTTCCCACATCAGTAAGTAACTGTTTTGGTGCCCCATGTCTTGTTATTATTTGGGTGGCGAAAGCCTTAGCGACAGTAGTTGCAGTGATATCAGGTATAGCAATGCATTCAGGATATCGCGTGAATCCATCACTATCAATATATATTTGTTACCATTTCGGGTGCGATTAAGTAGACCAACTATATCCATTGAAATACGTCCAAAAACTGAGTATGGTACTGGCAATTTTTGTAACTCGGCTGGTGGCTGGTATTGTTTTTCTCAAATTACACGAATGTCAGGCATAACAGTAATTTATCATGTCTTGTTTCATGCCTCTCCAATAAAAATCTCTTGCGACTGAATCCATTAATTTTCTTTGTCCGATATGCGAAGAAGTAGGAGCATCGTGATATATTCTCAAGATATCTTTTATTATTACCTTGGGCGCACATACTTTGTCATGCCTTTCATTGTCTTTTCTTCTTGAATAAAGAACACCCTCGTTACTGAGATAATAGCGTTCGTCGTTCGTTGCAAGTTGTGCGATAATTTGACCTAAAACGGGATCATTTTCTTGCGTGGTTTTGAGTTCTTCAGCTGTCCATATCACGGTTGTCATGGGCTGGCTTTCTAGTTCCTCTTTTCGAGTTTCCACGTAAGCTACTGTACTTTCTTGAGGTTGTTGTGGTTGATCGGAAGTTCTCAGTCTTGTTAAAGCGTCGGCATTAGTATTGCTTTTTCCTGGCCTATATTTGATACTGAAACTGTACTCCATGAGTGACATTGCCCATTTAGCTAACCTTGAACTTGGATCTCTTATGGTTAGTAAGTAGACCAGAGGCCTATGATCTGTGTAAACCATAAAGTGATTAGCCACTAAATAACAGCGGTATTTTTTAATTGCATAAACCACAGCAAGACACTCTCTTTCGATGGTTGAATATCTTCGTTCTGCTTGATTTAATGTCCCACTGCTGTAACAGATCGGTAGTTCGTCGCCATCATAGTCTTGACTTAGAAACCAGAAATAGCTGTTCCACTAGCGTCCGTAGTGGCAATAAACGGTTTTTGAAAGTTGGGGTACTTCAGGATCGGCGGAGTTATGAGTGCGTTTTTCAGTTGTTGAAAAGCTTGTTCCTGTGACTCTCCCCAATAGAACTTCACCTCTTTCTTTGTCATATCTGTCAACGGTTGGGCGATTTCGGAAAACTTGGGTACGAATTTTCTGTAAAATCCACAAAGGCCCAGAAATGCACGTATTTCTTTCACACTCTTGGGTACTGGATAGTTGTTTATTGTTTCAGTTTTCTCTGGGTCGGTGCGACAGCCTTCTCCAGATATAATGTGCCGTATATATTTGGTTTCTTTCTGCAAGAAATGACACTTCGTGGGTTTCAACTTGAGGTTGGCGGCTCTTAATCGTTCGAACACGTTTCGTAATCGGTTGAGGTGATCCTCAAGACTGTCTCCACTGAAAACTATAATATCGTCCAGGTAAACTAGACACTCTGTGCCTGTCAATTTTGATAGAACTGCATAAATAAATCGCATCCAGCTGCTAGGAGCATTGCACAACCCAAAAGGTAATCTTTTGAACTCGTAGTGTCCGTCGGGGGTAGAGAAAGCACTTTTTTCTCGGTCCCGCTCCTCCAACTCAATTTGGTGGTACCCACTTGCCAAATCTAATACGCTAAAAAGAGTATTTCCTGAAACTTGATCTATCGTATCTTGTAAATGAGGCAAAGGAAATAAATCAGCCTTAGTGATAGCATTCAAACTCCGGTAGTCAATGCATAGTCGAAATTGAGGTTCTTCTCCAGGATGTAGTTTCTTTTCGACTAAAACGGCTGGAAATGACCAAGGCGATTGTGATTCAGTAATAATATCATTATCTAACAAGTCCTGTATTTCCTTTTTCATGATACTTTGCCTGTGATATGGAATTCTATATGGTCTTTTAGCTTTAGGTGGTACATCTTCCGTGATAATTCTGTGTTTCACCTGACTAGTACACGTCAGTTTTTGGTTTGGGGTCTTGAAAACATCGATATATTCTTTTACTAGCTCACATAGCTTTCGATCCTTTTCTTCTCTAGGCTGATCTAATTGCAGTTGTTGTAGAATTGTGTGTTCTTCCACATTACTAACTGTTTGTATTATTTTGGCATCCTCGTATAATTTTTCTTCCTCGGTATCAGTTTCGTATGCCCTGGCAATAACATAATTCCGCTGAATTAATAGTTCAGTCTCTAAAATATTCATAACTTGAATGGGAATGTCATCCGGTAATTTACAAACAGATCTTGTCACCATAATTCCTTGTTGAGTTTCTCCTCCTTCTATTATAATATTATCCGAATTCAGTGAAGGGCGTTTCTGCAACTTAGCCATACATATAGTCATAGTTCGGGGAGGTAAAATCAAATCCTTGGACAAATAAATTCCTACCCCATCAGTAACGACTTTTTCGGTTTCAGAATAGCTTCTTGAAGCAGTTTTTGTCTGTCCGTCATTGTCGTTCTTGAGATCGACTAAAGTATCGCTTCCTTCCATTTCTGACTCTCTTGGAATTCCTTGGGTACTAATCTGTGCATATTCATCATTTCAATTTTCATCTCCTTCAAGTCTTTTTCCATTTCTCGCATCCTTCCTTCTACGGATTTTTCTGTATTCCTAACGAATCTCTTTTCTACCATAAACTCAACTTTTTCTTCTAGCAAATACATGCATCCATTTCCCCAATCAATTTTCACTTCAAATTTCTGCAGAAAATCCAAACCTAGTAGTAAATCTGCATCGAAATTTCCTGAATCAATTAAAATGAAATCGTGTTCAATCACTTTTTCTAGACTCAATGATATAGGCATTTTCACGATTCCTTTATATGGTTTTTTCTACCTTGTATATCAACTATATGAAATGTCGGCGTCCTTTCTATTCTAAACCCCTTGACGACGTCTGGCTTTATTAAGGATACTTGTGCCCCAGAATCAATCATAGCAGTATATAATTCGCCTTGAATCCATATCTGCGCAATATTTCGGGGTTTTTCGTCTTCCTGAGTGCAACTAAGTATCCTTGCCAATCCAGTATCTAAGCATCGTTCTGAGAGGGAGCAGCTACATTGCGGGGTTGAAATGCAGCCGCTTCGTGGTTTAAATTCCTTGGTGGTGGTCCATTTCTTTGGCGAAAGTTCCTTGTTGCAGTATATGCCTCCCTGTATTGTCATGGTCTCCTGTTTTCAAAATTTCTGGGTTGATTAAAATAATTTCGCTCTTCTCTCTCTGGTCTGTGCGCTCTAAGTCCCCACGGTTTGCCTTTTGCACAATCTCGGATTTTGTGACCCGGCTAATGACATTTATAGCACAAATTTTTATTTCTGTCACTTTCATACGTAGGACAGTTTCTAGCAATATTTCCATTTTCATCGCATTTGAAACATTTGATGGGTACATTTTCCATAGGCTGTTCTCTACTTGTACTAGCAAAAACTCCACGTCATTCTCCCCCTTGGGGTTTTGTCATTTCCTCGATGATTTCTTCCCGCTCAGCTGTTTCAATGACTTCTTCCACTGTATCGGGTTGTGAGGATAAAACAATCTTTCTTATCGGATTCAATAAACCCATGACAGATTGGGTAACAAGGCTTTGTTCCCATTGTTGTCTCAGAATGACGTTAACGGCTGCCAATGCCGAAGTGTTTTTTCAATTCTTTCTTCAATTCTTCCCAAGATTTAGTAGTTTTCAAATTAGGTTCAGATTCAAAAAATTGTTTTGCTAGCCCACATAATTTCAATCTGACTATGCCACCTTTTGAGTCTCTGTCCAGTTTGCGATATTGGCAGTTTCTTCAATGATTTGTATGAACTCATTGATATTGGTTTTTCCATCAAAATTTGGGATAGAATCAATGTTGAAAGTGACCGGGAAAATTATCTCTTTCTTTTCTTCCTGCTGAACCGGTTCATTCTTCTCCATTGTAATGCAGTTATATTTTTCTTCGCCAAAATATTTATGTATTGAATATTTCCGTATATTCATAGGGGTTACCAATGAATTAACCAAAGAATTCACCCCATACAAGGACACCAAATATATTTGGTTGGCAAAAGGCGAGCGGTCCTTTAGATGTTGAATACCCAGCCGAAACAAGATTAATTTTGATTCGTGAATTCTTGGAGGAAATAATAAGCAATGGCGATGTTACATCCATTTTCATTTCGGGGATGAGAGGCAAATCGTACGTACAATTATACAGCAACAAAACGAAAAAAAACAATCAGGCGGAAATCGATGATCCAAGGGCATTCACCTAAATTCGTTCATTACAATCTCGTACAGACATGGTACATACATACTCAGATCATCGCTTCGGCTTTAACGGCTAGACTTGCATAACATTTTGAAGAGCGATTCTGGGTACACTTCAGTTTAACGTTTAGCACTTCTAGCGACTGATTCATTACTGCACCGCGTTTTTGTTTGAATCACTGTCTACTGTTTTGTACGTAATACTTGATCATTCACTTTGCTACTATATTACTCTGATGTCAGATTACTGTTACTGTATTACTCTTTCTATAACACTCTATTCCAATACTATAATACTGGAATCTTGAATTCGCAAAGTGTGGATGCTTTTATACCCCCCTCGAACAAAGAACATGCTTTGTGAGTTGCGAATTACGCAAGCTTCAGCAAGTGCTTTGAACATCTGTCCCCATTAAGTTTAATTGCTTTCAAAATATCCCATAAAGAAGTCGTAAAGATTGCAAAATTTTCTGCCACGAGTTTGGCAATCGAGGTCAACACGTGTTAATGTTTAGGAGTAGGAATTCCCCACCATATCCTACGAAGCTGCGAGCTTACTTCTGTTCTATTTCTTGTTTGGTGATGAGAAGGTAAGATTCGAAAAATTTAATGTTCTGTACAATTCTAAGCTATAAATTTCCTTGAATATTTTTGAGCAATTGTTGAGATATGATTAAGAATTACTTGTGCAATTGTTCCTGAATTTCTACACAATAATAATTTATTATTCTTCAAAAATATCAAAAACGAAGGTTTTCTATTTTCTTCAAATACAAAGTCGATTTTGGGGGGTTTATCAGGAACGGAATTTCAATCAAACCTAATTTGAAATATTTTCTCCGAATGAGAACTTTCACGGTTTCGTGTATTTTTATGAATATATCTTCTCTGTTGGCGGTGGCGGCACAAGTCCACTGCAAGTATTCTGCTGATTAGGTGGTTGCAACCCCTACAACTGGGACGAGAAAACTGGATGGTAAGATCCTATTATTTGACCGACGATCATACCTCAATCAAATTCCCAACATCATAACCGGTTTTAATACTCAGTAAGAGACATTTTGTCTTTTCACTATTCAGTTTGAGAGTGTCGAGATTACACCATCGACTCACTCTGCAGAGCTCATTATTTAGAGTATCTATCAATTCATTAACATTATGGGAACAGTAATATATCAATGTGTCATCTGCAAACGAACTAATTTTACACTCAGTTATGTTGGAAACAAGGTCATTTATATATAAAAGGAAGAGTAATGGTCCAAGTATACTACCCTGTGGCACTCCATTATCATTCATAATTTCGGAGGGAGTAATGTTATTGACCTTTGTTACTAGTTTTCTATCACTTAAATAGTATTCGAACCATTTCAGTACTGTGCCGGTTATTCCATAACATTGTAACTTTAACAGTAATCTCTTTCTGTCGACTGTCTCGAAGGCGCGTCGCAAATCTAAGAATACGGCTCCAATTGATTTGTTATCGTCTTTCCACATTTTCCAGTCAAATAAAATATTTTGTACAGCAGTTTCACAACTATGCCCAACTCTGAAGCCTGATTGAAATTCCGACAAAATATCATTACCATTTATGTAAAGGATCAATTGTTCATAGACAACCCTCTCCAACAACTTTTCCACTGCAAATAATATGTTTATTGGTCTTAGGTCACCTCCTTTATTTGAATTTTTTACTTTTGGAACTGGGATTATGGTCGAAACTTTGAGCGTACATGGATATTCACCTAACTGTAGAGAACTGTTGACAAGGTTGAGTAATGGATTCTTCATACTCTCAAAAACATTTTTCAAGAATTCTGTGGTGAGATCATCATTACTTCCTTTATTTTTCATGGAAAACAAAATATCGTGAAGTTCTTCATGATTTATAAGTTGGAATTCACCTAGGAACACATTCGTGTTGTTTGAAGATATGTAGTCAATACGTGGATCAACATCTATTGTCTCAATTATTTTTTCAACACTTTCAATATGAAATTTATTAAGCCTATCTGGAATTAATTCAATGTCGTCAATTTCCTCATCATCGATCTTAAGTTTGGTGATCGTGTTTGTTCTTCCATTCGTTAAAAGCAAAGGTTTTAGTGTTCTCCACATTTGTTTTGGATCTCCCTGACAGTTGTCAATTTTGTTTTTATAATATATTCGCTTCTGTTCTCTAATTATTTTGGCCACATCATTTCTAGCTCTCCTGTATTTTTCTCTATCATCGTCTTTATTCGACATTCTATATAACTTATAGTTGCTGTCTCTAGTTATAATAGCATTTCTTACTATTTCGTTCCACCACTCCTTATATTTCGGTTTTATTATCTTCTCTTGTTTTGTGGCCACTTCATCCAAGCATTTCTTAGGAATATCAGTAAAATAGCAGCATTTCTGATTAATACTGTTATGGTGATAAACCCATTTCACCGCCGATAACCTGGTGTTTATTTCATCATAATCAATCTTACCCCTGGTATAGATAATAGAGTTATTTCGTTGGCTTTTATTCACTGTACTATTCAGATGAAAAGTAATCAAATAGTGATCACTTATTTTCGGTGTATGGTGAACTTCACATTGAATATCTTTATTAGTTATCATTAAGTCTATAATGCTATCACCACCACTATTACTAGGATGCGTGATGCCTATATCAAAGATAAAATCTTTCAATCGCTTACTATATGTGGTATTAGCTAACCAATTAATATTGAAGTCACCCAAAATAATTGCAGTTGAATGCATATCCACCAAATCATTATTAACCCATTGTTCAAAAAAATTCAAAAAAATTGCATCGCTACTACTGGGCGAGTGATATAGAGAAATTAAGTGAACAACTTTTTTTTTCATGCATAATTTTCATCTAACATCCAAACATTTTTTAATATATGTTTGGATGTTTTAATATATGTTTTATAGATCGTGCCTTAGATAAACTAATACTCCTCCCGTATGTCGACTATCACTATCAACTCTGACTATCGTATAGCCATCACTTCAAGATTTCACTATCCCTAATATCGTCAGTTACCCTCACTTCCACCAAACAAGTTGCTAGAGGTTTTGTTTTCATTAACAATGCATGAATTTCGTCAAATTTCGATGTTAAACTTTGCACATTAATAACTAATACTAAACTGTTGTTTCTAGTATTCTTCTCGGTGACTGATCCATTTCTAAAAAAGAATTCTCACTCCTTTCAGTATATAGTTCTAGTTGATTTGCTTCTTCAAGCTCCTCCATCAGAGATTCATTATTAATTTGATGTCTTACGTTCAGTTTTTTGCTCTCATTCGAAGTCTCCTTGATTACTTTTTTCGAATGTGTTGTTTGAATATGGAAGCTTATAATCTTCTGGTCTGTATCTGTAGAGTAGGGAGGGCGAGTATAGACCCACAGCACTTAGGCCACAATATGGCCCATTGTACATCTTCCCAAGGAGTCGCCCTCCTAGGACATTGTCCAACCTGCCTTATCCAGGAAGGAGGACAGGTCCCCAGGGGACATCTCCTTAATATCGGCAGGTGTAGGCCAAGACTCACCGAACACACACTCTCTTATCGACGATAGCTCTAGACATTCACATAAGACATGCCTGACAGTTTCATCTTCCTGTTCACACATCCTGCACAGAGGTGTGTCCACTAGCCCCATAAAATGGAGGTGTCTCCTTAGTTGACAGTGTCCAGTCAGAAATCCCACCGTTAAACGTAGGTTCTTCGTGGTCATCGCCAAATATTTATTCGGATCCAGCTTCTCAGGGTCGCCCAAGGTGATCCTGGTAATCTTCTGGTCTTTCAACTCTATTTCCTTATAAATCACTCTCTTTATGTAATCTGAAAACAGTACTTTTCCGCTATAATTCATAGAAAGCATTTTCCTAGTGTGGAAAAACTTTTGACCAAGTATGGAGTTTATATTTAAATATGTCACAGAGTCTCTGTTTACATTGTTTGAACAGAGTTCAAAATGATATTTAATGTTATGTTCATTGATGAAGTTATTTAATACTAATCTGTTTTTCCAAAATGGTACTGATATTACTATTATATTTGTATACACACTCAAATCCTTCAATATATCCACCACTGATTTATCAACAGTCACTCACATTACCATATTTATCAAACCTCCCAATATAATAACATAGTCTTTTTTGTTGTAGCCTTCAGTTTTCTTGTTCACATCTTGTACGATTTCGTCCAATAAGGCATTGGGTTTAATAAATGATGTTGCTGAGTATTGTTTGTGGCATATTTTTCGCATAATAATGCTAAAATCTGTTACATTCCCATCACCAAGTATGAGATTATTATTTTTCTCTTTAATTTCGATATTTTCGATTCTACGAGAATTGCCATCGTTTTGTTTGACTAGTGTATGAGATTTCGAATTACTCATTACCTTTTTTTGTAAACTTGGTATTCCCTCAGTGCTAGTAGCTACTTCTTTTTAATCACTTTCTTCATCTCATCAGTTTGAGTGCCAAGTGATTTTTTGTCAGTTTGAAAAAGCTACGGTTTTTATTTAATTTATCTATGCAGTTTTTCAATTCTTCGATCTCAAACTCACGATCGATTATAATATTATTTAATTCCTCTTCATTCTTCATTGCTTCTTGAAGCAAAGTATGCGTTTCCAAGTACAGTTTGTCAATGTATTTACTTTTTTGGATAGTATCCTCCGTCAGTTTGGAAAGTTCGGATTTCAGTTGCTCCATTTCATCTTCTAGAAGGTTTGTCTCAATCTCATTACTACAGCACGAAATTTAATGTCCTCCCAAAATTATGTTGTTCTTCAATCTGCCTAGGCAGCTCCTATGATATATATTGAAGCAATTGACACAAACGTAACATTTGAATTCTTTGTCTTTACAACATTTATATACGTTTTTGTTGGGAACCTCTGGGTCAATACTGTTCTTGGCGGCCATTTATAATTATATTATGAAAATATATAATAATTTATATTCGGATCTGTTCGGATCTGCAAGTTGGAACTTCCACGACCTTCGGCAAAAATCACTAAAAGATTGCCAACAATATTGTTTTTGGTGAAACAATGGAAAACATCCGGAAACACCGGGCGGTGAAACTGGTCAACCGATGGCACGACAGGTATGGAGCCAAAAATCTCATCAGCAGTCCGAAATTCCACAGTCGAACCATCTTCGACAACGACCGCATGGCTATCGAACTTCTCAAGTGTGATTTGGGGTTCAACAAACCCCTGTGTATCGGCATGTCCATCCTCGATATTTCCTAGGTCTGCGTAAACGATTTCCATGATGAGAAAGTATACGCGAGACCCGTGCAAACTCGTGTACACCGATACGGACTCCTTGGTATACGAACTCAACTGTGATGACGCCTATCAAGATCTGATTGCTTTTCACCTGATTAAATTCGAAACGAGCGATTACCCAAGCGATAACCATTCAAAATTCAGAGGTGAAAATGCGACAAAAAATATAAGGGGGTCAAGTACAATGTGGTCGCAAACGATATCACCTTTGACTATTTCCTGAAATGCTTGAAGGAAAATCGCGAAAAACTCGCAACTGAAAGGTGTATTCGTTCGTACGCTCACAACGTTTTGAGTGGTGAACAGACGAAAATCGCGCCAAGTCCTCCCGATGATAAGAGGAAACTGATGCCGAATAGCTTTTATTCTTATCCGTGGGCCATTATTCGGTTTTGAAGGACGTCGTCGACGGCGTTGCCGAAAACGCAGGCGGTTCGGAAACATCATGGAAGATGTTGACGACGAAGATGACTTGGTGTAGAGTTTTTTCCCATCTGAACACTTGTACATTATATATATATATATATATATATATATATATATATATATATATATATGTGGTGCGTGTTTGCATGCTAAAGAAGCACATAATCAAAAAATTCGTTCAAAACTTGTTGAGTGTCCAAGCGGTTCTCGTTCGTTTTGGTCATTTGCTAAAGCTGTCGCCAAAAATTTCAGTTTAAGTTCATTTCCCCCTTTAACCAAAGAAGATGAATCACAAGTCACCGCTGCCCAACAAAATGTCAATTTATTTGGAAATATGTTTGCTGGAAATTCTACTCTGGACTCATCGGGAAAAGATCCCCCGAATATCACGCCTGTCGAGTCATATGCCTGGGATAATTTTTCATCAACAAACTATGAGAAATATTTTAATGGACCTGAAGACGAATGAGCTTGGGGATCTGATGGAATCCCAGCAATTGTTCTGGAAGTATGTGCCTCCGAATTGACACCAGTACTTTGCGAATTATCCAACCTTTTATATAACCTGGGGATTTTCCCTGAGACCTGGAGCCAGTTCCTGCAAAGGGGAAGAAAACTTCACCTTGTAATCATAGCCCAACTGCTTTGCTTTCTACCACTTCCAAAGTCATATAAAAAGCGATCAATATGAAGCTCATCAAATATCTAGAGAAATCAGGAATAATTAATGATCGACAATACTGATTTCGCCATTAAAGATCAACCAGTGACTTATTGGCTTATGTTTCTCATAATTGGCAGCATTCAGTCGGGAAATTCAAAGAAACAGCCGTCTTATGGTTTGCCTCCTCAGTTGTGTGTTCTGTTGAAGAGTTTCTTGTCTGATAGGTCTCTGTATGTGGTTGTTGATGGAGTATCATCTGATATTGTCCCAATTAATGCAGGTGTTTCACAGGGTTCAGTTCTGGCGCCCACTTTGTGTCTGCTTCGTATCAATGATTTGCTCGAGAAAACATCTTGTTCAATACATAGTTTTGCTGACGACAGTACTCTTCATACCAGTTTCTCTTCCAGAATCCCCATACCAGCTCGAGAAACAGAAATTCAAAGAAATATTCACGCCAATAAAGTTAACGACGACTTGGCAAAAATAATAGAATGGGGTAACATGAACTTGGTGGAATTCAATGCTACGAGAACCCAGGCATGTCTCTTCTCAAGAAAAGCCGATCTATCATCATCAAATATTCAGATGTCAGAAGTAACTATTCATACAAAATCAAGTATCTCGATGCTAGGAATTACGATCAGTGATAATCTCTCATGGGAAAACCATGTGAGATCGATCGCTGAAAGTGCTTCCCAGAAACTTGAATTTCTATTTCGTGCGAAGAAATACTTCACTTCTCGTCAGCTTCTAATGATCTGAAAGGCTCAGATACGACCTGTCATGGAATACAGTGCTCATGTGTGGAGTTCGGCACCAAAACATTCATTGAGGCTTCTCGATTCTATTAAGAGAAAGGCAATTCGTCGTGTTGGTGATTCTTCGCTCACAGACTCGCTCACTTCACTGTAACATCGTAATGGTCGGAGACTTGTCTCTCTTCTATAGATACTTTCACGGTCGATGCTCTTCTGAATTGTTATCAATCGTTCCCCCCTTGGCAATATCTACACGAACGACTCGAGTACAGAATTCCCACCCTTTTGTTGTGAATTTGGAAACCTGTCGAACCTCTTGCTCAGAGATCGTTTTTCAATAGAAAGATGAGCTTTGGAACTCCTTGCCAAAAGAGGTTTTTCCTGAGGCTTACAAGCTTCAGGAATTAAAGTAAATGTTAATTCGTATCTCCTGTCCCTTGATTCACGCGGTTTTCTTTGAACATTACAGGGCTTCCCCTTCATGTGAATCTGCATATATAAAAAAAAAATGCAAAAATTGCACAAAAAATGAAACCTTTTTTCAACCTAAAAATAAGAGAGACACGAAGCATAAAACAAAGTGCTTCATTCATCTTTCAATAGATCATTCAAAATATTGGTTCTATAGTAGAAAAGCGTTGCTCAGCAAACTGTCGGGGCAGATGTCGCTGAACGTTGTCAGAAGTTGCAGGGCTCCCAAGATGGCGTCCGGGTTCGAGCGAAAGTACCCTCTAACACCATCTAGCAGATTGTGGTAGGTGGTAGTAGGCACAAAAGTTGATGGAATCCAACATGGCGACTCGGTTCTTCACTATCTGCGTGCAGCTCGAAACAAAAGTCGTGCTTCTCCACAAGCACCATTTTTGTATCTTCGAAGACTACTGCAAATTGACGCAGGAAAGTTATCGGAATATAATCGCCGGCGTACCCCTCGATCGCTTCGGTGAAAAACTGTTGCCGGAGAAAGTCCTACACGTATTTCGAAACTTTCCACCATGATGGAGAACTGCAGCAACATATGTTCCTCGTTTCTGGCGGCCATCTCGTACTTCTCCAACCTCTTCTGCAACCGCTTGAATAGCCACCGACTCATGACTGAAGTTGAACTGAGGGACGCGGCCAGCGCAACACTATTCAAGCATCGTCTTTCCCCACCATATCGGAGCAGTCTATCCAACTGTTGTGTCGGTTGTCATAACCGAGCCTGTCGATCTTCCAGCATATACGTCATCATACACATCATTGATGATGGCGACGATTTAGTTGCCGTGAGACGTATTTTCTGCCTGTTTGGAGGCATCAGGAGCCGCAGGCTATCCACCAGCTCGTTCGGACCGTAACCAGTAGACGTATTCCATCGGTTTGTCGTCGCCGCCGCCACCGTCGCTACCTCCATGATGTACAAGCATGGGTTTTATGTTTCTGTACTTGGAGGAACCCTCGAACGTCCTCTAGCGTATCGAGAAAACGTTGGTCACTTCAAGTATTCGGCGATACGCATCAAAGTCATCTTGTTGAATGACATCATCATCGTCGCAGTCGTCGCAGTAGATGAGTTCGTACAAGGATGGCGTTCCCTCGAAAGTGTGTACATTATCGATTTTTATCAAGCCATTCGCTTCAAAGTTGAGGGTGCGGTGCCCAACAACCTCGAAGAAGAACTCGCATCCTATACGGGAGCGTATACTTTGTCGATTTATTGTCGTTTTTCAGGTGCCCGTACAGGTAAGGTCGGGCTATGCACAGATATCGATTCAGGTAGTCGGCCATTACTTCACTGTTGAAATTCGAAGATAGCCACGGTGCGGCATCGTCGAATTCCTCTTTTTCTTCGCTCTCGGTTTCTTCTTTCCTGGGTTCCTGCTTCAAAGTATTCGCTTCCTTTTTGATCTTTCTGGCAGTGGCCGTATGAACCAATATGGCCTTGGAGGATTGGGCAATCTGTTGCAGCGGATGCGAAATGGGTTTGAACAGATTTCCGATAGATTCGCCTTGTTCGAATTTCCTCGGTTTCAGGGCCAAGTACTTTTTTCGATTAGAGCGTGTGAGTTCAGTGATTTTTCTTTTGCGTGTAGCGATGGCATCTCGATCGGACATCTTGAAGCGGAATGACATGTGATGACGTGTTTTCACACTTTCATATATGTGTTGAAGCCCTTGCGGTAACGTCCCTCGTTCAGGTTGAAATTTTTGGCAATCACGAGAGTGCCAAAAGGAGCGTCCCAACATACAGAACACATTCATTTGAATTGGTCAAATGTCATGTCAGGTGAGACGAGTTCGTCGAACACATGTTTTATATTGATTTCGTCCTGCCTAAAGAGTACGATCAAATTGCAGTTATCTCGGATAAGTTGTTTGGGTATTTTCGAGTACGCCTGACATAGGTAGGCGGCATCGATGTCTAATCCAATCAAATTAACTGTTCAAGAGCCCAAAATGACGATTTTCGCCTACCCGAAAAGTAGCTGTGGATTCCGGCAGACACACGTGTCCTTATTATCCCCTACAGTTTGCGCCAAATTCTGTCCGTGCGTTTAGCAACAATTAGCGGTTGAATGCCGGAAATCATATTTTTTTTTTGTTTTTTGCTTATATAATGAAAACTATTGTTCGGATCGAGAAGAAGTTAAATTGAAAGTTGTAGATATTTGAAAAATCTATCGATTAGCGTTGGCCTGATGTCGATATTCCAATTTGTTGCCTAACTATTGCGCTCGGAATTTGAAAAAAGGCATTTTTTCCATTACTCGATTAAAAAATGTTTAAATGCATTTGGGGGTTGCAACTGTGAATTTGGGAAGCTTTCAACTAGTAGAAACCACAGTTTCAATTTATTTGAAAAACAATTGATAGGTTAGCAACAATCCAATTTGTTACTAAAAAAAGTGTCCCACTAGATTGTTATTTCTTGCCCTACGGATAATCGAAGAGCAATGAACGAAACGGTTTTGGATAGTCAAAGAGTTGAAATACAAATTATCGTTTTTGGAAAATCGTTTTTTTCAATGTGATACCTTCAAAAATGGCGTCAAAAAAACAACGTTTTTCAAACTAAAAAAAAATTAGGAAAAAATGGTCGTATCAGAATGCGAGAAAATACATGGGAAAGCTGCTATTTTTCTACGAATTTTGACAACCTTACTTCTGTTCCACGATAATTAGGAGCCAAGATAACACTTTTTATCATTCAGTTTCCCCTCCATTTGTTTATTTATATGAAGCAACGAGACTTCGACGACTGTACAGAGCAAGAGTCATATTATCCATAGGAACCAGCAGAATTTGTTTTCCACAATTATTTATCATATTTATTGATAGGAGCAGTGGAGGTTCTTCCGAGACCGTTCGACGTGCCGTGTGGAAGGGGGAAGCCGGAGACAGCGATCAAGCGCCAAGCGGCCGTCGAGTGCATCGCGTGAAATAAACTGATCAAAGCCCAAAATGACCTCGTTGTCTTTTTCTCGGGAACTACTGGACGGATTTTTGTTTTTTGTTTTCGGAAATCCCTCAAATCACAAATAATTCAATTTTTACGCTGCAAATGTAGTGAATTATTCGTTCATTTCAAATTTCACTCTGATAATACGATGTCAAATGTTACCTCAGACGAAGGAAGCAAGTTTTCTCTGATATTCGAAAATGAATAAAGCACGGTTCATCTCCTTTCCAATTGATATTTTCACAAATATGTATATACGAATGTTATTCAATATTGAGATTTTTGGCCATTTATTTGCAACATTATTCTTTGAATATCTACAGCTTGTAACTGAAAATGTCCATTAACATTCATCTAGTCACATGCTTATTCTGTCTCCATTAGGTTAGTCAGGTCCTATCAGGCATTCCAGATACTTGGCAAATGACGAAATGAACCAATACGGCGGCATCTGCCCCCAGAAATTCTCGTTTGTTTCTTTCAGAAGAGTGTGATTTCCATGTTAATACTACTGTACAGAGTGCCCCCGATTGAACAGTTTGTATCGTTCCGGTCGGTTATACTGAGTGCGCGAAATAAACATTCCATTCGAACTTTTATTTTGGTAGTCATTTGAACATGTATTATTGTTAAGCTGACTTCTCACCGTACCTATTGCAGTGTGGATTCTTGTGATAGTTCCCGTGAGAATATTCCAATTTTTTGATTTCCTAAAAAGGTAAGGTAATTCATTATACATGATTTCAATTACATCTATAGGTCAAAAATGTTTCGGTACATGTACAAGACAATTATGAGATACAATTGAAATATACAAGCTCTAATATCATTTTGACTGGTCATTTAGAGATCCAGGTAATTTCTGATGATTAGGAGATTGCATTGTTGCATCATGTTATTGAAGTAGTTCCCGAAATACAGACAGCGAGGTCATTTTGGGCTCTGATCAGTTTATTTCACGCGATGCATACGACGGCCGCCTAACGCGGGTCGCTCTCTCCGGCTTTCCCCTCCACACGGCACGTCTAACGGTCCCGGAAGAACCTCCACTTATCCTACCAAAAAATAATATGAATACGAATGTTGAATATGAATAATTGTGAAAAACAAATCCTGCTGGTTTCTATCGATAATATGACTCTTGCGCTGTGCAGTCGTCGAGGTCTCATTGTTTCATATAGATAAACAAATGGAGGGGAAACTAAATGATAAAAAGTGTTATCTTGGCTCCTAATCATCGTGGAACAAAAAAAGTAAGGTTGTCAAAAATTCGTAGAAAAATAGCAGCTTTCCCATGCATTTTGTCGCATTTTGATACGACCCTTTTTCCTAATTGTTTTTTAGTTTGAAAAACGTTGTTTTTTTTGACGCCATTTTTGAAGGTATCACATTGAAAAAATCGATTTTCCAAAAACGATAATTTGTAGTTAACTCTGACTATCCAATACCGTTTCGTTCATTGCTCTAAGATTATCCGTAGGGCAAGAAATAACAATCTAGTAGGACACTTTTTTTAGTAACAAATTAGATTGTTGCTAACCTATCGATTGTTTTTCAACCGAATTGAAACTGTCGAACGGTCCCGGAAGAACCTCCACTGCTCCAATCAATAAATACGATAAATAATTGTGAAAAACAAATTCTGCTGGTTCCTATGGATAATATGACTCTTGCTCTGTGCAGTCGTCGAGGTCTCATTGCTTCATATAAATAAACAGATGGAGGGAAAACTAAATGATAAAAAGTGTTATCTTCGCTCCTAATTATCGTGGAGCGAAAGTAAGGTTGTCAAAATTCGCAGAAAAGTAGCAGCTTTCCCATTCATTTTGTCGCATTCTGATACGACCATTTTTTCCTATTTGTTTTTTAGTTTGAAAAACGTTGTTTTTTTGACGCCATTTTTGATGGTATCACATTGAAAAAATCGATTTTCCAAAAACGATAGTTTGTAGTTCAACTCTTTGACTATCCAAAATCGTTTCGATCATTTCTCTACGATTATCCATAGGGCAAGAAATAACTATCTAGTGGGACACTTTTTTTAGTAACAAATTAGATTGTTGCTAACCTATCAACTTTTTCTCAACCAAATTGTAACTGTAGTCTCTACTAGTGGAAAGCTTTCCAAATCCACAGTTGCAACACCCAAATGCATTTCAACATTTTTTAATAATATAATGGAAAAAACGCCTTTTTTTAATTTCCGATCGCAATAGTTAAGCAACAAATTAGAATATCGAAATCGGGCCAATGCTAATCGATAGATTTTCCAATTATCTACAATTTTCAATTCAACTTTTTTTCGATCCGATGAATAGTTTTCTTTATATAAGCAAAAAACAAAAAAATAAATGTTTTCCGGTATTCAACCGCTAATTATTGCTAAACGCACGGACAGAATCTGGCGCAAACTTTAGGGGATAATAAGGACACATGTGTCTGCCGGAATCCACAGCTACTTTTCGGGTAGGCAAAAATTTTACGAAAAAAGTTTATTTGATTGGACTAGTCCTTGTGCCATCCCATAGAGTAGTATTCTCGAATTTTCTGCTGACAGCCGCAGGCATCGTCGTCGAAAATGAACACAGAGTTCGGTTTCGCCTCGTGTGGACTTGTCCTTGAATAGGAAATACTCGATCCCTTTCACGCCTCCCAACACCTCACGCAACAGCTCGTACTTGGGCTGGTTGGTACAGCGACTTTGAGTATACGTAGACGTTTTGAGATTAAGCGCCATTCGGATGGAACAACAGAGACAGCATGACCGTCTTTCCGCATCCGCTTGGCCCACAACTGATAGCTCGAAAACAATTTGGCAACTACTTGCTGTGTTTTCTTCGAGGTCTGCATGTTGTGTTTTTTGGATACAAAGTGTTCGTTTATAAATAGTATACTGGGTGTCGCATATATAAAGGGACGTTCGTGAACAACCAATTAGTTTCAATGTTGGTGTACGGGGGTGAAGGTCTAGTCAACAACTTGATCGCTAAGCTCCCATTCGAGCTTCATCTGCCAGGGGGATACCAATACTGTGGACGTGAGTTGTAAAAGTTCCCCACACGATAGCGAACGAGAATTCTAACCTCAAATACTTTTCGCGGGAACCAAACTTCGAAAACACCTGGCGCGCTGCGATCCAGAATCAATAAGCTCGACGCCGCCTGCCGCATCCAGACAGAGCCTACTCTAAGTCTTCGCTGCTTGTAGAGAGACATAAAGCCGATAAGGTGTTCGAGGACGAGACTTGGAATCGAGTTCAATTAAAAGACGCTTCTTTGGGTGAACGAGCCAACGCACTGGTCGTCACCGGAGCCATGAAGGCCAAAAGAAAGCTTGGCATGGGCGTATCCCTTCTGTCATTCAAACGTCACATCATTCAAAAGGTGAAGAAAGGAATAAAACCTTCGGCGATGCTCAAACAAGCCCCCATCAACGCCTTGAAGGCTGCTTGAGCAGCGGTGAAGAAAGTTGGGGGGAAGAAAAGCATTCGAATTCTCAGAATCATACCCATAGAAAATTCAAAGTCTGGTGGAGTCTTACCTCTCATACCGCTGTTTGCCGGTTTGAGCGCTCTGGGCGCTCTGAGTGAAGGCGCAGCAGGAATCGCCAAGACAGTCCTGGATGCCAAAAACGCCCAAAAGAAACTCGATGAGGAGAAACGTCACAACAAGGCCATGGAAGCAATCAACGGTAAAGGATTGTATTATAGGAAGAACGCCAAAGGTGGATACGTTCTATTCTTGAAGAAACAAAAAACTCCCAATGAAGCTACCCGATAGGGCACTGATCGAGTACGAATTTCGTCATTACGCCAAGCAGTTGAAAATCGCCCATTTCCGCAGCTTCGTCATGCGGGACACTCTTTCCGCCGTGAACCATCGTCAACTTGGACGTTTCACATAGCCCTGGAACGAATCGAGTAGCTCATAGGAAGATAAACGATCGCGTCGAGTACTTTGACTCATTCGGCAATCTGAAACCGATGAGAGAACTTGTGCGATACCTCAAAAACTGCGTCATCGTCTACAACAACAAACAATACCAGACGTACAATCAATACAATTGCGGACATCTTTTGGAGTCCTTCGACCATCACCACGTAATGGACTTGTCCGAGGAGGAAATGTGGTTCGTCATCGTTGTCCTGATGAGGACCATTACCATCGAAACGTGGCTCTGGTTTCCTGAAGATGTACGTCAAAAGCTGAAACGTTTCCTGTCATGAACGTATATTTGATATGTTTGGTTATTTATATCTCTGCACCTATCTATTGAGGGTGAACAATGACTATGACGTCAATGGCGATCAATGGAAAGCTGGTAATAACCGGGACAAGCAACGTATTGCTTCGACTCTTGCACCTACAGCGAGAGCGCTCGAGAAATCGAAACGGCTCGTGATCCTGGGATCGTAAGCGCCATGCGAGCCATGGTTTGATATGAGCGTGAAGACTCCTCACACATGGCAATAGCCGGATGGAATTATCCCGATTCGCCGCCTGTTCTCAACGATCAAGACAAGTCGTTCAGCGTACTAGTTCCGCTGAAGCACATCCAACATTTTCAACGATTACCCGCTCATAACTTGCGATAGAGAGACACTTCGCTCCGTCCGAGCTCGCAACGATACCGATTGCATAATCATGCAGGAATTGGGGGCGGCGGCTACAGGAACAACCACCGTTGAAGTTGTCATCGAGAATATCAAGCTGAAAAACAATCACATCTATACGAACGATGACATTCGGGAAAACTTGATGAGGGCCATTCAGGCAGATGAACCTATAGTTATACCGTTCAGATAATGGGAGTTGAACGATCTGCATGCCATCACGAAGGACGCCAAACGAGAAATGTGAGCTGTCAAGAGAAGTACGGCTGTGGAAAGACCGCGTTTCGTCGTAGTATGTTTCCAGGCGGACACACGCGATGCTCCAGCTGCCGACGTCCTTCGATCACGTTCACATTCAGAAAATTCGTCTGTCTCTGAACGTAGAATATTGGCCAAATGAACGTATGCAGTTGAATTTCCAGCGAAATCACTATACGGAGGCCCATTCAATCACACAGAGTTCCTGCCGAGCTACACCAATATGGCGGCAAAGAAGTCGGCCCTCCTGAATTATGCACCTTTCAAGGACCGCGCCCTCTTCGTCATAGACTGCTCGAAACAAGAAGAACGGATGAAATCCTCGACGGATGACGTCCGTCTCGACAACGAGGCCAGCGTGGGTTGTCCCGAAAAAACCCGAGTATATTGCATCATCATACACGATTGTCTGATGGAGTACTACCCCCTCACCGAAGTCATGAGAAATCTCTCGTAGGCGGCGCGCGCCACCGCTGCGGTGGTATGGGTAGTGGGAGAAATGACGCTCTCGTCTCTCAGTTGCCAGCTATTATGAGGACAAGACCCACATCATGAGAATCGCTTTCGTCGACATACATCATCTCGATCAACTCAGGAGTTCTTGCGCTGGGTCAAAAATGGTCAGCAGCGGCGTTAGGGCATCTATTTCGATTTCATAACGATGTAATGAATTGTGGATCTATTTAGTGTTTAGTCTAAATTATCATATCATTATTATAAGGCATTTGGTGTTGAAGATATAACATTCAAGAAACAAACATTGCGACGATATAATGGCTTCAATAGTGTTCAACATATAACGATAAAGAAAAAATATGGCAGCGATATAATGAAGTGTACATGATGTAGAACATACATCGTTATAAAAAAACATTGTCGATGCAACTGAGAAGACTGTGTTGAAAAATACGTTATAGAGAAAAAACAGCGTCAATGGACAAGGTGTTGAACAATATAAGAAAAAAACATGGCGGCGATACAATACATTGTTAGAAGGGTTATCTAACAATTTTCATTAGTCTGTCGAAGTGGAGGAAGACATAGTCATCAGATTTCAGGGTGCGATGCCATGCACTATGTCGCAGTGTGGGAGCAATTGAATTTGATCCGTTTGGTGATATTAGGCAAGTACTCAGTAAACATAAATAGTGATACAATGGAATCTGAAGAATACAGCCACAAGTTAGAGTAATTGAATACAGGGGATATACTTTCTTCGTGAAAACGTAAATTGGATCTGGCACTTCCAAAACCAACTTCATTGATGGTGAATGTTGAGAAAATGCATATATTCTGCCATTTGTATCTTACTAATCATGTGTGTCCAGATACCAAATACGTTTGAACAATCACGATGTGAAACTGACAAAATCGGCGAAGTATCTAGAAATCTTCAAAGATTTCTTCTTGAAATGGCATATTCACATTGAAAACCAAAAAAAAATCTTTCATAAATTCTACTTATGTCGTAGAATATCAAATATCAAAAAGCTCAATATCATACATTTTGCTGTGGTCGATTCTTTGTTAGGTTATAGACTTATTGAGTGGGATGGAGTTAGGAGGTATCTCAAACAACAACACAAAAAAATTTCAAGCTACCAGTTTTACAAAGATCTGGCTATTATGGATATACGACAATTATATGTCGAAGTCTCGGTAGTGTAGCGGTTAGCATATCTGCCTATCAAGCGGAAGGCCGGGGTTCGAATCCTCGCCGGGCCACCGTGCTGGGTAATCGCACGTAAAAAGGTAAGGCCTCGTTGATCCATTGCTCGCACAAGTTTCGACTTCTGAGGGTTGACGTTCGTCAGCTGGTCAACGGATCGAACAACAACAAACAACAATTTTGAGTCTCGAATTTCGTATTGAGTAACCCGATAAATGTTGAAAGAATATGTCACATCTTTCTGTAAGTATGACATTCAGTTGCTGATTATTTCAAAATTCCAAAAGCCCACAAATCAGTAGGACAGAGAACATTTTTTTAAATAGCACATAAGATATACAATGCATTGCCAGAAAACATTGAAATTATTGAAAGAGTGGAACCTCGGCACGGACAGAAACTTTGTTCATATGATGATCGACCCTCCATAAGAAAAAAAAGGGGGGAAAGGAAGAAAATAATGTAGAGGGGAAGAAAAAAGGGAAAAGAAGAAAAAATCATTTGGAGTATAAGATACATATACCTTGCACATCGTTGCCTTGCATAAGCTCAACAAAATGTCAGGCTTCTATGTCTTCTTTTTGGTTAATATTCATTACTTAGGTTATTTTCAATTTGTATTCATTTGTTCTTTATATGTCATTTTCATTTTTGGGTAGTTGGTTCCTCGACATTCGTACACTTGTTGTTTTCTGCTCTCAATTAGTTGTCATACTGAAAATGATGAAAAGCCATATCTATTTGGGAACTGCAAATTAATTATTATAATCATATTATTATCGTCTATTATGACTTCCTGTATAATATTTGAATAATCATGCGTTTTTTTACATTACTGATAACACGATGAATATTGAATACACGTCGCAAATATGTAAAATGAATTTATATATCTGAACTAAACGCAATACAATTTGAATCAATATTTATTCTTACAATACATTTTTTGACTCGATTCTCCAATTATTTTCGCTGTGAGTACCATCATTACATATGCTAGTATCATAGATAAAATGATTAGAATTCGATTCTTTTTGTAATATTTTTTCTAAAACTTTTTGTCTCGTCTCACACCTGATAGAACCACGGTGACGCCCACCTATTTTTCTGTTTCTGCGTCTTTCTCTAGCGAATCTTGTATTCTTTGAAATATCGCTGACAAATACTGGCAATTCTGTTCTTCTGCAACCGTGACTAGGTGCATTCATATTCACGCTTACTGCCATGATTATCGTCCCAATCGGCACATTCTCATGCAAAACATTATTCATTATTGCAGTCGAAAGTATGAGATTGTTTTCATCAGCGCAAACGTATTCTACAATCTATGAATAGGCTGAATTCTAAGTAAAAAGATATTCTGATAGAAAATTTTGTCACAAATATCCATATTATTCAACTGTTTCAAAACATTTGATATCTGTACTTATTTCTTGAACACGTCTTCCAAATTCTAACTTGCGATTGTATTCTTCAGATGCCATTATATTCATTGTATTAAGATTTATGTTCACCGAGTACTTGCCTAATATCACCCAACAAATCAAACTTAATTGCTCCTACATTACGACATAGTGCATGGCATCGCACGCTAAAATGTGACAACAACTAACCACGTATTTCATCTATTTCTATGAAAGTATAAGACAATGAGTCTTAATATATAAAGTTATTACAATATTTAATACCTTCATCAACGTGCTACGACGCAGGTGGAGCAGGAGCATAAATCAGACACTCACAAAAATAACGGAAATAGGTATCACTGGTGATAATTTTCACAATTTACTCTGGGGCTGTATTCTCACTATACAAAGTTGTGTGTTGTCGCAGTTCAATACATCTCCATATCGCTCTACGTCATTCTACTATTGTATTCGAATGATAATAAAATCGCACGGCTCAAGAATTATGTCCCTGGATAGTAGAAAAACCAATGTATTTCAGGTTAGTGATTACCCTGGCAGATATTTGAATGAAACAAAGATCTGTGATATGCCCCCTTCAGCTTGGAGTTCCTCACATCCTGGCTCATAATGTGATGATTCATTACTTACTTATACTTCCACATATAAATCGTCAGAAAAATCAAGTGAGTAACAGCATTCGATACCAGTAGAAATTTTGAGCAATTTTTCATTGGTGTTCAATACCTTCATTTCATCTGTAGCTCCTTCAACTGAATGACATGGCAAAGAACAATAATGATTTCCACAATCCAAACTTCTTCCACACGGACGGTGGCAACTAGAAGGCTCTGCCTGATAACAAGGCCATTCTAATGTTTCATGTTTTCCTGAAAAATACATGATCATATAACATAGTTTTCAACAAGAAACATTCATTTTATAGTTTTTTTATTATAAAAACAGAAATAGCTTTATTTATTTACGATCAGCGATTGGTTGATACTGTTCCAATCAATAGTATGATTATTCTTCTGCTTAGGCTCATGCGTCTCAAATTGCTGAAAGTTATTCATACTAGAAAAATACTTTTCTAGAATTCATGATCTTCCAGCTCTGCACGTTGTAACCGAATTCTTCAATGAGTTAAATTCTAATTTCTAGAAATTTATTTCCATGAAGAACATCGGGAAAATATTTTGTCAAAGTACTATCTTTTCAAATGGGCACATTATACAAATTCGTAATTTTTGGAACTCGAGAAAAAGAGTGCAGTTTCGAATCCTTGTTTAGAAGAAATGTATCTTGATAGATTGCAAAAAGTAGAAAACACAAATTTGTAATAAAATGGTTAAGGCTTTCGCGGCCGAGGTTATTAGTATAACTACTTTTCTTTGGGCTTGAAGGCCGTCGTTCTTTGGAATTTCTTCCTTACGTTTCGCTAGCGCGAGTGACCAGCTTCTTCAGAGGCTTACTCATTTCCGATGACAAGTCATCGGAAGCTGGCCACTCGCGCTAGCGAAACGTTAGAAAGATATTCCAAAGAACGACGACCTTCAAGCCCGAAGAAAAGTAGTTATACAAAATTTGTAACTTTCATATTTTTAAATATTTCAGCAGATATCAACTACCCTAACACCAAACTGATATCACGCGTACTAGACGCGAAATTTTCATCTTCAGTAGATGATAGTGAGTAACGGTTCCATTTTCACGGATTATTTATACTTATGATTTGAGAAAAGTGATTTATTCGATTTTGGCCCATGCAGTAATTGATATACGTAGAAGTTGGGATGAATTATATTGTTGGTAAATGCACCATTTTTATGGAAAAATGCAAGATAGATTTCTGAATTCAATTTGCCATATTGCCGAGGATAGTTTGACTATACAGTGGGATACATATTTGAGTAACAGTATTGGCAATAGAAGTTTGTGCCGGAAATGGATGTTTAACCTCAAAAATATTCATTGGATTATAACCAAGGAACTTACAAAAATTTCCTAGTTTTCAAAACTTACATATAAACGGTGAGTTTGGAACCTTTGGTGTGAAAGTTGAAAATTTTCCTAGAGATCAATTACCCTAACACCAAACTGATATTTTTGCAGTCGACGCGCGTTTCGCTAACAAGGTTAGCATCTTCAGGAGAAGAAAATTTATACTCACCTTGTTAGCGCGTCGAGTGCAAAAATATCAGTTTGGTGTTAGGGTAATTGAAAGTAGAAAAGTAGAAAATTTACATTGAAAGTGACCAAAAAGGTATTATAAAAGTTAGAAATCGATCCCAGTACGAGAAGAAGAAATCAAAGTGCAGATATTGGACGCACCTTGTAAGAAATCCTGAAGAAACACCGGAGCTGAGCTGAGAGCTGTGCCAAAACCAGGCACAATCCAACCAACAACAGTTCATCCAGGTATTTAATTAAGAATAGCAATAAGATAGCTATCTCTTAGAGTTAGGGTAGCACAAGAGTTGGATATCAATTTTCAAGTTTCCAAGAAATTTCTTACTTCATTTTATTTCGTTATTGAAAAGTTTGAACAAAATTAATTAAAATAAAAAAAATAAAAAAAACAAATTTTCAGAACAAAAAACATTTTTATTTATTTTTATTTGCAACATCACATTTTATTTCACAAATGAATTGACATCAAGACGCCCAGAAGCTGCAACCCTCCTGAGATTCAAGACAATCTTGTGTCTCGAACGCACGACAACATCTGAGCTAGCCAAGAAAAGAAAAAGGTAAAAAGGTATAATAGGAGAATATATATGTTACTGGCAATGTGTACAATTCAGGCATTGTATGGAATACCTAGGCATTGTATACATTGCCGAGTGAATCCAGGCAAAGTATGAAATAAACTCATTTCTTAACAATTGTACAAACTTTGCCTAGGCATTGTGTATAATGCCTAGGCATTATATAGAATGTCGAAAGTTTTGCAGGCAAAGTATAAAATGAACAACATTGTTAAAAATTGTTTATTGCAAATAACAAACATGAAATGTATTAAACATAGGATCTGAAAATCCTCATATTTTACTAGAGTAAAATTTAAAAGTGAAATATTAGTGAATAATTAGCTTTCATTTTCTTAGCTTAGGTTAACCTTAACTTGAAAACAATGGAACAGACAGATTTTTAACTCTGCCTGAACTCCAGCAGGCATTCTATAGAATGCCTAGGTATTCTATACAATGCCTGATATTACACTTTGCCGGTAACATATATATATATATATATATATATATATATATATATATATATATATATATATCACTCAACAAGTCGCTATTGTTAAAAATGTAAAATAAAATTTTTTTTTCCAAATTTTTCTGTTAATCATATGCACATGTATTAATTCGTGCACTTCAATGTAATATGGATGAATGGTTCCATTTCTTCCCAGTGATATTTTCGGAGACATGGTTTCCAGTTTAATTTTTATGAATGTTTCTGATAAGAAATGTTTTTTCTGTTTGTGATGGACAAGGATTTTTCTTCTGCTGTTTTACATCTAATCTCACATTAGTAAGTTCAATTTCAACATGTTTTAGTGCTTTATGTAACAATAAACACTGTTTTTCAGATGTCTTGAAAAAGAAAAGAAAGATTTTCGAAAGCTCGACAATTTAATAAAGAGTTTCACTATATCAAGCCAAACTCAATTTATGACTGCAACCTCAAGGTTAATTTTCATTGCATGAGGATTTTCCAAATTTAGACGGTTTTTTCAACTAGTCCAGTCAAGAGACTACCCTTCTCAATAAATTACAGATATGGGGTTTTTCAACAACATTCATCACCAGTACGGACCTACTACTGTGACGTTACTGAAACGATGGGCCACTTTTAACACCAAGATAGCAGCCACCACGAACAGAAAGATTTTTTTGACGAGATGTAGGAGCTTGGATCTGTTCCCGAAACATATCAAGAATGGAATATGTAACATCAACTCACTTTTACACCATCGCAGAGGACATATTGGAAATAAAATACAAGGCCAAACAAAAATTTGAATTGAATAATTTGAAATTAGATGCTTTCACTAATATTAAATTCCAGGAGAAATGGATTAAAAATTTAACTGATATTGAAATTCGTATAGATTTTAAACGTCTGTTAGCTTTGGGACCCAAATTTAGCATTTGCCCCAACAGCAGAGATTTGAAAATTTCTTCTTTACTTGCTGACATTGAATCTATCATAGCTCTTTTTCCAAATCAGGATCAAGATCTTTACAGATCACAATGTACTAATGTTATCAATAATTATTTGCATAAAAACTCTCAATCCACATATTTACAGAATATTTTCAATAAATGTGAAAAATTTCTTAAAGACAATCCTGACATACTCATAGTGAAGAGTGACAAGGGCAATGTCACTGTTGTGATGTACAGGCAGGATTACTTGGACAAAAGTCAACAACTGTTAGAAGATGAAAAATACTATAAAAAAATTCCTCGTAACCCGGCATGTACACTACAGCAAACCGCAAATAAGTTGGTTTCTGCTTTGGAGAAAAAACAACTATTAGACCCTTCCACTGCTAAAAAACTCAAAATCTATAACTCAGTTGCACCTCGGTTTTATGCTCTTCCAAAGATCCATAAACCCCCCCTCGCAATGAGACCCATAGTTTCTTCAATTAATTCTCCCAATGGTAACTTGGCAAATTTCCTTACAAATATTTTAACAAATTCATATAATACAGAAAATAACTTTTATATTAAGGATTCATTTGAGTTCAGTAAATTTATAAACAATTTTAAAATTCCTGATAATTATGTGTAGGTAAGTTTTGATGTGGTTTCGCTTTTTACTAATTTACCTTTTGAAGTTGTCAGATCTAGCCTTTCTAAAAAATGGGAGATTAGCAACCATTGTTCTCTAACTTGGAGTGCTTTTATTGACATTTTAGAATTCATTTTTGAATCGAATTTTCTCATTTTTAATGACACGTATTATAAACAAATTTTTGGTACCCCAATGGGTTCAAAAATTTCTCCAATTCTAGTTAATTTCGTGCTTGATGAACTTGTTGAGGACGTGATGTCCCTGATTCCTTTTGATATTCCTTTCGTGAAAAGGTATGTGGATGACCTGATACTTGCAGTGCCCTTTGGCAGAGTAGATGAAGCTCTCTACTATTTTAATAGTTATGACTTAAACCTCCAGTTCACTGCAGAAATTGAGGAGAATCATAGTATCCCATTTCTTGACATGAGAATCCACAGAGGTCCAGACAACGTGCTACGCACTAAATGGTACAGGAAACCAATCTGTTCCAACAGATTCCTGAACTTTCACTCATACCATCATCATAGTATGAAGAGCAATCTGAGTATCATGTGGAGTGTTTGAATGAACTGAGGGATATTCTGAAAGAAAATTCTTATCCTCTTAAATTCATCAATAAATTTTTATTCAACACTAATTCAAGTATGTCTCTCTCATCTTTCTCTAATATTCGTAATGAAATCAATAATCAAACCATTAATAATAATAATATTTCTCAAGTTGCAACAACATTCAAGTACAGAACCCTCCCATATATTCAGGAACTTACAACAAGACTTTCCAACATTTTTAAATTAGATGATTTGAGAATAGCCAAAAAGAATTTGAAACTTATTGGCAATTTATATACAAAAACACCACTTTCTAAATTTGAAAAATCTAATGTCATTTACAATATCCCTTGTTTTGAATGTGATAAAGTTTACATTGGACAAACCAGTAGAAATTTGTCTGGACGCATCACGTCCCACAAGAGTGACTGCAATCTCAAAAAAAATAGTTGTGCTTTGGCTGAACACAATATTAACACGAATCATATCATTAATTTTGATAACCCCACAATTTCAGCAGTTGAAGATAATTACAATAAAAGAAACTTTTTTGAGATGGTTTATATCAATAAACAACAAAATCCGATGAATAAGAGGTCTGATATAGCAAACCTCAGTATTATTTATAATTACATTTTGAATTTTGATCATCAAAAACAACTTGCCCAAACTTAATTGAAAATGTTTCCTTTTGTAACTTAAAGTTAATAAACTCCGACCCTGAGAATGGAACACATGCTCTGGTTTTGGACACGGAATAGTGGAGCTATTGACAGGTGACAAGACGTTGTTAACCATCATTTGGTTCTGTTGTGTGCTGTTTTCCCTGCAGTTCCATGTTTTGTGCTCACACTGGGCCATGTGCTCTGTTCACTTAACAAGTCGCTATTGTTAAAAATGTAAAATGAATTTTTTTTTCCAAATTGTTCTGTTAATCATATGCACATGTATTAATTCGTGCACTTCAATGTAATATGGATGAATGGTTCCATTTCTTCCCAGTGATATTTTCGGAGACATGGTTATGAATGTTTCTGATGAGAAATGTTTTTTCTGTTTGTGATGGACAAGGATTTTTCTTCTGCTGTTTTACATCTAATCTTACATTAGTAAGTTCAATTTTAACATGTTTTTAGTGCTTTATGTAACAATAAACACTGTTTTTTAGATGTCTTGAAAAAGAAAATAAAGAATTTCGAAAGCTCGACAATTTAATAAAGAGTTTCACTATATCAGGCCAAACTCAATTTATGACTGCAACCCCAAGGTTAATTTTCATTGCATGAGGATTTTCCAAATTTAGACGGTTTCTTCAACTAGTCCAGTCAAGAGACTACCCTTCTCAATATATATATATATATATATATATATATATATATATATATATATATATATATATATATATATATATATACAGTTACGATTTTACCTTTTCACCTTGGGTTCGTTGATTAAAACTCAAAACAACACCTCACTACTTTTATTACAACTCTTTATCACAATACAATCACTTAAATTGATCCGCTAACTTTCCAACGCTTGGTACTAAAATTATCTACAATGACTTCTGCACTTAGCAACCAAAGCCACCTCCACTAAGCTACGAATAACTCTGTTAATTTCTCTCTCTCTCTCTCTCTGAATAACTTTTCAATAACTGTTGAATAACTCTCTTTGAATGAAATTGTCCCCTCCGCGAAGAAGCGTCTCCTTTCGACCCCTCATATTATTCATATATATATATATCTCAAGCTTTCGAAAATTGTTATTTTCTTCTTCAGGACAACTACAATATGATATATTATGATTACAAACTAACAAATACGGATGTACAAGTACTTTCTCATCGTGAGAAATGAAAATTTCATGAAGGAATCATAAAAAGTCAGTTGTACTCACTTTTATCCCGTGGAAAAAAGTTATTTCATAAAAAGTGACATTTTGTTACCTGTCATCAGAGATACAATGCCAAACTTTTTTCTCGTCACAGAAATGAAAAAACATGCATGAGAACTACTGCCCCAGGTGCAAATACCATAACTAATTCTAGACTGTATCGACCGATATATCAAAGTCAGGAGAAGTTTTTTGGCGAGAATGAAAAGAGGTACAATTCGTTTTAGACCAGGCAGAAAATTTCAAACTATCACTAAACAGAAAATTTGAATCTTCCGCATAAAGAGTGGTGAATGACTCTGGTATAAATGAAGGTTGCTTGTTAATATATTAAATAAACAACAGAGGTCCGAGTATGGATACCTGTGGAATTCCTTGTGCATTTACCATAAAATCAGACATATATGTGTTTCCTTCATCAACAATTCTGACGGTTTGTAACCTGTTATGGAGGTACAGGGATAACCATTCATATGCTTTTCCCCTTATACCATATTAATAGAGCTCGTCTTTCAAAATAAAATGCTGGACACAGTCAAAAGCCCGACTGAGATCTCAAAATATCCCAGTCGGGCACTCGTCCCGCTTGATCAGATTCAAAACTTCATTATAGAAATATTCCAAGGCTGTTGAAGTTGAAAATGTTGCTCGAAAACCATGTTGATGATCAGTTATTACTTTGTGAGTTTCTACAAATTTCAACATCTGCTTCAGAATGGCATACTCAAATATTTTTGACAAAACTGGTGATACGTAAATTGGGCGGTAATTCAACATCATTTCAGCAGCACTCTTCTTTGAAATAGGAGAGACAATTGAAAAAAATCAAAATTTGTGAATTACAATTTCACGTTAAACCACATATTTCTATAACCTTGTCAATACATTACTAATTCAATAAGAGTCTTTAAATGTTTATATGACTTTGCCCAGACTGCAATACCACCTCGTTGGTAATTGGTTCTACCATGAAAACTTATTAATTGATAGTTTGGAAAATTATAATTAGTTACATCATCACGTAAAGACCAAGTTTTCGTAATGCATAGAAATTTCAAATCTTACTCATGATAGTCTGATATCAGTTTGTCAATTTTATAATGATTTAGACCTTGAATATTTGAAAGTAAAACATCAAAATCTGTATTTATGTTAATGTTAGTCAGTACACCACCTTTCCTAATACTAGATGAGATTTGGTGTTCTATACGCGAGGATCGAACTGTGTGGTTGCCAACTATTTCTTCCTGAAAAAAAGACACCAGTGCTCCACTTGGCCACGTTTTCCTTTTCCACTCCGTCTTCATTAGTTCACAGTTAATGGACACCTTCATGGAGTCATAAAGGTCAGGCATTTTTGATTGATGAATTTCGCATCTCACATCTTCTAGATAACTTTCCAAAAACATTTCTAGTTCCGTATTTGTTAGTTTGTAATCATAATATATCATATTGTAGTTGTCCTGAAGAAGAAAATAACAATTTTCGAAAGCTTGAGATATATATATATATATATATATATATATATATATATATATATATATATATATATATATATATATATATATATATATATATATATATATATATATATATATATATATATATATGAATAATATGAGGGGTCGAAGAACGCACGTCATTTTTCAGGAACTGTTGATTCGCGTGGAGAATTCGATACACATAATCGAGGCCTCTCTCGAATATTCTCCATAGGCGTACGCACGTGTAAAAAGGAGACGCTTCATCGCGGAGGGGACAGTTTCATTCAGAGAGAGTTATTCAACAGTTATCGAAAAGTTATTCAGAGAGAGAGAGAGAGAAATTAACAGAGTTATTCGTAGCTTACTGGAGAGAGCTTTGGTATTGCTAAGTGCAGAAGTCATTGTGGAGAATTTTAGTACAGAGAGTTTTAGTACCAAGCGTTGGAAAGTTAGCGGATCAATTTAAGTGATTGTATTGTGATAAAGAGTTGTTATAAAAGTAGTGAGGTGTTGTTTTGAGTTTCAATCAACGAACCCAAGGTGAAAAGGTAAAATCGTAACAATATTATTATACCTTTTTACCTTTTTCTTTTCTTGGCTAACTCAGAGGTTGTCGTTCGTTCGAGACACAAGATTGTCTTGAATCTCAGGAGGGTTGCAGCTTCTGGGCGTCTTGATGTCAATTCATTTGTGAAATAAAATGTGATGTTGCAAATAAAAATAAATAAAAATGTTTTTTATTCTGAAAATGTTTTTTTTTATTTTTTTTTTTTTTAATTAATTTTGTTCAAACTTTTCAATAACGAAATATAATGAAGTAAGAAATTTCTTGGAAACTTGAAAATTGATATCCAACTCTTATGCTACCCTAACTCTAAGAGATAGCTATCTTATTGCTATTCTTAATTAAATACCTGGATAAACTGTTGTTGGTTGGATTGTGCCTGGTTTTGGCACAGCTCTCAGCTCAGCTCCGGTGTTTCTTCAGGATTTCTTACAAGGTGCGTCCAATATCTGCACTTTGATTTCTTCTTCTCGTACTGGGATCGATTTCTAACTTTTATAATACCTTTTTGGTCACTTTTAATGTAAATTTTCTACTTTTTATCAATATTTAAACTTTTGGCAAAATTTAGAGTACTTCTCCTTCAGCTTGGCTTGTCAACAACCCCTTAGTAACCGGTGATACTCAAATTTTTCCTTTGAAACACAAGTCTTCTCTTTCTCAATTTCAGTCTTTTGAACGCTGATTCTCAATTTTAGACTTCCCTAATTAACTCATTTTCTACACACAATTATAATATATACAATATTATATCTATTTACATAAATTTTTCATGCTTCCAAATTCTAATATTTTTCTTAATTCAGGAGTTTCTTCCTTTTTTGTTCATTTTTCCTGTCGATGTCATTTTTCAGTTTCAAAGCAAATGTTATACAGTGTGATTTATTTTATTCACTTTTAATTTCATGAAATTTCAGCTTTTTCTGTATAATTCGACTATTTCTGTAAATGTTTCTGTTTACTGACTACTTTATTGTTTTATAGGTTCCTCAAGATATTTTGTGTTCTACAAACTTGGCTGGATGTGAATTTTGATGAATTTTGGTAGTTGTTCTGCGTAGTATGATATCTACATCTTATATCATTGCGTACTTGACCTGTCTCATTAGCTACAATCCTTCTGAGTATTACTGGTTGTCTAATCTCACACAATATGTTTGTAAAAAGATGGGCAAATACAGGTAAAGTGTCTTTTTCATTTTCAATTATGTAGTTTGGTATTTTAGAGATTCAACGTTTTCTATACTTTTTTGTTCTCACACAAAATTATATCATAACAATATATATATATATATATATATATATATATATATATATATATATATATATATATATATATATATATATATATATATATATATATATATATATATATATATATATATATATATATGAGGCCTAAGTCTCCTTAACCCCCAGCACTCATCTTGACAAGGTGAAGATGATTCAGAATCATTCGCGAAGCAACAGAAATTGAAAAACGCCCTCAATGCTTCAACAAACGAGACGACTCAGAAAGGCTCCCCAACTCCTGGAAACCATTATTATCCCTTCGAACAAATCCATTAATTAATCCTTTTCAAACCAGACCTGTATATGGTCCGACAGTTTCAACAACATCGGATTCTTATACAGCTATAAATACCATCCCTCTATCCATAAAACCACAATCTTCACCTTGTCAAGATGAGTGCTGGGGGTTAAGGAGACTTAGGCCTCGCCACCAAGTCAAGAAGTCTTGAGAATGGTTCCAAAGTGGGAGCCGAAACGTCGAAAGAAGAACAATTCCAGACGCGGTTCATCCGGAAGTTCCAGGCAGCACATATCCGACTGCGGAAGCCTATCCGAGTATATATATATATATACCTATGCGAAGTTAATATTCTGGGAGTTTATCCGTTGGTTTGTCGTAATTGAATTTCCACGTTTCGCCAACATCTCAGTTGGCATTTTCAAAAATGTTACTGTTCCTACTTGGTGCTATATATATTATTATGATATCAAACTATTGTTTTTTTTTCTATTATTTCGCCACACGTTGGGTTGCTATTTAATATGAATTTCGTGCTAAAGATATAAAAATTATTCTCATGGTTTTTTATTATCAAATAAGAAAGATCTCAGGGTTATTTTCTATCAACGAAACTTAGATCTGATATCAGACTCCTTTCAAAGCTCATACTTTACCTAACCCAAGGTATAACATTTCTTTGTACCTCAGATGGATTCAATTCAGGAAGGATACACAAGACACAACGGTAATCATAAATAGTGGGTAGACTTCCATACCAATTCAGACAAGAGAAGTGTATTCTCAATGAAATTCAATGAAGAATGCATTTGAATAGAAAAACACATAAATGTCAACAAATAATTACAAATGGGAATAAAATGATCTTAACCTAAAATTCAATTTAATACAAACACATCTTTTCATTTTGAACTTGAATCGGTATCAAAGTTCGACGACTGTTATTCACAGGTAAATCGATGTCAAACTTCAGAGGTGTTTTCTGGCGCTCATGTATTTGAAACGTATTCGTCTGTCTTCTTCTCTCTCACCTACGACTAGCAAAGTAGTAAGAGAGAGATGGAGCGACGAATACGTTTTAAATACAAGAGCGCCAGAAAACGCCTCAGTTGTTGTGTTGTGTTGTTTGAGACAACACAACCTCGAGCTAAAATCGAATACTATTTGTCACAGAAAATAATTCTGAGATGTATCTCAAACATATCATTCGTAGACTCTTGTTGACCTGTTTTTATCCACATGAGAATTTCAACTTTGTATGGCTTTTATATACATTATTCACATTAGTTCATAGAAATAACATATACTCAATTTTGTAGTACTTTTGTGTAATGTGAGTGGAAATATTTTCTGTATTTTTTTTTTCTTCGCTACTGTATTTTTCAAGGAAGTTTTAATATCATAATGCAAATGTTCTGGTTTTAGCTGGACCTTTTAACTTTGCTCATATTCGAATTGTCTTATATCATTATCTGATATTATGAGATCAATAAATTCTATTCTATTTTATTTTATTTTTGTAATAGTCAACTTTACGTTATACGAGAAGTTACAAAGGACATGTTCATTTAGAAGGAACTGTTTTTAATTGAAGCAGGGAATATTAGAAATCTGCCCTTCTACACTTGTATAGATTTCAATTTTCATTTTTAATTTTTTCAGATTGTGATAGGTACTAACCGAAAAAAAAAAGACTACAAAGAAAACAATGATTCACCACAAATAATGACTTTTAAAAAAATACAACAAATATATAGACAGTAATCTAGATTACAAGACTTCATTCGGAAATTTGGTAGCATGTGAAAATGATTTTTCCACTGGAACCGAAAAAAATATATTGTATTGTATTTTATAAATACATGTTTTCCTTCTGGAAACCTGGACGTATGAGTATGTACTTTTCAGCCCGTATCTGTTAAATAACATGACATTATCATATCTATCTGTCTCGGACTTCTGAGTACCATATACATTTTCATCAGCATCTGAAGAAAAGGTATCAAATTCAAAGAAATAATATTTTTTTTCCTTTTTTTTTGTTATTGTCGAATTTCATTTCTCCTTTTCGCAAATTTTCTCTGCAACATCTGATTTCATACTTGATGATCTTCTGTAGGAACGCAAGCAAACCATTTGGTCTTGAATGTTGGATATGAAATTGCAGCAATCGCTGCATTTTGTGCTTTAGCAGTGGAAAGATCAGAAATATCATCAAACGGGTTTTGACGCCTTCTAATTGCATTTTTTTCATTGCTATTTTTTTTTAATTATCTATCAGAGATTATAAGCAAGGAAGTAGCAAGCCACATAACATGTCGTTTCCTCCTTGCAAAATGTCCATCTGCTATTGGTTTGACAACATTTTTAATATACGCTTGAATATACAAACCGAAATCGATTTTGCTGAAGGTGGCCGTGCAGGGAGATGAACCCCAGTATTCCGCTTCATAGGCGGATATGCCTACCTCTAAACTACACTAGTCTATTTCAAGAACAACTTAATCTACAATGATGCAGCGTAATTCAATCTACCTAACAGACTAACTAAAATTTGTAATCGTTGGTGGTAATTAGTAGTTAGATTCCATTTTCCAAACACTGCTGTGTTTTGAGGAAGTGCTTTTTGACTTCTTTTCGAAAAGTCGATGCAAAAAAATACAGATCTTCCATAAAAGAAGTAACATCACACATTTAGCAGAAACTCTCATCTGTTGATATGTGTGTATCATTCCTAGAAAGTTATTCACAAAAAGGAAGAAAGATTCTTTCCTTAACAGCTACTCGCCTGCCCATATAGCGCGACGAGCGTCGGATCACATATTATCACTTTCTCTTGCTCAATTCGCATACCAATCACTCAAAATTCGAATGAAACAGATGTTATTTATAAAATGAAAATTTATAGGATATTTCTACAAAAGCATTCATTGGGATACCATTTCATTCTCAAACCCAGACAAGCTTATCTGGCTCAGAGAAAAATATCTATCGAGCCAATCAGTGGGCATATTGATGAATTATAGAACTTTCATCACCAATCATTATCTGCTGTGTTCTATAAAGAATGGTAGTGGTTATAATTAGAGTGTGGTTTGTAGAGTATTGGACATATTTTCCAATCAGAACATAACATATTTCCATAAACTGTTGACAGAGTCTGTACCCAATAAGAAAATCAATTTATGACCTGACACCAAAGTTCAAAGCTGTTTTTGAAAATTTCAATCACTCTGTGCCAAATTAATACATATAATTGATGCATAACCAAAATCAGTGTTCACGGGGAATTCAAAAAACCTAATAACAATTGTACCATTTGAAAAGAATAGAAGTTACGTCATTACTCTGGTATGTATTAACCTGAATAATAAAGCATTTCCGATAATAGCTCATATTGAATTCGTAAATCGACATTTTCCAGAATTTTCCAAAAATATGATACGTTTTTCAGATAATGAATATAGTCCATCTTTAGGTGCATCTTGAAATATTGACTATAAATCAGTCAATTGGCTTAAATTTCGAATTTAGACCAATCAGAAAGCTATCTGATCGTCGTACGATCGTTTTTCGGATCTGTCTGAATCCAGCCTTATCCGCGATACAATCATTAACGTTCTTGGTGCATTCGGCAAGGAAAAAAATGAATAAAAAATTGTTATGATTTTTTTATGAAATCACTCCACATGTTCAAAACCGCTCAACTCTACAGCAAGAAACGTTTCATGTGTCATTTTATCGTTCGAACCATACATTCCACAGCTGCATTCCAAGAATTTTACGACTAGCCGATAGTTACAATAACTTCGAGATGTTCAACACCTCCTTGCATCATTTCAAAACTCAATTGCTGAATACTGTGTTTTAATGTTCTGATGTATAATTAAAGGTAGTTCATGAAGTGTCTTTTATTGACGCTCAATGTCTTTTGCTGTTTCATATTGTAGATTAACATTTTTTAAACTTCAAATCAACCACTTCTAAGCTTATTCTAAGTTGTAATTTGTATTTCAGCGCTTTATTTTGATTATAATTCAACATTGTAATTGATACTTTGAAATGGGCTTTCTCGTAACTAAATAAATAAATAAAACAGAATATTCTTACCTAGACACGTCACAGCCAGCGGAACAACACAATCTGGGCATGGTAGCTCTTTTTTCTCAAACTGTTGCCCGATTTGTTCCCAGGGCATAGAAGCTTTTTGCCCTTCAACTTTGACAAGAACCGCCGAATGACAAGGGGCCTGACATGCATGACAGCACTCTGTCCTGATTTTGTTACATGTTTGCCTACATGGGGGACAATCTCCAAAATGGCATCTATGGTTGTTTCTTTTTTTGTGATGACAATCAGGGGGCAATCTTACAAAATATAATAAATAAGGACTGCATTACATTCAGTATAGAGATACTCACAAACAGAGTTTATTACATTTAGGAGGTTTAGTTCTGCTTTTGCGCCCACAAGGTACCTCTAGTTTTGTTTCTCCACATCTGCAATGAACAACGTCGGTTTGACTGCAAGGATAGCATGGCCCTCTATGGCATACTGAACCGCATTTGTGGTTGCCACAGCTGAGGGTTCTACCGCAGGGCTTCTCGCAGGGAGGACAATTACCATCACAGCACTGAAATGAATGAAAATATTTGAGTCAAATTTAATTTATTATTTCAAATGTTTCTTTATTTTTTGTTAACTTGTGGAGAGAAAATGATGGCTAGTAAATTACTTTTATTGATTTTAATCCCAAATATTTTAAATCTCATACTACTTACTTTTCTGTTGCAAGGATGTTTATTGCAATCTTTGATCCTTTTACATTTAACATCGCAAAAAAACGGCTTGCAGCACTGGACCTCTTTGGTATGCAACCCACATCTACATGATTTCTCCACAGTTTCCAGACACTAAAATTAGTTAAATTGAATGAATCAGATGTCAATCTAAAGTTAAGCAAGCACTGACCTGTCCACATTTTTGTTTGTGACATCTTTGGTTACAAGTATGGACCCCACAGTCAAGTATTTTTTCACACGTGTCCTGACAGCTGGGTGTATCTTCGGTACAAGGGAGCCGGTAGGAGGTTTTACCACATGGACAACTCCTCAGCTTGCTAAGTGGACACATATCACATACCCCATCATGACATATTTCCTGACATCTATGGTTTCCACACTCTAGGGCCTTATTGCAAACCTAGTACAACAGCAGTATATTGAATTACTAACGGCCTGTTTTTCAATCTACTATGAGAAACTTGGATGTCAGCTATATCCTCGACAGCCAGTCGACTATCTTCGTCAAGCACTGTCAAGAACTCAGCTGTTAGATAACCTTTGTAACAGTATGACTCTCATTCTACCTCTTTCCACAACAAAAGTGAATATTTATATTTCGTGTTGGTTTTGCCTTATTAATGAATTTGGATAATTTTTTTCTAGTATCCTTGGAGCAGCACTATATTTATTCTTCCGCCATATTAGACGATTTTACATTATGTGATTTCGAAAAATTATAATGTGTCATGAAAAACAGCAATAATAATTTGAGGAATTATTTTTTGGCATTTTTCTTCTCCGAATCGAAAAAATTGAAATCACAACTTCTATGAAAGAAGTAGAATAAAAAAAACACACTCTCTGTTGATAGGAAGGAGAAATGAAAGAAGAGTCTTTGAATGATATACGCGTACCTATCAACAGAGAGTGTTCGTAAATTTTTTTGATTCTACTTATTTTGTAGTTTTTTTTTATTTTTTGATTCGGAGAATAAACCCAAAAAACTTCATTCCATCCACAAAAACATCCAAGTTGCTGACAGTAATGATCGCTAAACTTTTATTCTGTTCTTCGCATGAACTTTGTGATCCGGAGATACGACTTTGATCGTCTAGGGTATGAGGAATGTGGCAACTGTTATCAAGTTTATTCATCTCTAAAGATGTTCACACAAGACAATTTATACACTAAAAAAAATTATTGAACTAGTCAAACGAAAAAAAAAAACAAAATAATTTGAAGTGGTGGGAACTCACAGTTTGAAACTCGCATATATATATATATATATATATATATATATATATATATATATATATTTTTTATATATATATATATATATATATATATATATATATATATATACATATATATACAGAGATACAAACACATATATACTCCACTAGGCCAGACATCATAATGCGCAATATTTAGAAAAAAGAAAAATTGTGTCATTTCATAAAAATTATGACATATCGAAAGACCTCTATACATTCAGGAATTCTAAGCCGGTAATAAAATATCCTTCACATCATAATCCAAGATTTCGTCTATTGTGTAGAAGCAGTCCTTAATCAAAAACGAGGGTTTGACCACAATTCCGGGTGGTCAATTGCTAGGAATTCCGAGAAATTTCTGAAGAACCTCAAAAAATCTTGGGTGAAACTATACGGATTATTATTAGGTAATTAGGTAACAATATTCTGTAAGAAACAAACATCCATACATAATACTTTCGAGAAGGCATGAATTCTACTCTTGGCTCTATACTACCCCTTTGGAGATCAATGTAACCAACTATAGGTAGCTATACTTTTATACAGCGTTTCTCTCACCGCTAATGTTTCATCTGACACGACAGCCTGTAAAAATCTCCATATGCAAGAGCACTACTACCCTAGGAAAAATATTTTCTTTAAGTTTTGTGAGATTCCATTTGAAAAATCCAATTACTTATAATTGATTTTCAGAGAGCTGAAAAAAGTCGTAGCCGGTCCTTATTCATCATCTTCAAAGCGGTATATTGAGGCCAAGAGAAGTGTATGTTTCATTACTCGTTTCAATACGATCAAAATTCCATTAAGAACTGAAGAAGTTCAGTCTTTCACCACGAAGAATCAAGCTTTCGAGAGTGAAAAAAATTAAGAGTGGGAACATGTGAATCTGACCTACAAAAAAAACTAATATCACAATGTAAGACTAGTGGGTAGGTATATAACTGCAGCACGAAAAGAGAGACAAAAATGGCATGGGCCAGTTTTTATTCAAACTAACTATAATTTTCTGAATAATTGGTTTCGGTCAGATTTCAGACTTTCTTACAAATAATTTCATTTGAATGAACGTTTCATATCCTTGTATATATTGGTGATAGCAGTTCGGTCAGCGTTAGAGATCCTTAGTTTGCCAGATCCTAGCATAATTATAGGTCCATAAAATATAAAATCTGAATTTACATATTGTATGTCTGAAATTTCTTGGCCATATGAATTCATTCAAATATTCATCGATAAATTTCATTTTGAATGTATTATCTTCGGTATTATCCATAGCAGTATCCTCCTTTGAGTCCTTCTGAAGAATTCTCCCAATCTACCAAGCGCTACCATAGTAGACAGCATAATATTTTTCATAGTGCACTACTATATTCAGGTTTAAATGCCCTTCCGTGATAGTTGAGGCTCTCGTTGGGGCCCTCACTCTTAAGAGTCGATCAGAGCTTAGTTTGTTGTGGGAATCAAGCAGCCAGCACAATAAAGATTTTCTCATTGTAATTCTCTTAGTTCCTATAACTACCTCTAAGAAAGAATTGTCCTTTCCATGGATTCCATCCGAAAAATCTTTCATGTTCAGATAGTCGCCAAAATTCAATAATTCGTTGGAGATATCCGCAGGATGATCATCTGGTTGATTTTTTGCTTCATTTCCATCTGAACTTTCTTCAGCCAATAAATTGATGTTGGTAATCAGTTGGTCTTCCTTAGGCATCTGATCTGGTTGGTCTACACCAAGGTCTACACACAATGGCTCTTCATCTATGATAACATTCTTATTGTCGTTAATGATGATACATATGTTATCCCATGGTAATCCTTCGTATGTGATACCAAGCGGTTTTTACGTCAACTAGTGCCCTTAAATATCAAAATATATTCAATTAATATTTGTAGGTACCTAATTTCTATTCGTTGAAATCCGACTCGGAGTTGGTTGAAATTGGACTGGGAGTCTGATGAGGAGTCGAGCAGATCTTCACAAGGATCTTTATCACTTGCACACAAAATGAAATACAACAAACATCTATTAATTTTCGTCCATTTTATCCTCGATTTTATTCAATCATGTCCATTCGTTGAATGATGTCCTGATCCTGAACTGAATTGGAAAACTGGCCATTCAGCTAATTGCATAATGAACAAGAAAATTCCAACTTCATTAATTTTAATAACGATTACTCATGTCCCTTTTTAAAAAGATTTATTTTAATTTGAAGTTACAAATTTATAGTCGTGAGTGATGTTGACAGTGTGAATGCAAAAATCTGACTGACTTCATGGAAGAATGAGTTGAACAAGTAAATTCTGCAGAGTCAGGAAATACTGCTGAGTTCGCTTCTTCTCTGGTGGCGGCATGATTTAATTCCTCCCTTCGCAGATTCAACTTCGGAGGAAGTTGAACATCGTGGAGTTCCAAAAGTTCCTGCGTGGTTTCTTTGGGCTTCGAAGTGGTCTGATTCGTTCTCCTGTAGACAATGTACACCAGGAAGACTATGAATATTCCGTAGATGATTATGGTTCATGCACTGGGGATGTATGGGATCCAATCTGATTGGATTTCGGGTTGATTTTCAATTATTCTCGTTCTGAAGTCGTGAAGATCATCTAAATCGACTCGGTCTAGATGGAGACTGAAGTTCAACTTAGATCCATTTAGTAGCTGAACATCCATTTCAGGAAACAAAATGGGCTTGCTCTGTGTGTTGGCAGGAATTTCATTGACAATAATTTCTCGATATGTTGTCAGCTGGCAGTCATTTGGAATTTCGATAAGATAAGAGCCCATCAACTTGATGATTTCTTCTTGTTGACGACATTTGGCTCTAATTGTTTCTTCGGTAGGTAGGAGGCCGATCCATTGGTTGGACTCTTCTAGGCGTTTGAACAATGATTGGGTTAGCTGCACATGTACTTGCAAACAGCTGGATGGATTTTGGGCATCCAAAAGTTGGATTTCACATGGGTTGGTGTCTCCCGTTTCCATGAGATTGGCTTCTTCGCAGATGTACAGTTGTGGTCGTATTTTAATGCAAGCATCGCTCATGAATGCGAAGTACAATTCATTTTTCAGCAAATATTTGTTTTGAGGTGATATTGCCTTAAACTGACCCTCACTGAAGATAGGAGATGAATAAAGGTGGTAAAGGTTCATTTCGAAGGAGTGGGTGATTGGTACTGGAGGATGTACGTTATTCTATTGTTGAAGATGTAGCAATCAATATCAATCAATTTCTCCGAGTGAAAGATATTTTCTGAGCTCATTTCAATGGGAAACTGATCTTTCTTCAATTTCGACTGGAGAAATTCCAATTCATTTTTCAGTTCACTTGTTTTCATTATGCTTGAGTACATAATTCCATTTCTTGTAAAAGATTATGAATTTTCAAGATCTTGAAGAATTGTGGTGATTATTTCGAACATATTGATGATTTGATTCATTGTGCCCTTGATAAAATTGGCGTTCTCTCTGCAAGCGTGATTCTGAACTATTGTCGAAATTTGATCAATCTTTTCCTCCAAAAATTTCTCATTGTGATTTATTTGCTGGACCGTTTTATTGAATCTATCGATCAATGAGGCAGCTAAGGTATTTTGCATGTGAATAGCATGAGATAACTTATTTTAATTTTGCTGTAATTGTTGAATTAACTTTTCAATGTTCACCATCATTCGAGTCTAAGTTGTCGCTAATAGCTTTGAAGATTGATCATAAGCCATTAATCAAGCCTCTTTTACTTCTTTGTGGATGTGGTAATATTTCAATAAGGTTCTTTTCGGCATTTTCCGCAACAAATTTCATGATTCTCAGATAATTCGATGTATCTTCAATAATAATAATAATAAATGATTTCATTGATAAGTATCAAAAGATAGAATTCAATATCTGTACAAGTTGTCTAGACACATATTCAGAGCTTGCTCTTCCATTCAACCCTTGGGTGAATCTTAGACATCACCCGAGAAAAAAATAACATAGAATAAACAATACCATTCAGAAATACAGCTGGATTGGGTGCGTTAACACAGAAAACAAGAAAAAAAAAATTGTAAGCCTCGATGGCTATGATACAAATAGCTCAACTACTAGACAGCTGAATTCAATAGTTCATTATGGAGATCAAATAATTTTTTCTTCAACTTATTTGGGGATAGTGCTATCAGATCATTGGGTAACCGGTTGAAAAGCCATGCGATATGGTATGAAAAAGCGCCTGGATAAGCTGAAGTCCTATGAGCTGGTACAGTGAGTTGGTTTTTGAATCTTAGGTTTAAATTATGTATATCAGTTCTATTTTCAATTTTTTCAAGATGGTAACACGGTTTTTGTTTCACAATAATTTTATGAAATTGGACTCACGCATGAAACACTCATCTGGTCTCCATATCCAACCAACCTAGTCTATGTAAATGCTGCGACACATGTTGACGCCTACTTGTTCCAGTGATAAGTCTTATGCAAGAGTTTTGTAATTTTTGTATCTTTTTTTTATCAACTTGTAATAAGTTTGGGCCGTACACGCAGTCGGCATAATTTGCATGCGAGAGAACTAATGATTCACAGAGTATTTGCTTGAGTTTTGGATTCAAGACTTTTCGATTCGAGTAAATTGATTTCAGATTACTGAATCCTCTTTTCAGGATAAGAGAAACATGTGAAGAGAACCTCAAGGCGGAATCTAACATTAAGCCAAGGTTTTTGGTAGACTCAGATATTTGCAAGATTACTAAGATCTTCACTAATTTGCTCACAAGCTTCATTTAACATATTCTCTGTAAATTTCTCATAAATTTGTGCATCATCCGCATAGCTCTGGATTTTAGTGTATTTGAGACATTCGGGAAATTGAGAAGTATAGACAACAAATAGGAGTGGTATTATTGAGCCACGGGCTACACCACAATGTATATCAAGAAAATTTGACATGTTTTGACCCAAAATAACTAGTTGGGTGCGGTTCAGCAAGTAATCCCTGATGAGCGTTTAATGAAAATCCCAGATACTTCAGTAGAGTCAACAAAAGTTCATGGTTGATCTTATTGAATGCTTTGGAGTAGTCTATCAATACCAGAACGCATAACTGGTTTTTATCGATGGAATCCATAAGTTGTCAATAACCTTAAGTAGGGTAGTTGTGCAGGTATGATCGGGTCTGAAGCGCGATTGACTTTGTGGCAAAATGTTGTATTGCTCTGAATAATTACGAATTTGTTCATTCAAAATCTTTTCAAAAACTTTCGAGATGACACACAAAATACTGATAGGACGTAAGACGGTTATAAGTTTGGGGTTTACTAGTTTGAGTTGAAGACATTTTCCAATTTGTCGGAAAAACATTCATTTTAATACATCCATTGAAAATATGTGTTATGAAAGAAGGGATAGAGGGACAACAATGGAGAAGCATTTTCACACTTATATTATCATTTAATGTACTTTGCATTTTTGGCAATTTGGTGTTGGATATTATATGATTGTGTCTTCAATTGATTAATTTCAATAATCAATGGGTTTAAATCATAATAATGAATGATCGAAGTGAAAGAACTCTCGAACTTTTGCTGATGCAATATTCACGGGAATCAAGCCGGGAATATTTCCAAGGTTTCGTAGTGTTATTGTCTCCCGAGTAACGAGAATTCCGGATAATCTGAAACAATAAAGAAACATATGGTATTCGAAAGAGTAGATTCTTCTTAATGGGCGTTTGACATTGTCCATGTGAATCTTTGCTTGTTTCGCAGTTGATATAACTTTCCTATCTCGCTTCACAGTTTCAATTTTGCTCGGTATTGCCAACTTGTTAGCGTTCTTTTTGCTTATATGACTTTTTACAAAGACGTTCTGTTGCGTCTGAAAATTTCTGGGGAGTCTCTGTTTTCATTCCGCTTAGAAATCGTTTTCTCTTTCGTTGCAATAAGATCTGAGTTTATCTTGGAACACAATAATTTTGAACGTTCTTTATGTTGAGGAACATAATCATTTAGTGAGATTTGGTCTAGTTTGATATCGAATGGTTCATTGCTAGTGGTATGTCCGTTGATGACGTCAATTGGTTTCAATTTCGTAGCAGAGTGAATAGAATAGATATAGACGAGAATTGCATAAATCATTTTAGTAGGCGTTTCGAGAATCCTTTAGTATTGAGCAGGCGAAGGTGTTCAGTCGAATGGAATCTTTCAACGATTCCGTTTGATTGTGGATGGTTTGGGGAACAAAAATGAACTTTAATTTTGTGCAGAGCTAAGAGTTCTGTAATTACAGAGTTCTTGAATTCACTTCCATTGTCTAGTATAATTTGTTTCGAGATACCATGATGTGAAAAAAAATTGATCAAGTTATTGACAACTTCAGTACCTGCTACAGCATCTAGGAAGTAAGCCTGGGCATATTTCGAAAAACTGTCAACTACCGTTAAAAATTTTGAAGTTTCGAAAGTGAAAACGTCTATATGTACTATTTCGAAAGGACCATAGCTGTTGGTGTGACATTCATTTGCCTTTCAATCGGGTTTCTATCATATTTGCATTGTTGACACAACTGGCATTCATTAGCGAATGTTTGAATGGAGTTTTTCATATATGGCCAGTAATATCTTCTATGATTAGATTTACCTAAGTGATAATTTCTGATAATTATCTTCAATATCTGGTTTTATTTGTTACATCTGAAAGTTTTTTATAACATTTTGTCAATGTCAGTGAAGCACTTCTGAAATAACTCTGCAGTACTAATGAAAAAGGTTCATGAAGGTCAGGTTCCTCGAAATTATTTTTAGAAAATTGAACAGTGATTTTTTCTCAAATACTATTTTGGGTTCAGCTGGTGAACAGGTAGGTCTTTACCTATGGGCCCTTGTGACAATACGGCACCCAAGGCTACGTTTGAGGCGTCTGTACTCAAATTGAATGTTTTAGAAAAATCGGGATACTGTAGTATTGGTTCGTTCATCAAAGATTTTTACAACTTTCGAAGCAAGAGATTAATTCATTGTTATGTTCAATTTTGGCATCCTTTTTTAGATATTTGGTAAACGGTTTGATGATTTTAGCAAAGTTAAACAACGATAATAGCCTAACAAACCAAGAAAACCTTTGATTTGTTTTGTAGTTGTGGAAAGGGAAAAGTTTTTGATTGATTTGATTTTATCTGAATTTGGCTTTACACCATCCGGAGTTATAATGTGGCCCAAGTAGGCAACCTCCTTCCTTAAAAACTCTGATTTATCGAGTTGGATCTTGAAACTCGCATCTCTGAGTCTCTGGAACACACATCTCAATCGTTCTAGGTGCTCTTGGAGCGATGTTGAAAATACGGTTATGTCGTCTAGGTAGGCGAGACATTTTTCGTTTTGGATTCCACGTAAAATATTGTCAGTTACACGTTCAAACGTTGCCGGAGCGTTCTTTAAACTGAACGACATATGGAGGAATTCGTAGTGGCCATTCTCTGTGTTGAACGCCGTTTTTACTATGTCTTTTTCTTCCATCTCGAACTGACGGAAGCCACTAGCTAGGTCCAATGTCGTAAAATACTGACATTTTCCGAGCTTGTACAAAAGATCATGGATATTTGGAAGTGGGTATTTATCGTCAATCGTTTTCTCGTTGAGTTTCCGATAATCGATAACTACTCTCCAATTCTGTTGACCTGATCCGTCAGCCTTTTTGGGAACAACCCATATAGGAGATGACCATGGCGAATTACTTGGCCTTATTATTTTCGAGTAGATAGGTACTTCGTCTGTCGTTCGTATTTGGTGTTTAATTTTGTTTTTGTTGTGGAAGTCAAAGGTGTTTCGTCATTGTAAGAAATATCAGAAAATTCTTCACAAATTTGGAGATTCTTCGATTTTTCTTCTTCGTTCATATGATCGATTCTTATTTTTGAAAGATCCAATTTTTCATTGGTTGAACCATCAAAATTATTCAAATCAACTTGTTGAATTTCGCTCATATCAAATTTTTCTACCAAAATGGGCTTCGAAAAATCTAATGTTACTGGTCTAACAGTATTATTTAAAAAAGTTGTTAATGGAAAACCGTCTTCAGCTATGTTCAAACTTTCCGGTATTTCGCAATTGTGAATTTTTTGGTGTGGTTTTATTATTTCACCGTTATATATTGGAGTTCCTATTTTTATCACTTGTTCTGCCCTTAGAGCAATTGTCAGTAAATTCAGTTCATTACTGGTCTGATGAAATAGAAGTTTTATTTTTGTGAAAGGTGTTATTAAATATATTTTTTTTATATATTTCGAAATTAATGCCAGCTTGAATGTGTACGTTATATTATACAGTGCTAGTCAAAAGTCCCCTCCCCCCCTCGTATCTTTTGAACGGTTATACCTATAATAATGAAATTTGGAGGGTGGAAATAAACGGATGTAGGCTTCTCAACTTGTCATAACAGGTGACGCAATAGTCATAAATGACGTCACAAGGGCACTGTGACCAATAATTTTAAATGGGACCCTATGGCAAGTGACAGCTCGTTTGAAAGGTATTGAAAATACCTATTCAGTCATACCAATTTTGTTTGGGTTTCGGCTGATTTTGATTGATAAATTGAATAAATACTAAAATTATAGTTTCGCATTCAATTAATAAAGATTTTAAAGTACGCCTCTGGTTAATTGCCAAAAAGGTTGACGTTTTTTAATTCTCTACTTGTCAAAAGTGTTTATACCTTGAAAATTTACTCAAGCTATTGTTTAACGAGACGTTCAAGTGTTTACATAGGCAAAATGGTACGTACTGTAGCCGACAAAGTAGCAGCTATCTTAATAATTGGTGAATGTAGAAACAATTTCCATGCAGCGGAACGACTGTTTAATGAGAGGTACCCCGGTCGCCCTATATCGAGGGTTTATTTGAGGGAGCTTCTTCGGAAGTTTGAAGCATCAGGTAGTGTTCAAGATGCCAAACGATCTGGTCGACCAACAATTAGTGATGACAAAAAAATTGACATATTTGGAGAAATGGTAGTAAACCCTACTTCTTCCACAGCCCAAGTTGCGTCTATCTGTGAAGTCAGTCAAAGGACAGTACATAGGGTGTTGGCTAAAAACAAATTTCATCCATACAAATTAAAAATGGTGCACCAACTTTCAGATGATGACCCCGACCGAAGACTAGAATTCTGTGAAACTATGTCCAATAAAATGAACCAACAACCAGGCTACATACAGACAATTTGTTTTAGTGACGAAAGTACTTTCTTTCTCAATGGAAATGTTAACACTCAAAATGTGAGGTATTGGAGTGACACAAATCCTCACATCTTTCGTGAAAAACATACTCAATTTCCAGAAAAAGTAAATGTTTGGGCAGGTATTTTGGGAAACCATATAGTTGGGCCTCTTTTTCTCAATGCTAACTTAGCCGGTGAATTGTATCTGGAGATGTTACAAAATGATATTGAGTCGTTAATTCTTGAAATTCTAGAAGATAATCCAGATGAATTCGACAACTTGGAAATAACGTTTCAACAAGATGGTGCTCCTGCACACTATTACGGTGCAGTAAGACGTTACCTAGATGAAGAATATCGTGGTAGATGGATTGGACGACGAGGTTCGATAGAATGGCCAGCTCGGTCACCGGACCTTACACCATTAGATTTTTTTCTATGGGGGTACTTGAAATCTAAGGTTTACGCTACAGCACTTGACAGTATTGCCATTCTGAAACAAGGAATTGTTGAAGAATGTAGGGCAATTTCCGCTGACCCACTGGGACGAGTACGACAAGAGTTTAGCAATAGGATGCATTACTGCCAGGAAGTAGATGGAGCACATTTTGAACATTTATTATAAGAACTGGTTCTTAAATCTTTATTAATTAAATGCGAAACTATAATTTTAGTATTTATTCAATTTATCAATCAAAATCAGCCGAAACCCAAACAAAATTGGTATAACTGAATAGGTATTTTCAATACCTTTCAAACGAGCTGTCACTTGCCATAGGGTCCCATTTAAAATTATTGGTCACAGTGGCCTTGTGACGTCATTTATGACTGTTGCGTCACCTGTTATGACAAGTTGAGAAGCCTACATCCGTTTATTTCCACCCTCCAAATTTCATTATTATAAGTATAACCGTTCAAAAGATACGAGGGGGGGAGGGGACTTTTGACTAGCACTGTATATACGTTATGGAACTTGAATAAAAAGAACTTCAACTTGAGTGAATGTGGCAGGTAGAAGATTTTTGAGGAAAAAATTTCGGCACTGTATTCATGCGCTGACTTTTGGAAAACGGTAGAAACTATAAACGGGTCGTTTTCGAACAAATTTGGAAAACATTTGTAGGCGATTTCGGAGGCAATAAACGATTCAGTAGATCCCGAGTCAATTAAAAGTTTCAAGTTATATTCTGGGAATATGATGTATGATAATTCACTTGAGTTTGATAAATTGAGAGAAATAATCTGTGGGGTTGATTCCGTTTTTTTCCGAGGCTTCTACCGAAGTCGTATTCAGTATATTCCGTAAAATTCTTATCAGAATCAGAATATTGATCTGGTTCGCAATATTGATTGTATTGATCGATTTCATTGGTTTCGGTGTTGAATAACTCCTCACTGATCCAATTTTTCTGAGGTTGTTGTCTTCATGAAAGAGGTGGATGGTTGAGCAAAACTGTGGTTTTTAGTGGCATAGGTTGGTTGAGAGTATTTGGGGAAGGTTTCGGTTGGGGTTTATTCTGCGGTTTGAAAACATTATTAGCGGGTTGCTTGAAAACTTGTGCATTCGTGGGAAATTGTTGATTTGGAGGTTTCGATTTTAGATTTGTTGAATATTTATTGGCTGTGAAGGAAAATTCTGTCTCTGAAAAATGTTATTGGGGGTATTCTGATTGAATGAATGATATTGATTAAATGCATTTGCAGTATTGTTGGTATTATTGACTGGTCATTGTTGATGATTTTGTCTTTGTAAAGGCATGGATTTCGCAACATTACTATCAGAAAAATTTTGGAAATAACGTACGTTTTCCTCTTGAATGACGTATTGTAAAGCTTTGTTGAGAGAAGCTGGTTTCATACATCTAATAGTTGTACATAATTGTTCTTTCAGTCCTGATAAAGAGGTTGTTGATGCTACATTTTGATAAAGTTCTCTCTTGAGAGTTTTAGCAGAATCTGTAGTTTCGTGAACATAGCAGATTCAAAATATTCAAACGTCTATCATAAAACGCTTGAGAATTTTCATTTGATGGTTGTCTTAACATGACAAGGTCTCTATCAAACAAACCACGTCTCTTTGATCTGAAAAATTTCTTGTGAGAATATTATTCAACTCTGTCCAGTTTTTGGCACCTTCAATATTATCCAAAGCTTTCGCATTTCCTTTCAATTTAGAAATTATTGAGTTCAACAAATTAACATTCTGAGAACTATCAATATTAGTATCATCGTAAAAATTTGTGATGAGGGATTCACTGATTGATAAAAATCTATTCAGGTCATTCGGATTGCCATCAAATTCCGACAAACAATTCAAATATTCGGCTTTGAATTGATTCATAATTGGCTGTGTTTGTTGATTGTTAGTTTGTGTTTGACATAAAATGATCTTAAGAAAAAACTTGTGTGTTAATATTCCGAAATATTTTTTTCATATTTCGTAGGATTTCCTCGGAATTCCCAGTATTTCCGTCATTTAGTTTCAACATTTTATCGATATTTCTTCAAATTGACATAATTTTCCTGTAGGAATTCCGAGGGAATTCCGGTTTACGAGAATTCCAGTGTACACATTTTCCCTCAGTGGTCAACCCCTCGATCAAAAATCTTATCAGCTCGTTCTTCAGTGATATTCCACTATTTTCCATATCAAAAAGGAGTTTGATCTTATTGTAACATTTGGTGTCTAGATATGGAGAGTTTTAGCCCACACTTAGGCGAGAAAATGGTTGGCGTAACATATCTTTTCTTCCTGTTGGGTAGTTGGGAAAATCTGAATTTTTTGCAAGTGTCTGCCGTTTATCCTTGATAAATGAGATCAGTTGCAATATATATAGACATGACAACGGAAGAATGTCATATTTCTTAAAGAGTGGCTTACACGAATCCGAGGAAGATGCTATGTTCATGCAGCGAACTACTATTTTTTGGAGTTTGAATATGCGATCGACATGTGCCGAGTTACCACAGAATATCAATCCATACTGCAGTCTTGACTGCACCAATTCATAATACACCAGCTTTAGGATCTCTTTGGAGACACTGTCCCTCAAATTTCGGATTTCTTAACATGTACTACCAACTTTTGAGCACAGACCGTCAACATGTGCCTCCCAAGGCAATTTTTCATCGATGATAATGCCCAAGAATTTGGTTGATGTGCTCCATTTCAAGATTTCATCAGACATGCTGATCTCTGAGGAATATGGGGCTATGACAACATTTTTTGGAGGAAAATGCATTACTTTAGTTTTCTTAATGTTACAGGCTACCTTTTTGTTCGTACAGTATTTATTGAATTCGAAACATGGTAGGTTTCCAGAGTCCATTAGGTTGTCCATATTTTCATGAGACAATAACATGTTTTTATCATCAGCATAAAGAATTATTTCATTTGGTAAGGCACATGTACTGTAAATGTCATTCGAGAATATTATAAAAAGAATTGGTCACAGTATGGACCCCTGGAGAACCCCCACCAATACCAATAGTTTCACTGTCCGATCCAGTATTATTGATTACCGTGGTATGTTTACGTACGTATGTTCAAGTTACGATATCCAATCATATGGTACCCCACGCACTCCTATGCTATACCTATAGCTTAACAAAAGGCAGGTCGTGATTGACCATATTAGATCATAAAATATCCCAAGAATGTGATTTTTGCTATTAATTTGTTCATATGATATCTAAAGCTTGTTCCAGGGCTGTAGAAGTTAATTTACCTTTTCGAAAATCATTTTGGCTATCCACAATGATCTTATGTTCAAAATATGTAGTCAATCTAACCGAGTACGCAGATTCAAAGACTTTGGATATTTGACATTGCTCGAATCCTTTTTTTTGAAAATTGGTATACATTTGGACTCTTTCAGATCAGGAAAAACACCCCTTGGAAATTACTCATTTATAAGTTAGAGGTTCGCATATGAAATCTATAACTGACCTCATTATTCCATCATCAAATCCATCTATTCCAGGGGCTGTCTTTGATGTCTTTTTAATCATGATTGTTCTCACTTCATCTTTAAATATAGGGGTGAGAAAAAAATAACAAGACAAGTGTTTTCTTTTTGGTCACTACCACAACTAGGATTTATTTTTGAAAGAATTGACTCTTCATGATGATTCTTTATGTTTGGAAATAAATTAATATCAATGTTTCTTCCGTTCTCATTCTTTTGCACATACATTTTTATCTGAAGATTCGATAAGATATTATCGATGCAGTTATTGATTCTTGTTGATTCATGCACAAAATATTTTATACCAAAGCTAGTGTTAGAGAGGTTATCATTATTAGTATTTAGATAGGCTTTGGAATGTTATAGTTATTATTATTTGTTAGAGATCTTATCATCATTATTATTATTATTGAGATAGGTTATGCGATGTTATAGTCATTATTATTAAGAGATATTATCATTATAATTAGATAGATACAATCATTACTATTTTTATCATTATTAGTTTGTCATTAAGTGATAGTATTGTTATTGAATTCCTCTGTATTCGAGTACGTCGACAGTCGTTAGAATTATTAGGTTACTATATCGGATGATCATGAATCATACTGTTAATCATACACAGATAGAATATGTACAGACAGCGGCAGTTATAAAGAGGAGGTGGAATAGAAAGCATCAAGAGTAAAATACGCGTTTTAATTGTTAAAACTCTAACAATTCAAAAGTGGGATTCCTTCACGTGTCTTCAGTGGAAAAAGTGTGAAATTAACAATGAGTGATAGTGACAATTTCGTCGAAAAGGATTACGAAAATCCCAAACGAAAACGCACAGTTACCCGTGCTCAAATGGGTGCATCAGGGAACAAGAAAATGAGGTACCGTGTCGACCAAGAAGATGAAAACTCTAATCAACTAGGGGAACCAGTGAGTGAAACAATAGATATACATGCTCGTTCCAACGACATTGAGACTTTAGTTGCACCCAATAACAACAATTTGGGAAATTTTGGTAAAACTGATATTGTTCCTGTTTTTGATCCCGAAAAGGGTGATTTAACGAGTGGGAGCTGGTTACATAAAATTGAACGGTTATCGCTCATTCATGGATGGAACGATATAACAAAGTCATACTGCATGTAATCTGAATTGTGTGGCGTCGCAAAGATTTGGCATAATTCTTGACGTGATTACAACAAAGAATGGAAAACAGCGGTTTTCGAAGCATTTCCTGTACACGAGCATTCCATCGAAAACTTGAAAGAAATGATAAATCGAAAGAAGCGTAACGAAGAAACGATGATGCAAGTTATATATGTGAACCCTCAAAAAGCCCTTAACTTGTATTTTCCTTACAATGCTGACTTAGGCCTTTGCGAATAGAAGTAACCGCTCTCTGTTCTTAGCTCAGTTCTGTTAGCGACGTTGTATAAGAAACATCTCTTCTAGTACAAATAAAGTTGTGTGCTGTAAACTCGATTTTTGACTTTTTAAAAAGACATTTTCGTGGCCCGAAAGCTTAATTGGCGCAGTCCGTAGGATAACGGAAGAATATCGATCGCGATTTTCGTCAGTTCCAACTGTTTATCCGTTATTCAGAGAACAGCTTCGACCATCCATCCAGAGGACCAGCATACCCAGTCGCTCCAGACTCCAGAAAGAAAACCGGTTCACCATCGTGGTAAGTCGAGAATTCCTTTCTGCCTTCCAAAAATTTCTATTCGAAACTTTATCGTAAAGATTTTGTTAGAAATTTCGGAACATTGATTACCAGAATCATTCAATCAATCCATCATTTTTCTTTTATTGAAATCGAAATAGGTGGACTGACTATAGAAGTCACATAGATTTAATATTCCTCAATACTATTAGAATTGAATTCAACAATAAATATTTGATAATCGCTATAGGTATATAAATTTAACATAATCGCATTCTGAAACTTGATACTCCAAGTTCACTGCTTCAAGATAAAGCGACGACACTTGTTCACACGAAATATTAGACGGATTGAAATCCGACTGTGAGAAGAGAAAGAATAGCTTGTATCGTACATTGTTATCTTTAGTTCTCGGAGAGAAATATTTTATCGTTTCGAAGAATATTTTTGTGAAAGCATTTTATCTTTGAATTTGGTGGTTCCTACTTACATTGACAATTTTGTTTTGAAAAAGAATATTCAATAATTTCAATCAATATTTAATGACCGATCCCGAAGTTGAAAGACTAACGAATATCTTGAACTCATTAAGTATGACTGAAGTTAATTACACTCTTTTCAAAATCTATTCGGATACCATCCCAACTTATGATGGATCCTCAGATACTCTTGAAATATTCATTAACGCTGCCGATCGATTTTACAATAAATATCACGGCAACGATGCCACACTCAATCAATGTATTTTGAGCATTTTATTGAGTAAATTGAAAGATAGAGCCCAATTGTTGATCGGAGCAAGAACCGAACTAACAACATGGCTACAAGTTAAAGCAGAATTAAGAAATACTTTTGGAGACCGGCAAAGTCTTGACAACCTAGAGCAACAACTTTTCACTCTAACGCCAAACAGAGGGGAACATCCTTTAGATTTTGCAAAGAGAATCCAAATATTACGTAGTAAACTAGCTTCCAAAATTAATTCTGACATTAACATGGAACAAGCCACCAAACTTATACATATTCGTCAATACGAATCGCAATCGCTCAAAGTATTTCTGAGAAATTTAAATATCAGATTACAGGACAAAGTCATTGTTCAAAATCCTGATTCTTTGGAAACAGCTATGAATTTAGTCCAGCAGGACGAGAATTTCAGACACACACAAAACCTGGTGTTTCAAAATCGCCCAAACATTAGTGTACCTAAACAGTCCCCAAAGCAAACCGAACAGAGTCACAACGTATTTTCGAACCAAAACTTGCCGAATTATCGACCGACGACCTCTTTCCCGAATTTTAGGAACCAATTTCAGACTTCAGGGTTCAGAAACCAGCCCTCAAATATTTCTCGAACTCAAAATCAATTTCCAGGTCAACTCCAAAACAATTTCAGACCCCCGTTTCCTAGTCAACCAATAAACATTCAGTCCAGACCAGTGACACAATCGTTTCCGACAAACAGACAAGTATTTGGACCGCCCCGAAACGTTTTCAAACCGACCGGTAAACCCGATCAGAGGACTTTCGAACCGATGTCCACTACATCTAGAAATTCAACAGTACGTAGACCCATGTCCCATTCATTTGCCAATCCTGTCCAATCGCAACACCAAAAATGGACACCTATGAACGAAGAAATGCACACTCATAGCTACGATCAATTTGACTTTGCACCAGACTACTACCCAGACAATTATCAAAACCATGAACAATTTGACTATACCCAAGAATATTATCCCGAACAGTATCAAGACTACTGTAACACTAACTATTTCCAAGAACAAGACCCTTCAACCCCCGATTTGACAAATGAACCAAACGATAATAGCTATGAACCTGAAAATGAAAATTTTTACAAACCGCCTCCGAAGAACGAGACAGCGTGATTGAACTTCATTCTGCCACGGTCAACGGACTACCCTACATACAAATTCGAAACCCTCCTATTAAATTACTCATCGATACTGGATGCCATACTTCTATATTAAAGCCATCTATTGCCGAAAAATACTATCCTGATAGGATTTTTCGACAACCTTCTCAGTTGAAAACTTCTTTAGGCGAAAAAGAAATTCAATTTAGAGCTATCATTCCTGCTTTCGAAGAATTTCATAGTAGTTACGAGACCGAATATATTTTATTTCAATTCCACGAATTTTTTGATGGAATTTTAGGATTGAAAGAATTGAAAAACTTAGATTTGAATATCGATTTTACTAATCAGATATTGAGAAACGATTTTATACAAATTCCATTCTTTTATAGACAACCTCACGAAACTTCTTTCACTTTTGAAATACCGCCTTTCGAAAGTTTAGTCCGAAAATATCCCGTCAATATCCGCGAAGGTGAGATAATCATTACACGGAAAAATGTTAATCGATTATTTATTCCTGAAACTTTGACTCATGCCTCGAACTACCGTGCAACGTTCGAAATATTCAATAACACGGATAGAACAATTTCTGTCACAATGAATGAACCTTTTAAAGCTATTCAAATCGAGAAAGAACACTTTGAATTCTATAATATTGAAAGCGCTTTACCAGACGATCACTGTTATGGTTTCACACAAGATCTTTCAGATAAAATCAGGACAGACCACATGAATTTAGAAGAAAAACGAGCTATTTTCAAACTTTATAAAGAATTTGCGGACATATTCCATAGCGAAAACGACAAATTATCATTTACCAATAAAATTAAACACGAAATAAAGACTAAAGACGAAATTCCGATACACACCAAATCCTATCGTTTTCCCTACTGCCACAAAGAAGAAGTCCAGAGACAAATACAGAAAATGCTAGACGATGGAATTATTCGACCGTCCTCTTCTGCATGGATCAGCCCGATATGGATTGTACCAAAGAAGACCGACGCATCAGGAAGAAAAAAATGGCGCATCGTAGTTGACTATCGGAAGTTGAACGAGAAAACAATTGACGACCGATATCCAATCCCGAACATCGATGACATACTTGACAAGTTGGGAAAATGCAATTACTTCACGACACTGGATTTAGCATCAGGATTCCATCAGATCGAAATGGAAGAAAACTCCATCGAGAAAACTGCTTTCAACGTGGAGCACGGCCATTACGAATACCTGAGGATGCCGTTTGGATTGAAAAACGCTCCGGCTAGCTTCCAACGGGTTATGGACCATGTTCTCAAAGATTTGCGAAATAAAATCTGCCTGGTGTACATGGACGACATCATTGTATTCTCAACTTCCTTACAAGAACATATATCCAACCTAAAACAAGTATTTAAAACACTGCGCGAAGCCAAATTAAAAATACAATTAGACAAATGTGAATTTTTCAAACAAAATGTCGAATTTTTAGGCCATGTCGTCACCCCCGATGGCATCAAACCTAACCCCAATAAAATCAAAGCTATTCAAAATTTTCCAATACCAACAACCGCTAGAGAAATTAAATCTTTCCTTGGCTTACTAGGATACTACCGAAAGTTTATAAAGGATTTTTCCCGGCTAACCAAACCGTTCACGCGTTGTTTGAAAAAAGGTGAAAAAATCGTTCATACCACCGAATTCCTAGAGACTTTCGAAACTTGCAAACAAGTACTGACAAACGAACCTTTACTCCAATATCCTGACTTTGACAAACCCTTCATACTAACCACCGATGCATCAAATGTGGCAATCGGCGCCGTATTATCACAGGGTGTAATAGGAAAAGATAAACCTATTGCGTATGCGTCCAGAACGTTAAACCCCTCGGAACAAAATTACTCTACGATAGAAAAAGAACTATTATCGATCGTATATTTCACTAAATATTTCAGACCGTACCTTTTCGGAAAACGATTCGTTATTATCACAGATCACAAACCCCTGCAATGGCTATTCAACCTCAAAGACCCTAGCTCAAAATTAGTCAGATGGCGCCTAAAACTTGAAGAGTACGATTATGAGATCGTATATAGAAAAGGAAAAAATAATTCTGTCGCGGACGCCCTATCCAGAGTAGAACTTCATCCGATGGAAAACGAATCCATGGTAGCTAATGCCGATTTACCAGAAAATCGATTCGAAGAAGATTTCCCGGAAATTTTTGCCGACTTAGCGAACAAAGACCAAATCCCAGAAATTACTGAGGAAGACTTACAGGACCTCGACACTTGCTTGAATGAAGAAATGAAAAGACTCGAAACGTCCAAGAAACAACCCGAAACGGACCAACGTATAAATATTTTATCCGACAAAGTTTTAGTCCCTGCGCGACAAGAGCAACAAATTCAAGACGATTCCAATGAAACTCAACATTCATCTCATGAAAATCCGATTCTTGAAATCCCGATATCGGAACAACCCTTGAATAAATTCAAACATCAAATACTACTGTCAGAAAGCAACGACGCAATGTCTGCTCATATAAGATTCACAAAACCATTCGATAAAATCCGCTATAAAATAGTTCTACCAAGTAGAAATTTCGAAAATGATCTTGTAAAAACATTTTTGGAATATCTTAAACCGAAAACGGTTTATGGCATATATTTTGAGGAAAAACTAAAAAATAAAGTTATACCCCTTATTCAAAAGCACTTCAAACATTCAGCTTTCAAGTTAGTCCAAAGCAATATTTTCTTAACAGACATAACTGACAAAGACGAACAAAAACTAAAAATCCAACATCATCACGAAACAAAAACAGCGCATAGAGGCATAAACGAAACAAAAACTGCACTAATAAAAACATATTACTGGCCGAACTTGATCAATGATGTTACAGACTATATCAATACTTGTACTACCTGCCAAAAAACAAAATATGAACGCCACCCTCACGTAATCAAATTCAATCCTACACCTATAGGAGAATACCCCTTCGAGCATATTTATATCGATGCATTTTCGGCAGACAGAACCAAATTTCTGACCATCGTGGATAGCTTTTCGCGTTTTGCCCAAGCTTATCCCATTCACTTGAACGCGCCTAACATATTAGACGGTCTCTTGAAATTCATCTCTCATTACGGAATTCCTAATAAAATAACCTGTGATTCAGGAACAGAGTTCAAAAATAGTCTGATGGAAGAATTTTGTAAACTTCACAAAATAGCTTTGCACTATATCACTCCCAAAAATCCCAATAGCAATAGCCCTGTAGAACGCCTACATTCTACGCTTATTGAAGAATTGAGAACCTTGAAACTCGAACACCCAGATAGGTCTATAACAACTCAAATGCTGTACGGTATATTAGGATACAACAATACCATTCACTCCTCAACTAAATTTACACCTTTTCAAATCATTAAAGGAAACATTGAACATCAAAGCCCATTCGATACAACATTCTCGAAAATTACCTCTGATTATATTGAAAAGCATGTAAGAAATCAGAGAATAATAAACGAAATTATCAAAGAAAACAACGAGAAATCAAAAAATCTAGACGGAGTCAACTCCGAAAGAAACGACCCGCCAGAAATTAGAATCGACGACAAATTATTCCTCAAAGAATCGCCCAGAAATAAACTTTCACCCCTGTACAAGGAAATTCAACCAACCAAAGACTGTGGTAATAAAATTCAAACGAAAAAATCTAAATACCATAAAAGTAGAATAAAACCTCAACGAAAACGTTCTCAGAAACAAATTTTTACAGATGGCAATCCTCTACCTACTACTTCTCGGGATACTAACCACTGACGGACAACAAATAACCATGTCTCAAATAAGGAACCCTATCCTTCCTTTCTCTCTCGGAAAAGCAAGAATTACTACCCAAAAACATACATTCCTGAAACCTATCGACCTGAAAGAATTCAATGACCCAAAGATTCAAGATGGCGGCGTCTGGCAAGCAACCGTCAGATGCAGTCTGTCTGATTAATGAAGATAACTTCAATGAAAAATATTTTAAATGCTGTCAAACTAAACCAAGTAAAAACATAGTATGTGTGAAGTGTGGAAACGTCTTTCATTTATCATGTGCTGTGAAAAACAAAGTTCAATGTAAAAAGATTTGTGACTCAAGGATTATCTGCTGCGAATCTGAAATATCTTATAGAAACAGCAGTCATCCAAATCAAGGTATGGATCAAAACCTGAAATTTGAAAACGAGATGCTGAAGAAATTACTTATTGAAAAAGAAGATAAATATGGAATTTTATTAGAAAACAACAAACTTCTGAAACGAACGAATGATCTCTTGGAAGAAAAACTAAAACAAACAAACAATATTCATGTAGAATCCAAAAAAGATCGAAACAAAAAACCTATAAGCCCGAAGGAGCAAAAACAAACATCATCATCTGCTGGTGAAACAAATACCTGTGCAAACAATAAAACGGTGTTGTCAGATTCACCTAATTCCTCGGAAATTGCGAAAACAAAAAGTAGCGCTTTGGAAATGTTCCAAGCTAATAAAATGAATGAAATCATAAACCTGGAACATGCTGCTGAAAGAGATGGATTCACAAAAGTTACACATAAAAAGAAAAAACCCATAAAAATAAATATCGGTGAAGGAAATGGAGCGGACGACTTTGGTGTCCAGAAGAAAGTTTGGCTCTACTTATATAGAATCAAACGACACATCACTGATGACAAGATCAGCAAGTTCATCAAGAATCAAGAAATATTCAGGAATGCGGACATTATTGTCAAAGAACTAACAACAGATGAAAACCGAAATAAATGTTTCATGTTTGGAATTGATTATTGTCTGAAAGAAGAAATTTATAAGCCATCATCCTGGCCTCAATCAGTGGCTTATAAGCGATTCGACTTTCAAAAATATCATCAATATGAACGTAGAGGAGTGGATTTTTAGATGACTCCGCATCGACTGCTGAAGAGTTTCCCAGGGCAAACTCTTTGCAACAAGCAACGGCCAGTACAGACGGAAATAATAATCTTAATTTTATTCTATATTTAAATGTACAAAGTATTAACAATAAGCAGAACGTACTAGAGGTAGAACTGATCAATGAAAATCCATTGTTTATTTCGGTCACAGAAACATGGTTAAAAGAATTTGAAGTAAGTAATTTTCCAATTAATGGCTATCATTTGGTACATTCATATTGTCGCGAGATATACAAGGGTGGCGGAACTGCTCTGTGGGCGAAAAACGGACTGGAGGCTACTCCTTTGTGTGTCAGTAATTTGAATGTAGAGAAAGACTTTGAATGCTGTGGTTGTGAATACAAAAATATGACCTTCTGTCACAGAATTATAACTATATATAGGTCGCCTACAGGAAACTTCCAAAACTTCTGTATAAAACTTCAAGAGCTATTAGATGAAATGTTCACGGTAAATGTTTGCTTATGGATTACAGGAGATTTCAATATAAATTTCAACACAATATCTCGTGAGAGGGAGGAAGTATTAGATATTTTTGCCCAATATGGACTTAATAGCATAGTAGAACAAGATACACGAGTAACTGCACATTCTTCCACAAGAATATTGAGGCAGAGAGCATCGTCAAAGACACTGCTCTCTCAGATCATAGATATATTACAGTAAAGGTGAATCATAACTTGTATGTTGATAAAAGAAATATAAAGGTAGGTAGAAACTATAGCAGAAAGAACAAACAAAAATTTTCTCAACTACTGAAAAATGAAAACTGGGATGTAGTATACAATCAAAATACTTGTAATGACAAATATGAAAAATTTGAAAGCATTGTTCAAAATCACTTCTTTAATGCATTTCCAATACGAAAAACAAAATCAAAACCAGTTTGCAAGAGTTGGGTAACTGATGAAGCGAAACAGTCAAGTGCACAGCTTAAAGATTTATATATTCTTCAGAAAAAGTATCCAATACTAAGAGAACACTATCAAATCAGAAAACGTGATCACAAACAAATTGTGGAACAGTGTAAACGTAATCACTATGATAATTTAATTCTGAACTCCGAAAACAAAAGTAAAACTTCTTGGTCTATTATAAACGAACTGAAAGGCAAAACCAAGTCCAAATCTAATATTAAGCTGATACATGAAAATGAGGAAATCGCTTCACCTGTAACAGTAGCGAACACCTTTAATAATTTTTTTATTGATGCACCAAAGAAAATTATAAATAATGTACCAGATGTAGGTGGCAACGTCTCCCCTACTCAAAGAAATATCATGAATTCAATAGTGGTACTCCCATATACAGAATCAGAAATTAGGGATATGTTTAGCAAACTCAAAAACAAGCGTTCCTCTGGTCCTGATGATCTGCCTAACAATATCATTAAAGAATTTAAGGATAACTTAATTAAACATGGATTTAGAAAATCTAAATCAACCACAACAGCAACAACAGAAACATATATAGACATATTAGCGGAATTAGACAAAAAAAGATGCCCAGTTGGAATATACTGTGACTTGAGCAAAGCGTTTGATTGTGTTCCTCACAATCGATTATTAGAAAAGCTTTGGATATATGGGATCAGAGGTAATACACATCAATGGTTTCGGTCTTATCTAGATGGTAGAAAGCAATATGTACAGATATCTTACAGTGAGGACGATGGTCACAGCAGTATGCACTGCTCTGATTTGAAATCGGTAAATGTAGGGGTACCACAGGGAAGTGTCCTTGCCCCTATATTATTTTCTTTATATATAGCAGATATTGTTAAATACCTAGATAAATACAAGTTAACACTTTACGCGGATGATTTGTCAATCCTAGTAGCAAAAGACTCCATAGAAAGTACCCAACAAAATTGTGATGATTTAATGAGAAGAATTATACCTTGGTTCTCAACAAATAAATTATATGTCAATTCTGGCAAAACAAATTTTTCAATATTTCACTCCAGACAAAAAAAGATTGAAAACATAGAAATTAAAATGGGAGAAGTGAATCTGAAACAATGTGAAAACATAAAGTTTTTAGGCATAACTATGAATGATACACTAGACTGGGAAATTCATATCAGGAACACAATGTCTAAATTAAATAGCAAAATATATCAACTGAAATGCTTAAAAAAAGTTTTAAACCTGTCTGTGTTGAAAAATTTTTATTATGCTGAAATTCAGTCACGACTCACATATGGGATCTTATTATGGGGTTCAGCATCAGCAGCTCAGAAATTATTTACACTACAGAAAAAATGCCTTAGAACATTACTGAATAGGAGTCAGAGAGAATCATGTAGACCATTATTTGCCAAGCTGAAAATACTTCCTCTCCCTTGCCTATATATTCTAGAAATATCGTGTTACATTTTTAAAAATAAAAAAAGCATAAGCTCTCATAGTGAAGACCACAGTTATTCAACGAGATTTAACCACCATCTGAAAACACCACAAAATAATCTGAATGTTACCCTGAAGGGACCCTTCTCCAATGGTGTGAGGATTTACAATAAGCTCCCGGCGACAATTAAGAAGGAAATTACTTGCTTCAAATTCAGAAAACATCTCAAAACGTTTCTGTTGTCAAAAATGTTTTACAACACCGAAGAATTTTTTGACAGCTAGATAGATATATTTTATATTTTATATAATTCACTATTTTAAATTGTCAATTTAAATGTGACTTAACTATATGTAATGTGACGTGTTTTATACCACCTTCATTGTGGTCTTTAAAAACCAATAAATTTTACTTTACTTTACTTAATAGCATAACCAATAACTCTAAATACATAGCTGAGCTTGTTTCGATCAAGGGTGATTTTTATCCCCAACTACATCATATGCATAGCCACTTGCTACAACTTCTCGAGCAAATTTCTGTGAAATTAATGAACATAAAACCTCAGAAATTCATTCGTTCCAAAAGAGGTTTAATAAACTTCGTAGGTAGAGCAAACAAATGGCTGTTTGGTACTTTAGACGATGAAGATGAAGAAAAATACGAAAAAGCCATTTCTACAATAACAAATAATAAAAAAATCTTACACCATGATTTTGAGAATTATTTCACTATCACAAAAAGATTCATGAACGAAACAACAAATGATTTGAAGCAAATTGTTAGAAATCAACAAATAATCGAAAAACAGATAGAAACAATTATCGACAGTGTAAATGAATACACGCTATTCTTACGCCTTCAAAACTCTCTCGATACAATGATAATTGACTGTCAGAATATGCTTTCAATCTTGAACAATATCGAAGAATCGATACTCTTTGGCGAACTGAATATCATACATAGCATAATATTACCAATATCTGAACTCAAAGAACTAATTGAAATAATGTTTAATATGTACAAAGAAAGTCTACCACATTTCGATAATATTCAATCTTATTACAAACTTCTAAAGATTGAAGTGAGATATAAAAATGATATAATTTTATTCACTATCCATTTTCCGATACTTCGAGAGAATCTTCACGATTATTATCATTTATTCCCTATCCCGATATCCGATAATGCCATCATTCCTCTGAAACCATACATTATCCTGAACTCGACTTATCACCACTACGAAGATAGACCATGCCATGAAGTCGAGACCACGTGTATTTTCCGGCTGGAAAATCAAATATCCCAAGACGACTGTCTACCTGAATTGTTGAACGGAAAAAGCAACCAGCCATGCCGCTCACTCCAAGTCCACCTAGACCAAGATGTTGTGGAACCTGTCAATGACGCTTATATCATTGTGATTCCTGTCAGCAGCACTACAATTGAGAAAAAATGTAAAGAACATGGATACGAAGAAATCCATCAGCCACAACTAATCCACGTACCCCAGAAATGTAGCCTCACCATACATGGTGAAACGTATAGCAACGACGTCTCCGTGACCCGGGAAACTCCTCTACAGATACCCATGGTGAAGACCATCGAATCCAACCACGAGGACTTCCCCTTGAAAGTTCCTAACAAGATCAACCTAGACGAGCTCACCAAACTCCAAAAGCTCGCTGAGAAGACCCAACTACACCGACTCCAGGCCTCGGAAGAGAACAACACTTCATATGTTGCTTTTTATATTTGTGTTATATTGATTGTTATAATAACTATTTTCATTATTTACAATTCGTTTAAGAAAAACAAAAATAGAATTTTCGAATATTTTCAAAACAATAGTAAAAAAGCTAAAGACTTGAATTCAGAAAACAATACTACCGTATTATTTTCATCTTAGGGATGGAGGAGTTATATATGTGAACCCTCAAAAAGCCCTTAACTTGTATTTTCCTTACAATGCTGACTTAGGCCTTTGCGAATAGAAGTAACCGCTCTCTGTTCTTAGCTCAGTTCTGTTAGCGACGTTGTATAAGAAACATCTCTTCTAGTACAAATAAAGTTGTGTGCTGTAAACTCGATTTTTGACTTTTTAAAAAGACATTTTCGTGGCCCGAAAGCTTAATTTGCATTACTATTACAGCAAGTGTATGCTGATAAGGAAGTGCGATATCAATGATAATAACGCTGTCTCGTGTATAATTGACGGATTGCCGGTGACAATTCAAGGTGCTGCAAAATCTGCGAACTATGGAACACCGGAAGAACTGTTTCAAGAATTCCTGAGTAAACTGGAGAGGGAAGATACTCATAAAGAGAGTCCAAGCTGCTTCATATGCCACATGCCCGGTCACCTCGCAAAAAGGTGTCGTTCTGATGACGGTACCACTAGGACCAATAATCCAATGGCCATCAAGTCAGACTATGGCAATAGAAGACCAAAACCAAACTCCTATACTCCAAAGAAGTGTACGTTCTGTGGAAGAGAAGGAAACTTGAGGAAGTTTGCTGGTTCCTGAGAGCTAGAACTTCAGATCAAGAATGCTTTCATTTGAAAGCAGCAAGAGTTCAGACAATACACAGGCAAGTTTCGAACAGTTGTTATTATATTGATGTATTTATTGAACATATCAAATGCAAAGGTTTTTCAAATACAGGTAGTCAAATGAACGTGGCTCGAAAAGAACTGATCGATAAGTTGAACAAGAAATTAGATTATCACCTCAAATAGTCATCAAATTATCTCCATGAAGTTGATTGGAATTTGTTACGCTTTAGCAGTAACGTCTGAACATTGCAGTCAGAACATATTTAGACAACTTTACTTCACCCGATTTTATGTCCGAAATATGCTATAATGTACTGGTGATATGCCTTAGATGCTGAGAATTTTTGAATTGCACAAACGTTCGCTAGGAATCTTTGGTAATCATGGGTTCCGTGATTCATGCAAATATATTTTTAATCCTCTGAAATTTTAATTTGAGTATCTGTGTGAATATATGGAGTCATTTGTTATATTTTCAACAAAAGGAATGTGTTCAACGGAGTGAGAGCTTAGCTCCCATGCATTACAAAAAAAAATCATATATATTTAACAATAAGATACCTGATATCATTGAATGCAGTAGAAATTTGAATACCTTCAAGAAGTATTTCTGGTAAAGAAAAATTATTACACAGTGATTTTTTTACATGTACATAAGTTTTTTTATTTATATGCAGATTCACACGAAAGAGAAGCCCTGTAATGTTCTAAGAACACCACGTGAATCAAGGGACAGGATATACGAATTAACATTCACTTTGAATTTCTGAAGTTTGTAAGCCTCATGAAAAAACCTCTTTCGGCAAGGAGTTCCGATGCTCAGCTGTTCCATTGAAAGAGCAAGAGAGGTTCGACAGGTCTCCAAATTCATAACAAAGGGGTGGGTATTCTGTACTCGTCGAGTCATCCGTGTAGATATTGCCAAGTGTAGACGAATTGATAACACTTCAGAAGAGCACCGACCATGAAAATATCTATTGAAGAGAGACAAGTTTCTGACCCTTCTCCGATGTTCCAATAAAGTGAGTGAGTCTGTGAGCGAAGAATCACCAAAAATACGGATTGCCTTTCTCCGAATAGAAGTCTCAATGAACGTTTTGGTGCCGAACATTACATTTTTTTAAATATGTTTTACATTGACGACATCTCATGACAATATGTTATCATTCTGTTCCTGGAAGTGAATGTGTGAATAAATGTGTTCATCAGGTAGCCTATATAAGGGAGAGTGGTAGAAATAGTACTGTATGTTTTCTTTATCCAGCCAATGAATGAATATCACATCCCTACAAAAAATTACAATTGGATTTGTTTGCATGTTTTTCGCATAAAACAATGGATTGAGTATGAATACTCATATGGAGTTACATATTTCATTGATTTAAAGTTTAACAAATGAATCCCTAGCGATTCAATAGATGTTTATGAACAGGGAATCTTGCTTTTTTTTCGCTTAGCAATCAGATTATTTCTATTCAACACATCTGTGATATTTTCAATATCCGAATTAATTTCAAAACAATGTCTATTTTCGAAAGTTCACAATGAAATAAATAGCTATCTGGATAATACAATTTTATTGATCGTTTGGGTACCGTGATTTATTAGTTTCGACACAACAAATTCAAGTGCCGACAAAGCAAACAATTTCTTTTTGAAAACTAGGCTTTCCTTAGAAAAAGTATTAGTAAAGAGAACAATTGCCACCCGATTATTTTCTGATAAGTGTTTTTCAGTCATAACTATAAATACAACGGCCAGAATTGAAGAAAAGGTAATAACAGAAGTAATTGTGGAGTCAGTGGCAATGGCATCCAAAATATATTTTTTTCGTTACTCCTGGTCCTCTTTATCTTCATAGTGAAGGTAGGGATTTCAATATCTATTAATTTTTTCAATTCAACCTAACATGAGTACTCATTGCAATTGATTATTATATTATACAGGTATGGTTCGATTCTTTTTTTCTATTTTTTATCAAGTAAATGGAACATTTTTTTAAATATTTTCATTCTGGTGTTCCAGAGATGTGATATGATGAATGTATATCGCCGTTACATACTCCGAGGTTGGAGAAACGGTAATTTTTCTCACGTAATCTTCATATGAATTTACCCCGTCATTCAATGAAGATTAACTTTCTAACACTTGGTATACTTCACAGAGAAAAAGATCAAGAAGCAGCTATGAAATCTATGAAAAAATAAAGCGAGAGAATGACGAAAGCTTTTGATAGTAAAAGGAAAAAGAGTAAGACATATAAAATAGAAGATCTAGTACTATGGTCGGACGGAAATAAAGATAGTAAGGAAGTTTCTAGGAAAAAAGGCATAAAGTTTGACGTACCATACAAAATAGCAAAAGTATTAGAAAATGATAGGTATGAAATGAGTGCCTTCAAATTCAGATAGCGAAGTCAATAGTACAGATGAGCTTATTGATCTTCTGGAAGGGTCTGGTTCTGGTCTGATAACGGCTTGTGGCAAGCAGTCAATGATTTAAAAACAAAGGGGTCTGTAGAAGACATTACATAATAAATATACATAATGGCCTGTAGCAGGTAGTAATTCACACACAAGAACCGAAAAAAATGGAAATGGATGAATAATAATCATGGGCCTGTTGTAGGCAAACATCAGCTAGCGAATGATAAGAATGAATGTTCAATCATTTCGTTCTTTCATTAAAAAAACACACACATATTAATCAGAATGAATTTGTTTCAGCAAAAATACTGACACTAAACCACGAAGCGAGCAAAAAAGAAGCGAGGACGCTTCAGTTGTCAGAATGGCCGATTGTTAGAGAGGTTATCATTATTAGTATTTAGATAGGCTGTGGAATGTTATAGTTATTATTATTATTTGTTAGAGATCTTATCATCATTATTATTATTATTGAGATAGGTTATGCGATGTTATAGTCATTATTATTAAGAGATATTATTATTATAATTAGATAGATACAATCATTACTATTATTATCATTATTAGTTTGTCATTAAGTGATAGTATTGTTATTGAATTCCCCTGTATTCGAGTACGTCGACAGTCGTTAGAATTATTAGGTAACTATATCGGATGATCATGAATCATACTGTCAATCATACACAGATAGAATATGTACAGACAGCGGCAGTTATAAAGAGGAGGTGGAATAGAAAGATAAGGAAATAGGTATGAAACTCTAATGTGAAATATAGTTCTCTGCTGGTGTTTCATTTAAAATGTTTATGTTTACATCGCCACATATGATGAAGTGGTGTTTGACATTTTAGGTCTTATGCAATAGTCGCTCGAGACAATAGAAAAACCTTCTTGCATCACCGTTGGTTGATCGATACACAGCAATAATGAAATTATTGTCGAAGGACTTACATTCCAATATTGCTATACAGGTTCCGAATTCTTTTTCTTTGCTATTTTCATATTCTAAATAAACACGCCACTATTCCCAAATTCGCTTCTTCAGAAGAAAGAAACCAATTTAAAATTGTTGATGTGTCATTTTCAATTCATTTCGTTTGAGCCAAAGCTCAGATATACATAGTATGTCCACTTTGTGCTCCATCAGTGTTATCTCCAGCATTTTGATCTCATCCATTATACCTTGTATGTTAAAGTGTAGAATGGTGTACTTACTTCTGGGATTATCTAAGAAGCGTTGCCCCAATTTAAAATTATCTGATATTTTCCGACCAGAAGTTGCTGTCATACCCTTGCTCTCGAAGGTGGGGTTCCACACCGATCATGAATGATTGGTTGTCCTGTCTGGGAGTTTTGGTTGGAAATTCTTTGACACTTATGTTATTAGATTTGGTGCGAGTCTTCATGTAATTCTGAATGTTTTTCTAGTTCATTTTGTCAGGAACTCTATTTAAGAAAAGCCAGATTTTTGTTAACATTTTGTCTTTCATAAAACTCCTTATTTCTTGTTGCGCTTCCTTCCATGGGCGTCCTTTTTCTCCTCGTTACTAATTTGAAAGAATTTCCTTCATCGTCGTTAGGATCTACCAAACTAATGATTTCTTTGCATTTTTGCCTCGTTTGAAGTTCCAGCATCTCTGCAGCAATTTCTTTTCTAGGAGAATCATGATCATTTAGTTTGTAGTCAGCTTGCTTCTCTGCTAAATTCATTCCTAGATGAGTCATCTGTTTTTTGTAGAATACTTGCTTGTCTGTTTACATCCTGTTGTTTGTTTATATCTGGATTCCCTTGGTGAGTTCTTGTGAATAAGGTGAAATTTTTCATTTTATTATGGAGATTTGTTTTTATCTCTAAGCTGCTCGTTTTTTGTATGCTCATTTAATTTAGTTTCAAAGTATGAAATTTTATCGTTCAGTTATGTAACCAGAAAGTCCATATTATGGGTAACTTTTCTCGAACAGTATTTGCAAGTAGAATCACATATTTCTACAGACTAATCTGATAGTGGATTTATGCAGCAATCGTAGCTCGGAAGTCGGAACTAGGAAATCGTAAGTCTTAATTCGTAACAGAATATACACCATTCATGCGGCAATCTTAAGAACTTTCTAATCGTAAGACAAGCTTTCCTCATTGGTCGATTTGACACAGTCGCTCTGATTTCACGAGACACGACATTTAACAATACAATACGATCTGGATAACGCATGCGCAGTTCAAAAGTTCGTAAGTCGTAACTCTGAAGAGTTGAAACTTGGCCAACTTTTCCTACGAGTTCCGACTTACGATAGCTGCATGAACGATCTTATCGAAAATCATTGACTGAACTTCTTCCGACTTATTCCTTACGACGTGCGAATTCCGACTTATGATAGATGCATGAACGATCTTGAAGAATGTCAGCGACTGAACTTCTTCCGACTTATTTCTTAAGACTCGCGGATTCCCACTTCCCAATCTACGATTGCTGCATGAATCCACCATGACACAAGACCTGCATCGCCCACCATGTTAGAGTCAACAAACGACATTTGCTAGCTCATTTCAGCTTTTCAACTTCAAATCAATGGAGAGAGAGGTATATTTACGCTGCACATTGAAAACGTAAGTAGGTGAAAATATTTTTAGTGGCGCGGGGAAAGGTCCACATTTGTAACAGTCGTCCTTGAAAAAAAAAAGGCGCAGGGTAAAAATTAATTACAAAGTTCAATAATAATTAGTCACATACATTTTCAGGTAACGACGAGAAATTTCATAATTTTTTGAGAAATTTTAAATACCATTAGTTTCAGACAAAATTTTCATTTTCACCCACATTTCCAGGTGAATCCGTACCCTGATAACTGGTACAAGCAAACACAAAGATCTCTGACGACATGACATGTACTTCCCAAATTCTTTCCTCAGAGATTGAAAGTGCTGCTTGTGTCCGTGATGCCCTTTTTCGCTCAACTACGAGACTTTTGACGATGTTTAGAAAACGTAAAATAAAAGCGGCGAATCGAATCGTACTAGTCGAATAATTAATTTTCCTGACAAAACTGTCACTAATTTTGATTAGATTATTATATATTATTTAGATACTTTCGTGAATAGTGAGCATGCCATGCATTAAAGTACGTTTCAACCTGCGAGGAAAAGTATTTTACGCTAAATAAATGAATAATATATTATCAGCAAAAATCAAGGTATTTCAAATCGAATACCACGTGCATCTTTTTTTTTAATATATGACCCTTGGCACATATCAGAAAAGGCATTGAATCACATCTGATAGACACCGGGAGTCATTCCTCTCCACTTCACTTGGAAGATATGAAATCATTTGTCGCTCCGGGGTATTTTCGACACTGACGAATAAATAATGCAACCTCCCTGCAAATAAGTCATCACCCAATAGCCCATGTAATTCAATTTCATATGAAAGATCGCTTTTTCTGGATGAGGGATGGAATTTGGGCTATACTATTTGTGCAAAAATGTAGTCGACAATCTCGACCGGTAGATTTATATATATTCAATAAATTAATATATATATATATATATATATATATATATATATATATATATATATATATATATATATATATATATATATATATATATAAACCTCAGATATACATAATGTGATATATTAATAAACATTCGTTAACTGACCTTTTCACAGTGCCAAATAGGTTTGGCACATTCACGTAACTTCTGCTGAGATTTGCAAACACACCTTTGGATGCTCTTCTTAGGACACGGTCCACATTCACCTGGATGGCAGGGATCTGTGCAAGTATGTTTTTCACATTCCAGATTTTTTCCGCACTTGGCCCTACAAGACCAATACTTGTTGCTACACCTCTGAGCCCTCGGAGGTTCTTTCCCACAACAACAGGACACACTTACTGTTACGGGGCATGGAGGACATGGACCTGAAAAATTGTAAAATGAATGAATAATGCTCTTTATTGGTAACCCATAATTATGAATGAGGTACCTGGATGACACAGAAGCATACACATATGCCCGCAACTTGGTACTAAATGCTTTCTACAAATTTCTCCACAGGAGTGAGGTACCAAAAATGGATGATACTTTGGATTTTCAGTTTTCTTGCAAAAACATATGTATTTACTAGGAACATCTTCGGAGGTATACTCAAAACGGCACTTTGGACAGCACCAATACACTTTTTTTTGGTGGACTACTATTTGTTCTTCCAAGGCATGTTTTTGTTGGGTTATAGTGTCTTTTGACCATCTCTGAATGCACATCAGATGAAAAAATCCATAACACGTACCACAGCTCCAAATCTTAAAGAAATAATTACAGAGTTAAATGGCTTCCATAGATTAAAAAAAATGAGAAAAAGCATGTCCACTTATACTTTGAAGAGACCAGTATGGTATGCTACGCTTCTTTTGCGACCTTCAGACTGGGTACTTATTACTTCGTGAAGGATATTGAATTAAGCATTCTTCCCCCTCGGAAAGATATCCGTCAACAAATCAGGCAATTCCCTCCAACTGTGATATATTGAACTAGTACTGGATGGTCGTCAGAATTGAAATCAAGCAACAACGAATATTTTTCAAATTCATTGGCCATTTGCGAGTAAAATTCTCACCATATCTATTCTGTTGAGAATTATTTTTACCTAATAGACAAAAATCCATCTACTGGATGATCAAAACTCAAACAGTGAGTACTAGAGATCCATAACAACGGGTACATCGTACAGCAATGCTCGAACAATCGACCCGTCGCGAACGAGAATAGTCTCCGGTCTACTTGCAAAGAAGGCTGCAACCGATGGTCGTCAGAATTGAAATCAAGCAACAACGAATATTTTTCAAATTCATTGGCCATTTGCGAGTAAAATTCTCACCATATCTATTCTGTTGAGAATTATTTTTACCTAATAGACAAAAATCCATCTACTGGATGATCAAAACTCAAACAGTGAGTACTAGAGATCCATAACAACGGGTACATCGTACAGCAATGCTCGAACAATCGACCCGTCGCGAACGAGAATAGTCTCCGGTCTACTTGCAAAGAAGGCTGCAACCAAGAAAGTCAGAATTTCGTAATTCATTCGCGATTGTTGCCGTTAATGTCCCCACTACTGTGCCAGAACTCTCATCTCAGGGGTTCGATTGGGTTGGATGACTTTTTAAATGAAACCAGTGAATTGTTCTACTCTCCAGAAAGCTAATTGTTTTATTTTCCAGATTCTTTATATTCCACAATATTCTAAATTTGGAAATGAATTCATTGATACAAGATTCGCAGAGTTACCAAGGTAAACCTCACATAAAATTGACCAGACACCAATCCAATAATATTAACAATATTATCAGCGTAAGTATAACCAAAAGGTTCAAAATTAAAATATTGATGGAACTTAAAATGGAAGGAAATAAGAACTCATAAGTTCAAATTCACACTGTTGATTGAAAAGCCCTGTCAATCGCATTCTTCGACCTCTTATCTTAAAAAACAGCAGTTTTTTATGTCTTACTAAAAAAAAACAGCGTTCGCACACGGTGGATCTGAAGATTGGAGCATACTGATCGTGAGGGTAGGCAACCCATTATACAAAGGAGTAACTCACAAGTTGCATACCTCCAACGGATGTGAATTATTGGCTAGTATAACGGTGAAGGGAAAATATGTACACCAAAATGAATTGCACATCTTATGTTCCGTTACACTACTTTACACATACTACTCAGGATTCGAAAGAAAATGATAATTTATTGGATAATGAATATTCATGAATATATAATCAAATATTGTTTTGATGGGACAATAAGATTTGAAAATTTTGTATATTCTGATGGAATAGACTGATTGGAAGCTGAATAGTTTGTGTAACGGGTACATAATTCAATGAATATAAAACTGTGACAACTTCAATGTATATTCAGACAGTAACCACAACAGTACATAATCAACAACATAAATATAATACAAAGTGATGTTCTTCTTTCCAACACCCCCACTAGAACATCATTCAGCTGATTCAAACAGTAAATCCATATTTGTAGAACAGAACATGTGCTTCTGTTGCTCAATGGTTTCGTCATCACATCGGCCACCATTTCTTCAGTACCAATATATTCAATTTTCATTTCTTCAGAAGATATTATTTCTCTGATGTAATGATGTCGAACATCGATATGTTTTGTTCTTCCATGGTATCCTTCGGTTTGTGCTAGATTCACTGCACTTTTCTGTCGCAAAATAAAATAGTGGCTGCTTTTTCATTCGTCCAAAACTCGTTAATGAATTGGCGTAACTACATAACTTCCTGGGTAGCTGTAGTGCCATATACTCCCCCTCCGTTGTTGAAAGAGCTATGGTTTGTTGTCTTTTTGATGACCATGAAATGGCTCCCCCGTTCATCCTGAAAACTTATCCGGAACATGAACGTCTTTCGTCGGTGTCGCTGGCCCAGTCAGCATCACAAAATCCACATAGATTACTGGAACCGCTTCGTGAAAATGCTAACCTTGCATCGATGGTTCCCTTGAGATATCGCATCAGTCTTTTCAATGCAGTCCAGTGAGCTTTGCCAGGATTGTTATTGAATTTGTATTCACAGCATAAGCAATATCAGGCCGTGTACCTTGGGCGATATATAAGATACTTCCTATTGCTTGTTGATATGGAATTTTTCGCATATACTCTGCATCTTCAGCGTTTTGTGGTGACATCGCTTTAGTCAACTTCTGATTTGGGTCCATCGGTGTGCTAACGGGCTTACAATCAATCATATTGTATCTGAGAGGTAGCTCGTTACTGTGACTTCTCTAAGAAAAATTTGACCTGCTTGGCGATTTCTTGATATTTCCAAACCAATGCAACTATTTGTTTCTCCTAAATCTTTCATCTTGAAATTTCTGTTCAGTTCCTTCTTCTGCTGATGATACTGCACTCTTCTACTCAGGAACAACTACAGAAATTTTTCAGCTGGCCCAAGAGGATCTAAATTGCATAAATGAGTGGACAACAAAAAACAACATACTCCTAAATCAAACTAAATGCAATTATATGATTTTTAATGGGGATGCAGTAAATGATAACTTCCAATTAAATATAAATAATGAAAAAATTAATGAAGTTGACAGTGCTAAATATCTGGGATTAATCTTGGACAATAAATTAACATTCGAAAAACATATCACCAAACTATGCACAAAATTAAACTATATCTGCTATCAACTAAAGCACAGTGCCATGCGATTCGACAAAAAAACTAAATTTCAAATCTACTATTCAAATGTATATTCGCATCTGATTTACTTAGCTGCTTTTTGGGGACAAGCAAGGCAACAGGATATTAATAAACTACAAATAGCCCAAAATAAAACAGTCAAAACTCTATTTAATCTACCATATAGAACAAACACAGCAATGCTCTACAAAGAACTAAAAATCTTGAAAGTCACTGACATAGTTAAATTGGATAGTGTGAAAATCATCTATAAAATTAAAAACAACCAAACTGAAACAGAAATTAATCTAACTCAAAATTGTGATATACACCACTACAACACGAGAACAAATCAACACTATCATATACTACCAAGTGCTACAAATGTTGGTCAAAAAAGAACTACACATCAAGCTCTACAATGGTTTAACCAAATCCCTGAACATATAAAAAACAGTCAATCCATTGACACTTTCAATAGAAAGATGAAAAAACTTCTCCTAGACGACTATAATATATAAAAAGTGATCTATTACTCTGTACTATAATAGTTATATAAGTTACAAAAATGTTATCTATTTCTCTGTACTAAAATAGCTATATAAGTAACAAAAATGTTATGACAGGCATGACACTCATACAATCTTACATGATATACTCACTATGGATCTTGTTATCTCTTTGAGTAATTAAATAAATGAAAAAAAAAAAAAAAAAAAATAGTTATTCATCTCCCCATTGTTTGAAAATATCAATAAGTCGTCAACATAAACGGTAATAAAAATAATTTTTTTGCCGGAAATGTTGTGATATACACAGGGATCTACTTTGTTCAAATTCAGCATTCTTCAAAACGAGATCAAGTTTTTTATTCCATTCTCTGCTAGCTTGCATCAAACCATAAATTGCTTTTTTCAGTCTGCAAACTTTTGTAGGACTCTCGTCTGACAAAAACTCTTTGGGTTGAACCATATAAACTTTTTCGTTGAGGTCTCCCTGTAGGAATGCAGTTTCAGCATCCATTTGCTCTATGTCCAAATCGTATTCTGCAGCTAGAGCTATCAAGTATCGGATAGATGTGTATCTGATTACTGGGGAAAATACCTCTTCATAACCGATCCCTCTCCTCTGAGCACATCCTTCAATAACGAGACGTGCTTTGTAGCGGGGTATGTTTCCTTCGGAATCTCTCTTGGTTTTGAAAATCCACTTGTAATTGATGGGTTTTCGATTCGGTGGTAAATCTGTTAGAATCCACGTCTGATTTTTTTCTGAGGAATCATATTCTTCTAGCATCGCCTTTTTCCAATGCTCAGCATCGTGTTCCTCCATCGCCTCCTCTACTGTCGATGGATCCACTAGAGTAGGTAGTCTTATCAGGGGTTTTCGCAGAAAAAAGGTGATACATTGTCATCGGTTTTGGCCTTGGTATTCTGGAAGATCTTCATAGAATTTGAATATCAGATGAAGAACAAGGAAATGAAATTTCATCGGAGCTTTCCATAGAACAAGCCTTATCATTTTCTACCCCCAGTTCAACTCCATTAAATTCACTTTCTACGGAAGTTTCTTCAGTTGTATCAGCAGGATTTTCAAAAATTGTGACGAATTGATTCGAATTGTTTGTTGAAACGCAGTTTTCTTCCGAAATACTGTCTTCAATGAAAGAAACGTCTCTACTTTTTACTAAATGTTTCGTATTCGGACAAATGAGACGATACGCCTTAGAATCTTGACAGTATCCAACAAAAATCAATTCCTTCGATTCCGAGTCCCATTTCCGTCTTTTTTGTTCTGGAATATGCATCATTGCTTTGCATCCAAAGATTCGGAGATGATTCAAGTCCGGTATATCATTAGTTCACATTTCTTCTGGCGTTTTTTCTGATATAGCTTTTGTTTGCGATCTATTCTTGATATATACAGCGGTTGAAACGGCCTCGGCCCAAAGTTCCTTGCTCAGCCCAGAATGCTGAAGCATGCACCTAGCTTTTTCAACGATGGTGCGCTCAGCTGCACCATTCTGTTCTGGAGTGTAAGGCGTGGTGGTTTGATGTTGAATCCCAGATTTTCGCAAAAAAGTTTCAAAGTCGATGTTACAGCAAAAAGCATTGCCGGAAGCTTAGGGCACAAAGGGATCTGAAAAAGCCATTTTTTTTCACTTTTGCAGCTCATGACACGCAATGTGGTTAGGTAAAAAAACTGTCATTAAAATCTTAACTATACATGTACGTAATGGAGAGTCATTGTCGGGGCTTGAGGAGGTATAAAGAGACAAAGAACGCGCTCTCTCAGCCAGGCGACCCAGGTTCGACTCTTTGGAGTACCAGAATAATTCAAATTCGGTATTTGCCGTCCAAAACGGTGCCAATGTGGTTCACATAACACTACATAAACTTAAGGTAAGGGGTTTCCCTTGCTCGCACAGGCTCATGATTGAATTAGCTTCCGAGTGGTTTTCTGGAAACCCGGAATATTTGTTGAAAGAAATTTCACAATTGTTTTAAGAAGTGCGACTAAGTGAACATTAATTTCAATCCTAATTAAACTTATACAGTTTCAATAGTCAATATCGAGACTTGAGATTGGGTACAGAGGAGTTTGAAAAAAAAAATATAACCAAGATGCCAAATCATAGTACGTAGTTATGATTAGTAAGAAAAACAATAAAACCATAACTTATTTAGGCCAACCAAGCGTAAATATTTCTAGATTTTTGAAAAATAATGATAATAATACAGCATTTCGTACTAATAATAAATTGGGGATATATATCAAAAATAAAAAAGACAAAAATGAATCACAAAGATCAGGAATTTATGAATCAACATGTGGGTCATGTCCGATGTACTTCGTAGGCCAAACAGGAAGATCTTTCAACACTCGCCTAAGAGAACACAGAACTAGTTTTTTGAATGGAAAAACAAATTCTACGTATGCAAGTCACCTCATTCTGGAAGGTCATGACTTCAACCACGATTTCAAAATAAGGCATTTTGAGCAGAAAGGTTGGAAACTTACCCTTCTAGAAAGTTTGGAAATCAATAGAGGGAAAAATTCAAAACATTTTTTGAATGATCAGGTTGGATAAAATAACTCCCCATTGTTGAATCTGTTCCCGGCCAATAATTAACATAGCCTATTTCTAGGAATACTCTTCCAATGTAATTAATTAGTATTTGGACAAATTACGGGTCAAATATCGGACCTAAGTCGGACTTTTATGGTAAGAGACGTTCGACCTACTTGTATATAAATAGCGTATTATAGAATACTGATTTATTTATCTTGCTTGAAGAAGCTATTGTAATAGCGAAACACGTGTCGCGGTTTGTAAACCCATTGTAAGTGAAAATCATACAGGAAACTGTAATATATTTTTGTTAATATGGATTTTCATCAAGTATCGGCCAGTTCAATTCAATTTTTAGAAAAACAATCATTTCAATCCTAATTATGATTTTACAATTTCGAATTCAATGTCGAGGCATTTTCAGGCGTCCTGAAATTTAAACGTTTGGTATGTTTCATCAAATCGCAAGTTTCGCTTTACACATATCTTACCGAAGGATTTTGTCAGTTTTGGAACGATTTTTTTCACTTTCGGAACGATTTTCGGTATCTTCTTAGGCGGCCTTGGCAAATAATAACTTACTTTCCATTATGACAGCGCTTTTCATATAACATTTAAGAGAGTTTCCACTTTTCCATTTCAAAATCAGTAGTGCAAGTGCACAAACATAATTCAACATAAGATTAGTAAAGCTGCTGAAGTGGTTACTTATGAATTATTGCCGCTAAAGTCAAGAGAGATGAATGAATTAGTCTATAATTCATGCCAAAAATGAAGCAATGATAAAAATGTGCTACTATAAATGAAGAAGTCATATTCAATGAAGAAATCTGATATATTGAAGGAATCGAGTCTATGAGACAATTACTCGATACTTTATTTCACAGTTAATATAAAAAATAATGTACATATAAGCCACTACGCCAAAGTTATTGCTTTCCTTAAAAGAACACCCGTTGACCTCAAACCAAAATTGAATGTCTTTTCTCTTTTTCATTTCGAATAATTTCAATGTATCGTTACGATATTTCCATGGGTTCGATTATTGAAACTCCAAACAACACTAAACTACTTTTCTTACAATTCTTTATCACAATACAATACAATTACTCAAACTGCTCCGCCAACTATACAACGCTCTGAACTAAAACTCTGCACTAGAAATTCTGAATTACTCCCCCTCTGATAAAAGCTCTACTTCGACTCCGGCACTTAGCAATACCAAAGCTCTCTCTACTAGAAACTCCGTAAAACTCTCCGCTAAAGTATCTGCCGTTGCGATGATGTGTCTTCCCTTTTATACTCGCGTACGCCTATGGAGAATCTTCGAGAGAGGTCTCGATGAGTATCGAATTCTCCACGCGAACAAAGACTTCCTAAAAATTACGTTCTCTCTTCGACCCCTCCTATTATTCTGCGTTTACGAGCGACAGGGCCGGCGCTAGGAGATTTCGTAACATTATCCCCCTCTCAATTTTGATCATCCCGATCAAACAATATCTCATTATCCCCATTGTAGCGTTCGAGTCTTTCTATGTGAACTACCTTCATTTTTGCTCTAGGGCTGCATTGAATCCTCTTCACTATCGTATAGGGTCCTTGATTTGGGAGAGATTCCTTTTCTACGACGAGGGTTGTACAGCCACACTCGATCTCCTCCGTCATCTTGTCAATGCGCTCTACCATCGCTTAGCGAATGGAACTCTTACCATCTCTTGTCGCTTAGCGAATGGAACTCTTCTTGATGGTTGTTGAAACGAATGGACTTGGCCAATGATTATGTAAACATGTGTCACCAATCAGTCACTGCTACTATACAGATTCAGATCCCTTGTCAAATATTACTTCATATCTGTTGCTCACATTTTCTCAAGATTATTTCGAATGATATTAAAAAAAATCCCAAACAACGAGCAGCAAATATTTTTCAAAGAAATAATCACTGCGCCATTCAACATGAATGAGTTTTCCGTTGTTGGTCATTGGTTCCAAGAATTCATCATGATTTTGAATTCGAAATATATATGAAAAAATGTGAATGTTTCATTAAAAGAACTAATATCTATGACAATTTCACAAGATTCAATAGAAAAGGATATGCCTGAAAATCCACTCAATGAAGATTCGGATGATTCTGATGGATTGTATCAAAATAGTTTATTTTTCAAACACCTTTCTGAGATAGCTGAGACGGCTCTCGAAAATGAAAATTCAAATGAAATCGGTGACGAAAACAAAATGTATAGTGCAGAATGAATATCGATCGACTAAATCGATTTTAAATCACTATCATTAGATAGAATATTGAGGAATAAATTATCTGAAGAAACGATTGGTCAAAGTAAATCTGATCTATGGATAGAAGAGAGGAAAAAAAGAGTCACTTCTTCAAACTTTGGCCGGATATGCAAAGCCTCTAAAAAAAATTGTTGAAACTTTGCTGTACCCATCAAATATTTCTACACCTGCAATGAGTTATGGTAAGAAACACGAATCGAATGCAGTCCGTGCTTACCGCGATCTCCATCCGGAAAGTAGAGTTACCCTTGAAGGATTGGCAATTGACGATGAGTAAGTAGTCTTTCTTGGGTACCTCACCAGACGGACTGGTAGAGAATGATGGAATCCTATAAGTCAAGTGTTCCTATTCGTTGAGAGATAGAAATCCATGTATTTCAATAGCTGAAGGAGATTTGAAATATTCCACCACTGGTAATCTGGACAGAAACCATATTCACTATTATCAAGTGCAGGGTGCTATGGCTATCACTAAACAACTGTGATGCGACTTCGTAGTATATTCCAAACACGGAATACATGTTGAGAGAATATTTTTCGATCAAAACTTATGGTCTAGTATTATGGTTCCTGAACTGGAACAATTTTATTTATTTTACTTACTACCAGAAATTGTTGATCCATCACATCCACTGAAAATTCAGGAACGTCAATGGACTTTTGAACCAGAAAATATATTCGATTCTCCACTGAAAATGAAGAATAAAAGCGCGAGTATTACTCAAACGATTTTGCCGGCAATTCTTGAAAATGGGTTATTTGATGATCCCTCCTTCCATAAAACAAATTCGGCCAATGGAATACACCGTAGGTATATATGGGGATTTACTATGTTCAGAGTTGAGAATAGAGGATTTTGTGAGTTTGGAAGGAACATCTTGGCTAACAGACTCCGTGATTAACTGCAGTTTATTGGCGCTCATGAAAGTTACTGGTGTGCAGTCATATAAACTTATTTCTGTGGACGAAACTTTTGGAATATTTAACAGGACTGATAGCCTGGAAAATTCATTTTATTTAGATTTCAGATTACTGTTGAGAAAAGATATTTTGATCATGCCACTGAACATCAACAGAAACCATTGCTGCCTGATAATTGTAGAGAGGAAAATAAATATTTTATATACCTCGATCCCAGAGGAAGCAATTCCACCAAACAGGGAATACACTACAAAAATACGTTTTTTAAATTCATCAAGAAGTATAATTCTCTGTCGAATATATTGCCAATAAGTACTGACTCGTGGAACGTGGAGATGAGAAATCATATAAAACAGTGGTAATGGTTCGGACTTCCATTGTCTATATTTTCAACTCTATTGAAACCTGTGTTGCTAAGAACGAAAGGAATAAAATACAAATCAAGTGAGAAAATCAAATCAAAATAAAATTTTTGGTCAATAAATAATAAATCGGGGGGCTTTATAACCGACCGCACCTCGAAATATTGTTAGTCATCAACCGAAGACGATTGCGGATACCAGCAATCGAATCGTCGTGAGTACACTCAACTTGAAACTTGGTTTCAACATTTTTTCATCCGAAGACGATTGCGGATACCAGCAATCGAATCGTCGTGAGTACACTCAACTTGAAACTTGGTTTCAACATTTTTTCATAATATTTCATTCAATTTCTTCATTTACACTTTTTGACTAGTATTTCATATTCGATACCTCAATTTTCTTGTCACAATACTATTTCATCTATTTTGTTATTTAAAAATTTTTTTTGACTCATTTCATATTCGATACCTCGATTTTTGTAACAACAGTATTTCCTTTGATCAATCAATCCCTAATTTCATTATTGACCAAAAATTCGATTTTCTCACTTGATTTAGACAATGGAAGTCTGAACCATTACCATTCAGCAAGGAACATTATCAACCACTTTCAAGCAAACATATAAAACAAGCAGATACATTCAATTGCGGCGTTTTCGTCATTTACTTTGCTCAACAGTACTTGGGTCAGAAGTCATTGATGCAGTCTTTCAATGTCACTAGTTTCAGAAAATATATTAAAACCCTGCTACTCAGAGGTTCTGATGACATTAGACGAATATCTCGACGAGTATGCATGATTTGCTGAAGTGAAGTGAGATCAGAAAAGAGTCGGTATTTTGGGAGATTGTTTCACCACAGTTGTGTAAGCCTTACAGATAATGTATGCTTCCTTTTATTACGAAATAAATATAACTGAATCATATATACAAGAGGTTTTTTATTTGAAAATTCGTTTTTTCCTAAAGAAATCGAATGGGGTGCAGCAAAGAACTCAGTTCAGGTCTGGCAGCCCTGTTTTTAATGGAAGTCCTTTATATGAAACTATGAAATTTGACGCCTATTGGTAATATTGCTAATATATTAACCCTTTTATCCTATGGAAATGTACTTTATTTTCCATTGGTCCCACCTTACCTGTGTAACAGGTGGATTCACTGATTATTTTTCGGAATTCTTCGACATAATCGTTTGGAACTGGTGATTTCCTCAATATACCAACTCCCCTCGCACCGAAAAATTATCACATATCTCATCTCATATGTTATTTGTAACCCTCAATCCGAATCTGCATTCAAAATTAATCGAAAAGTTTCTTGAAATGTAATTAAGTTTCTATCAATCAATCAATCAAATAGGAAATCCTAATATACAGATCCGTTAGACAAATCGATTACAATACATTCATATATACACATATACCTAAATACCCAACTTAACCTATCCTAATTAATAACACACACACCATTCATTATCCTCCACACCATTTTCTCATAGCATTTGAACACCATAAAACAAATAGCGAAAAATATCTTTAATTATTTGCCTACTTTATATTCTTCCTTATGTATTCAAGAAGCATTGATTTGAACAAATTGAGTGTTGAACAATCTTTAATGTAATTTGGAAGTTCGTTATATTTCAAAAGTCCAAGGTGAAATAAAGACTTCGTGGTTTTAGCATAATTAGTTCTCATAACATGAAAATCTCTATTGTTCCTAGTTCCTAGTAGCATAGTTGTGTATTTGATGACAAAATATAATATATTCTTCAAAGTGATCAGGACATAAATTATGCAATATTTTAAAGATAAATATCGTTGAAAAATAGAACAGTCTATCCTTAACAGATAACCAATTCAGTACATTCAGCATCAGTTGCGTAGGTGTATACCTGTTACATTTGAGAATAATACGCACACCTCTATTCTGAAGTTTTTGGAGAGTAGCAATATTATTATTACTCATTAAGTATAGCAAGCTAGCACAATATTCAAAATGCGGTTGGATGATTGTTCTATAAACTGTTATAGACGCTTGTACACTCAAATGAGATGTGATTCTACACAGAAAAAAAAAAGTTTTTTACTGATTTTTTTCTGCAGCATAATTTAAATGATTATTTAATGACATCGCATTGTCAATCATGAATGCTAGGTATTTCATCTCTGTTACTACTTCAATTTTCTCATTATATATTTCTATATTTATTTGATCTATGTCAATTTGACCATATTTATATTTGGATGTCATTATCATTGCCTTAGTTTTTTGCACATTTAGTTTCAATTTATTAATATTCTCAGTTTTTTTACATCACTATATCTCATTTCCCTCCCCCGATGAGGCAACAGATAGTTACATTCTCTATTTTCGATATCCACTAATTATGGAATTAAAATCGGCATCGAATCATGCATAAAACAACTCAATAACACGGTAACAAATAATCGAGTAAATTTTTCTCAGTGTATCTAAAAAATACTCACCATTTCACAATTAATTCAATTTCTACATCGCATGCAATAACAAAAATATTGAACACTTGATCGAATATTTTCTTTCTACCACCTTGAAACACGTATAATTTATCTTTCGTTTTGTTGTATGAATATCAAGAACTGACTAGTTAGCGCCTTTCGTTGTTTTCATTTGGGCATTGTCTAGAACTACGCTAAGGTGGATCTTGGTTTCAAAATTCCTCCATGCGAAGTGCCTCACATGAGGAAATGACGTTCACGTTCCTCATGGATCTTTCGCTTTCGATGAATCCACGGTTATTTTTTTCTGTCGGTTTGAGGCCCCTTTGGGGTGGCGCCCACGTGCATTGCACGCCCGGTTACGGGGGGCCTGCCTGGCATGCTTCGATTCAATGATGCGCTCTGAACTGTTCAATTAATCATGGTTTGGATGCTCTTGTTGAATTGGTTTATCCTTGTTTTCAAATTCGAATTTTCAGTCTGCTGATAATCTCTTGAAATTAATATTTTTCACCTAAACACACTGCATGCCACGGCCTGAAGATTTGGCACGAATTTTTTAAACCTTCCTATACCCCTTCTCAAGCCTTGATAATTTCTTTTGAAATTGTAGGAGAATGATTATAATGCCAATAAATATTTCAAACATAACCACAATGCATTCCATGACCTGATAACTTATCAAGAATTTTTTGCCCCAACAATCTCTTTTGAAAATTCAAGTAGGATTGAAATTAAAATACCTAAACATACCTAACCTAACCGAACCTTCGCAATTTTTCCATATATTATAATTATAGATATGTTCAATTGAATATGCTACAACCCTCCATTGAAATTATCTTTCTAAGGCGAGTATTCTAGTGCTCATAGAAAATCTAGTATGAAAGCCGCTTCATCAACTTCATCCTGAACTGAGCCTATGTTTACATTTCTTTCAATCTGTTCCAATAACTCATAATAGCTGACAAGATGAAAAAGGGTGAAGATGCGTGCGCGTTGCATATAGAAGTGAATTTTATTTCAGACTCAATTTGAGTCAAGTGATTGAGTTAGGCCCCAGAATATCTTGCTGTTTAAGTTTTAAAGCAAAATGAATTTTAAAATTTTTCTTTGAGCTGTGTTGTGATATTTAAGTTAGTAGAGTAGGCTCAGTAGGCACTGTTGTGGCGGAAGACCTATTTTAAAAATCACTCATCTATTACTACATTACAGGTAATTTGCGATTTGGTTTCATAAACGATATGCTAGAATTTAATATGTCATTTAAGTTATACCTCGGTTGTGTTACCTATATTTAATTTATGTTATATTCTGCTAGTTGAATTTGTGTTGGGAGGCGGCAAAAAATATATTGCTTATCCGGGCCCGATCAGACAACTTTACCAGTAACATTGAAAAATTTCAATCATATTTGAGTTCAATGGACAGCAATTCAAATGAAACAAAAAGTACCCTAGCGACTGGTTAGCACAAAAAGTACAGCTTGGCATCTGGTTGTACACCTTACTTCACTTCAGTTAACTCACCTCGTCATCTCTTCTCACTTTTGATATACAAATGAGACAATTTGCTGCACCAGAAAGTAGAGTTTCTTCAATAAAAGTTTGAGTTCGTCCAATATGTTCATCACCACCTGTGTTCCTGTAGTTCTTCAGAACAGAATCTGCAAGTAGAATTTCAAATCAAAAATTCACAAAATCCTAATATATATGTACCGATGACGTTATTGTAATCTAATTCCTCTTCATCTGACGATGACTCATATTCTTTCACATGCTTTTTAACAGCAGCTTGCAATTTAGATTGGGATTCCTTGAATTTAAACTCTGCTGAATTTTGTGAAGGTTTGATGTTATGGGAGTTTTTGGAACTCTTTTCGTTTTTCTTCTGTTGAACATTCCTAGTCCATGGATTACGAGGTTTGGATTGGCTATGCATTTTTTTTTATTATTTAATGAGGACGGCTATTAATCTAAACCAAGATCAGATGTACTGTTGTTATACATCTTGATCAAAACTGATTATCCAAATGACAGCATAAGAACCCAGGTACAAGAAGATGAGACCAAATCATGTATTTGCTTTCTCGTTAATATAAATCAGTCTATTCATAGAGGCGTAGAAAGTGTTTTCAATATTTTAAAAAACTATTCGCTCTACACTACTAGATTAACCAATTATCAATTATTATTCGAATATAAAACGAAAAAATAAAAACAGATAACAGATGACGTGTTCATTCCATGACACCAGACAGACACAGGACACAGTTGTGAGATGTGACCCAGTCATGAGTCATGTCTCATCTCATGTCTCATGTCATAGACCATAGACGTTTATGAGCATGTCAGCGCAGGTTTGTTCTGGTTCGAAGATCCAGAACTGTTTCAAACCTGCGCAGGACATGATGCGTAGAAGCAAAAAATCCCAGACAGTCCAGGACAGTCTCGAACACTTGGTTGAACCAGACCAGAACGCTCTTTTTGAGTGACCACTGCGCCATCTTTCGTATACAGGGAGCTTTTATTTGACAAGTGGCAGGGTTGCGATTAGTGGCACAATTGTGCCAAAAGGGGTACAATTCAACGAGCCAGGCACAATGGCACGCACAATTGAAAATAAGGTAAAAATGGGCACAATTCCGTCATGATCAGAAAAAGTCATCGATATTGATTGAAGTGACAGTTTTCACAGGGATACTCTGTGTTCTATGAGAACGGAATGCAAAATGGAAAATCTAAGTAAAAATTCATGTGATCTGTGAATTCTATTCTGCAAAGTGTCTTAAACAGACAGAAATACTGAAATACTACACTTTTGCAGGCAAATGTGTTCCTGTGATTCTATGATCTTGAAAATTTGAAACTTCAAACACAAAGCACATGTTCTCTAATTTGAAAAAGGTTTGAAATTCGAGAGAGAGAATATTGAACATGAACAGGCTATAAAGCACGGTTTTTTCCTAGTATATCAATGATAATTTGAGAAATGGATAAGTGAGTATCAGGGTGACGTGAGAAAGACAAAAGCAAAATAATGAAACTGAAAAAAAAGACTATAAAACTAGTTTCATGTTGTGCGCAGGCGCAGAAAATTGAGGTGGGCACAATTGGTTACAAATGGGCACAATTTTGTTGGTCATATTGGCACAATTGAAAATTTCCGAATCGCAACCCTGAGTCAAGTGGGCAGCTTGGAAATTAATGGTTTCAACACAGTAGGTTTGAGTTTTCAAGTTTTGAGTTGGCTGCCATTAAAAAGTATTTTGTGATTTTTTTAGAACTGTTTGTTCGTCATTCGTAATCACAGTTTGAATCGTTCTTTAGTTTTTTTATATTTTCATTATATTTCTTCAACATTTTTGGTACCATGTCTGGTGAACATTGAGTGAAAAAGTGCATGGTCCCGATATAACTGAAAAATAAATATACTTCAGAAGAATATCAGTCGTCAGAGTTTTTAATATAAAATGAACAAAATGACGATAGGGATGGAGATAACTTTTTTAGCAGGGAGGGAATCCTAATACTTTTGGATTTGTATAAATCATACTAACCAAAAGTAGGTAGAGGAGAAATTAAGAGTATGAAAAAAATGTGGGAAAAATTATCCATAGAGTTATCCAATAGATGCCATACCACCATTCACCCTTCGAAATGTGAAAACAAATTTATAGTATTGGAGCGATCCTATAAAAAAGTGGCTGACAACAATAATCAACTTTAACAAGATGAACTAAGGCCTATGCCCATGCCACAGCTTACAGCTTAATAAAATATAAACAAACACCTACCCTACCTGCCTACCTGGGACATGAACTTGACTGCGCATGCGCATCGAGAACAGTTTTCATCAGTTCTCGCTCAAGAGCAAAAACAAGTCGTGATAGTTCAGGACGGTCCGAGATCATTTTAAATGCGAAACCAGAACAGAGTATTCATCAATCCGAACTTGTCCTCGGCAAACCAGAACGCTTTTTATTAACGTCCGAGAACCACAATTTTTCAGAACCAGAACAAACCTAGCATGTTATCATATCATGTTATAAGCCGCATGCGCATAGACAAGAGTACTTCTTCTATTTCTTTATTTAACGTCGGCCTATTTCTGCTACCAAGGCCAATCACCGACGCCAGTGAGCACACTTCCCCCAACCGGAAATTTTGCCGAACCCTCTGGTATTCCAACCAGAGGTAGGGATCTTTAACGAGCCCAACATCCTTGGACTCGGGACCGACGGCTTTGCGTCCCCTCCGAAGGACGGCATATCCTCAATATATCTTGTGCTCATTGATATATTGTCTGCGAGCTATGATATGCTATATCGCTGCATCTGTACGAGCTTTCGACACGGTATTTCCCTGCATGGTCACCCATCGAAGTACTAACCGCGCTCGGCGTTGCTCAACTTCAGATATCGAATGACTGTCAGTCAACCTGAAGAGCTGGGCCATGCCCCCTAGAGTCCTAGACAAGAGTTGATAAGGCGTTTTCTGGCGCTCATGTATTCAAAACATATTCGTCTGTCTCCTACTCTGTCGAATTCGGCTAGCCCTATAGTGAGAGAGAAATGGAGAGAAGAATAAGTTTTGAATACAAGAGCGCCAGAAAACACTTATAATCATAACTAATCGCACTGCTAGTTCTGCTCCAAGGCAAAAAAATGTACGAAAATGACAGATGAAAATGTATGCTTTTCGCTATAATTGTATAGCATCAATGGTCACCAACACTGTGATCAGAATAATTGACAAGTGACAGCTTCCCGCATGATGCAAAGATAGATTGAAGCGTTTTGCGCATACGCAAACACGCCATCGTATGTGAAATGTGAATATTTTGAAGTGGTTAAATATATTGATTGGAAAACTATTTCCATCAAAATTTATTGAAACTTCTCAATTTAAATTAATGATTCAGATGTATGATAACTGGTTACATACCATACCAGTCCATTCATTTCATTTCAGGCTTTAAACAGTATAAACTACCAACTACCATTCATAAATATTTATTTAAAATTCGTCTTTTGTCAATGAGCATTTATTTTTCTTTTAGCGCCAGCGGTTCTCGACAGATTTGACATTTGACTGATCTGAAAATTAAGTGCTTTGTGATCTACGTGATGCATATATGTATTAATCATGTTAATATATACCCAACGTTGGTATATAGGATATATATATATATATATATATATATATATATATATATATATGAACGTTGTATATACCGTGTTCGAATTACAAATTCGGCTATCGTCCACCAGGTGGCCTACCCTTAATAAACGAGACACGTTTTGTGATGGTTTTGTGGTATTACTCTGTCATTGTCTGTTTTTGTTGTTTAGCTGTCTTGTAGTCTAGTTTTAATCTCTTCAAAATTATATAATTAGATGTCGTTACTTGTATTGAAATTTCTGGAATAATCTCGAAGAACCGAGGTAGCAGCTATGTCGGCTTTTCATTCTTCCGTTCGTGTAAGTAACGACGCGACGCCAGTCAATATTAGTGTGATCTAAGATGTCTATATACTGGTGTTTCTAATGTTGCGATATTGTTTCAGACGAACCTGTAGGCAAGGCGGGGTAGTTCATCAGTGGCCATGAGGGAGCGCTGGTAATCAAAAATTTCTATTAATTTTCGTGATCACTAGATCCATGGAACACGCTGTTGTCATGTTTTTGTAAAAGGATAGAGAAATTTATCGGGACTGGATATGTGAGGTTATTGAAAACACCAAAACGCGCCAAATTTGTGTTTAACTTAATGCGTTATTTATTCCATGTAGTTCAAAAATAATTCCTCAGTTGGAATAAATTTGCATTGTGTTTCAACTGATCTGAATATTTTCATAGTTTATCGACTTCGAAAATTCGCAACGACATGGCCACTTGGCAACACAGGACTGTCATCTCCACTGCAAGAGTGCCGGTACCTGGCGGATTTTTGCAGTACGACTACGCCTACATCATCAATTTTTCATCAAGTTGGCCATATCGGTCGTCTGATTTGCTGACAACCTCTTATATGGAGTAAACACACCAATACTGGTGTTTCTAATGTTGCGATATTGTTTCAGACAAACCTGTGGACAAGCCGTGGTAGTTCATCAGTGGCCATGAGGGAGCGCTGGTAATTAAAATTTTCTATTAATTTCCGTGATCACCCGATCCATGGAACACGCTGTTGCCAATTCTGATGTTTTTGTTAAAGGATAGAGAATTTATCGAGACTGGATATGTGAGGTTATTGAAAACACCACACGCAATAACGTGAATATTGGGCTGAATAATAGTGTTACTACTTCTAAACCGAGATTTAGAGTTGAGCTCACTCGGATTATGCATAAAAGTTGCTTGAATGAAAATATCAACAATCAATTAATTTTTCCAGCACACAGACCAGAATTCGCAACTCGCAACGACATGGCCACTTGGCAGCACAGGACTGTCATCTCCACTGCAAGAGTGCCGGTACCTGGCGGATTTTTGCAGTACGACTACGCCTACATCATCAATTTTTCATCAAATTGGCCATATCGGTCGTCTGATTTGCTGACAACCTCTTATATGGAGTAAACACACCAATACTGGTGTTTCTAATGTTGCGATATTGTTTCAGACAAACCTGTGGACAAGCCGTGGTAGTTCATCAGTGGCCATGAGGGAGCGCTGGTAATCAAAATTTTCTATTAATTTCCGTGATCACCCGATCCATGGAACACGCTGTTGCCAATTCTGATGTTTTTGTTAAAGGATAGAGAATTTATCGAGACTGGATATGTGAGGTTATTGAAAACACCACACGCAATAACGTGAATATTGGGCTGAATAATAGTGTTACTACTTCTAAACCGAGATTTAGAGTTGAGCTCACTCGGATTATGCATAAAAGTTGCTTGAATGAAAATATCAACAATCAATTAATTTTTCCAGCACACAGACCAGAATTCGCAACTCGCAACGACATGGCCACTTGGCAGCACAGGACTGTCATCTCCACTGCAAGAGTGCCGGCCCCTGGCGGATTTTTTGCAGTACTACTACGCCTAAATCATCAATTTTTTCATCCAGTTGGCCATATCGCGCGGTCGTCTGATTTGCTGACAACCTCTGATATGGAGTAAACACACCAGTATATAGCCACCTTAATGATGACATAAAAAGTATCAAGTTTTTGACAGCGGTGCGGTATTTCTTTCTGGTGTGAATAAAACAGAGAAAGCAATAACCGCTTGAGTGAATCCAAAATGAATCGAAGACACGGCTTAGCCTCTTCGAATTAGACAATTTTCATTGCACGTTGTCAAAATTATTAAGATTTTAACGTCAGCCCATATATTAAATTTTGAATGCGCGCGCCTCCATATTATGATAGATTACGATTCTGGTAGAATCCGTTATGATATTTTACGAATTCTATGGTGTACGATTCCTATCCTGTACGATTCTGATGGTTTCCGTTATGATATATTATGCGAATATGATTTTGTTACGTTTCTATCGAATACGTTATGTTATGACGAAGTACGTTCTGATAATGTACGTAATGATAGTATACGTTTCTAATAAATACGATTTCTATAAAGTACGATTCTGATATTATACCATTATGACGCATTACGATTTCTACCATGTAGCGTTATGATATGGTATATTATGATGCAATGTATGGACCCCAGTTCATAAGGTGCGTACTACAGATGTGTACTGGTATACTGACTGATACTTGAATATGTAGTACGACGAAATGGGTAAACAGGGTAAACAGTTCCATCGTACCTATCCGATGAAAGTATGAAAGAGTGCATGGATCACAATGCACAATGTACTCGTTCGGTCGGACTTGGATATAATACGATACGGATTATTTTGACAGAACTCATATGTTTTATGATCCTCCAATCTCTGAATGTTGATGAAAGACAGATTGGATGATTAGAATGTGCACTAGTTCTGTAGAAACTAAGCTGTACTCAAAATTAAAACAACTTAAAAAAAAATTGGTGATATTTTAATGATTGCGACAAAGATTTCGGTAGTGCACTTATTACTTGAAGGTCGGACTTGATTTTGGAACTGATATTTGGAACAGGTATCAGTCCGGATTCGGATCATCCGCATCTGATCCCTGAATTCATTGAATCAGCTATCCCAAGAAATAACCCCCGAAAACACCAATTAGAAAGCAATAACACGGACAGCACAGCCTATTAGATTCAGTGACCCTTCTAGAAGTATCATGCCTGCCTCTAGCGGTTGATTTCAAAACTGAGTGAACTGATAGTTCTTTGTTTCTCTCTCACGCAGCTTCTGCAAAAATAGCTACTAGCCGCCGCAGCAAATATATTTATACCACAGATTAATATGTCCTACGCGTAGGACATATTAATCTGTGTTTATACACTATCCATATTATGTGTCTTTTCTTTCAAATGGCATGTAATGCTACGTTCGCGTTGAAGTCCAATCGAGCGATCAGGGTATTCAGTGCTTTAACGGAGCTTTCAGTGCCATTCAAATCAAATCAAACACCTTTATTTAGCCCTATAGCTAATTTGTACATAGAATTTTACATTACATTTTGAAACATTGTCACCACCATCCAACCTATAACAATATTATATATAGGTTGTTTTCAATAAACGCTTGAAGGAAATTATGCTTTCCGTGTCTTTAATATTCTGATCTAGTCCATTATGTTTACTTATTATCCCTTTGAAAAATATATAGTTCTGACCTGCGGCTGATCTTACTCTTTGCAGTACAAAATTAGCTCTTTCCCTTGTATTATATCCATGCAACTCTTTAAATGTTTGCAGAATATTTTTTAAAATTTCGGTGTCAGGCCTTTTCTGATTTTATGAATGGAAACCAATATATTGAACTCTCTAAAAAATCTTTAACTTTCATCCAATTTAAACTGGCTAGCATAACATTAGTACTTGTATACCTATCACAACCCAATCAATCTCATTGCTCTATTTTGTAATTTCTGCAACCTATTTATATCCCCTTGGTTTGTAATGTACAAAATATAGTACTGCAGTAATTGAAGTGTGGCAGTATTATAGTATTATACACTAATTTACGTGTTATTGGTGTCGAATATCCACTGGCCCTTCCAAGACCCCCTATTTTTACCTTTTTTTTTCATATATAATCAACAAAGACATGAAATTTCAGATCACTGTCAATCATAACCCCCAAGTACTTTATTTCATCAACCAACTCAATGACTTCATCATTCAATTCAATTTGCAGGCGATTACTATATATAATACAGCTCTTTATATGCCCTTTTTCCAATAATCATTCCCTTTGTTTTAGATACATTCAATATTCAATTTATTAATTTCCATATAGTCTCCAACATTTTTCAATACACAATTAATATTATCTACAAGATTTACAATTGACTTGTCTGATAGGTATATTATAGTATCTTCCGCAAATAAATGAAATTTAGAACCTCCCATGATCAAAGATATCATTGATATACAAAATAAACAGGAGTGGACCCAAAATACTGCCCTGTAGAATCCCTATATCAATCACTTGTTCATCTGATACATATCCTTCATATTTAACCTTTTGTCTTCTATCAAACAAATAATTCTCAATCCAATCAAATACCATCCCTCCGAATCCCATAAATTTTAACTTAGTAAGCAATCTATTCCTACCAATGATCTCGAAAGCTCGTTTCAAGTCGAGAAAAATGATAGCTGTTACTTCACCATTATCTGAAGCCGACTTCCAGTCATTTATGCTACACTGAATTGCACTTTTATAACCATGCTTTTCCATGAAACCAGATTGATAATCGGATATTAATTTATTTTCTGACACATACTGCAAAATTTGTATATACACTACTTTTTCGAGTATTCTCTCAAAAGCTGGCAACATATATTAATAGGCCTGAATTCTTCGGCTTTTATTGTCTTTGCAACTTTCCTCAACGGAACAATTGTTGATACCTTTAATGAATTTGGAATTTTACCAGTTAGTAATGAAGTATTTATTATGTTGATGAGTGGCTCAGCCAGCTCTTCAAAAAAAAATTTATATAAATGCATACCAATATCATCTGGACTACTTTTCCTTGATATAGAATAAATTATATCTTTGAGCTGTGATTTTTCAATCAGCCTGAAATTATTTAATCTGTTTATACTTCTGATGAGTGGTGTTTCATTATTATTAGTGGGTATGGTAGCTATGATTTCTTGTACACTTTCAATGAAAAAACTGTTAAACCTATTTACAATAACATTTAAGTTCTCGATTTCTTCACCATCAATTTAAATTATTTTAATATTATCTCTGAGTTTTTGTCCTGTTATTTCTTTCAGTGTTTTCCACATTTCTTTCGCATTTTTCCGAAATAGATCTATTTTTTCTTCATAATACTTATTTTTTTCATATCTACCAGTACTTACAACTCTATTTCTGCACTGTTTATACCTCACCCATTCGTTTTGGCCGAAATTCAACAAGTTCTGCTTGTAACACTAATCCCTTTCGTTAATTGCATTAAGAACTTTATCATTGAACCAACCATATGATTTTTGGAAAGCACAATTTCCCCTTTAGGCATATTATTGTGGTCTCGGTAGTGTAGTGGTTAGCATATCTGCCTATCAAGCGGAAGGCCGGGGCTCGAATCCTCGCCGGGCCACCGTGCTGGGTAATCGCACGTTAAAAGGTAAGGCCTCGTTGATCTATTGCTCGCACAAGTTTCGACTTCTGAGGGTTGACGTTCGTCAGCTGGTTAACGGAAACGAAATTTTAGAACAATTTTTAGAACAATATTATCTACAATATTCAACAACCCATTAAAAAAATTATTATATCTACTGTCTAAGTTTTCTATACGATAATCAAATATATTTACAAAATCTACAGTTTCTTCACGGAATTTTTCCACATCTGTCAACTTATATTTCTTACAATTATTTTTGAAGTTTGTTGATTTGGTTGATTTTTATGCAGCTGTGATCACTAATATTTGGTTCTTCTAACACTAAAACTTCTACAACTTGTTTTTTTGTAAAAACCAAATCAATCATCGACATTCCACTTTCATACACATGTGTGGCATTCTTAACCAATTGCTTCAATCCAAAATCTTGTGTGAATTCTTCAATTCATTTGAATATGTCGAATCACTATACCAGTTAATATTAAAATCACCAACCATTAAAAAGGTGTATTCAATATTGTTTAAATGATTTTCTAACCAATCTTCTATAAAATCAAAGAATACCACTTGTGACTGATTTGGAGATCGATATAATCCTGCTATAGTGAAAAATTCCTTTCCAATTTGCAATCTTATAACTAAAAACCAAACATTCATGTCAATTTCATGTTGAAAGCAAACCCTATGTTGTACATCAAGACGAATATAAAATAACACACCGCCAGTATGTCTACTTTTTGAATCTATCTTCTCTATCCTATATCCACTTATATTTATTTCATTATCATCTATGTAATTTGTTACATGGGTTTCGGTTAAACACATAGCTATCGGATTTTCTCTTTGTATGAAATATTTTATTTCATCATAATGTTTAAATAAACTTTGAGTATTCATCTGTTTGATTGCTAATGAGTAACTTCAATATTACGTTTCTGTATCGCTTGTTTTCTTTGTAGTATAGAACAACATTGATCATAGATGAAATGATTACTATTCAAATTCAATTCTGGATTACTTTTATTAAACTCCATACAGTTTCTACATTTAAAATCACTTGAATTACGTTCATAATTGGTACTGTGAGCACCCATACAGGACAAACATTTTTCTTCTACTTTACATTCCTTTGCCATATGGTTGAAACCTCCACATCTAAAACATCGCGTTACCCTGATGTACTCATATACTGTGCAGTTGCCCCATCCAATGCTCGAACTCTTTTTTTCCATTATGATATTAAATGTTACCGGAAACAGTTTTCATCTTCTTCACCACTTTCACCTCAAAGCGTGCTCTCGCATGTGCTATGATTTATATGGCAAGTACTGGTGAGAGGAAGCTGCGCTCCAAATGGGTGAAAAGTTACTTACTTAAGAAACGACAATTAAGCCATACTATTGAAAGAACCAAGAGAAAATGACCCTGACGACTTCAACAATTATCTGAGGATGGATGTCCAGACATACGACCTGTTATTAGGTTTAGTAAGAGAGTCTCTCACAAAACAATATACTCCAATGAGAGAAGCAATTACACCAGAGGAACGCTTAACGGCTACCTACTCTCCGTTTTCTTGCTACAGGAAGATCATATGAAGATTTGAAATATTCTGTTGGAATATCTGCACAGGCACTGAGATATATAATTCCAGAAACATGTGCCGTTATTTTTAACACATTAAAATCCATAATTTTCAAGAAACCAGCGATAACTTTTATCTGCGCCAGACAAGTTTAAATCTTGACACCATAAACTCAAAACTACTATGCACACAGCGCTGTCCACGTGCTTCATAAAATCAAAACCGCGTGTTAGTTGACAGCAACAGTTTTCACCACCGGCCTGGACTGACAGACAATTCTGTGCCGGTTAGATTTGGCGCGTGGAATATCCACTAACTGAAAGATTAATCTGCCAGTATATGAACTGCGCCATTCCACACCCGCGGATCTACCTCTGTGTATATGGCCAGCTAATGCCTGCATCTATATATAGCCTGCGCGGCGTACGATGCCACGCCTTCTAAACTGACATAAATGAAGAACTGTTCACACTGTACTGTACTCATTTCTGCTTTGTATTTACGTGTGTTACGTTAATTCAATAACGTGATCATTCTATCTTTTCAGCGGCTACACTATAGGCGATTCATGCTAAGGAATACGCCCTCTACCGTGTACGAACATAACTAACGCATGGGCCATAGAATCGTTTGTTTACATTATTCGCCATATGATTACTGTTCAATTTAGGTAACAAGATAAGCTTATTATTATTCATTGTACGATTCTCAAAAGGGTACCTACCTAATATTTGTCCTTCTGTTCAAATGAAATTACGGGTTACATTACATCTAATTGAATTATTTACCTAGAAATATTATTATTGTACGATTCTCAAAAGGGTACCTACCTAATAGTTGTCCTTCTGTTCAAATGAAATTACGGGTTACATTACATCTAATTGAATTATTCACCTAGAAATATTATATATTGCCTTATTATTCAGGTTAAAATTAGGTTACATTATTTAAGCTCAGTTGTATTATATAAAAATCACTTCTCATTAAGTAACATCTCGAGACGAGCAGTCACTTAATACAGTCCACTTATATCTCTTTATCTGGCTTTTGAAATTAAAATATTGGAAGCCTTTGCCCGTGTTTTACTTTCGAGTTGCCATTAAATCTCAACATAAAGTTCAATTTGTTTAACATAGAAGTGTTCGGTGGTTGCTTTAAGTCGATCATATTCATTGAAAATATGAATCATTATTGTTGTGTACCTCACTGCTTTTCTTGGGCGAAGAAAAATCCGGAAATCAGTTTTCATACCTTCCCAAAAGCAGGCAAACCCAGTGTTATATTCGAAACCAAGTTAGGTAACAAAGAGTTGATGGACAGAAGGGAAGTGTGGATTAAAAACTACTTTAAGATTGGGACGCCCAGTTTCAGAACATATGATCTTTACACTTTACTAAACAGGATGGGGGGTTCCGCCCCCATCACTTTTTGTATAAAACTCACTTCGTCCTTATATTATATTTGAAACTTTTCAACTTGAAGTTCTACTTTTAACAATTATATTGTCCAGAAATAAATCGGCAAAATACTCGAACATTATTAACTTATACACAAAGACACACAAAACAATGCAGAGCCAAGTAAACGAAGTAAACTCTTTGAAAACTCAAGATAAAATGGAAATAATTAAGATGTCTCCTTAGAAATAATCAATGCTTTCATACGATGTAAACAAACTGGTATAGCCCATGGAGTAGTTCCAATTTCTACCGTTCTAGCGCAACGTTCTTAATCTCAGTCGCCTATAGATAGGAAGTTTGTTTCATTATAGTATCTTTCAATTCATCAGTTGGAGTTTCTTCTATGCCAATAATTTTAATGCAAGGATTCCTTCTGCTGGGGATGTTTACATTGTAATCAACTTATGTATTTTTTGCTTCATCTTTTAATTTTTTTACTTCTTCTTCTGACCTACACTCAATGACGACAGCTCCTTCCTTCACACTTCTGATGTTGTTTATTCCTACTTGTATCTCGGATGGATTAATGCATTTTAGAATATCATCCTTGGTTTTGGTACTATCTTGTTGATTTTTGGGTTTAATGACAACTACATCTTTTACTATATCTTAAACTGTATCTGCATTACTTATTTTTATAGTTTGATTCTCAATAGATGGTTTTATATCATATTGACGTTTTAATATTTACTTTTCCTTCCAAAACAATACTGTTTGGATTTACGCTGCCTAATTTTTGTTTTTCTTCAGTTATTAAATCTTTCATTTTATTTGAATATTCGTTATATATTCTTTCCATTTCTTTTATTGTTTCATTTTGAATAATCATCATGTATTGCATATTATGTGTGGCGCTGCATTCTTCACAACTGAATTTTAATTGTCTTTTCGTTAATTGCATAACCCTAACTTCACTACTACTTATGCTTGAAGCCTGAACATTCTTGACACAATGTCATTTTACAAGTGTCGCATTTAATTTTTTTATTGATATCTTCTTGAGTAAGTGCTTTCTTACATTGAAAACAAAAGAACAGAACTCGCCTGAGTTTCAAAAGAAATGCGATAAGGTCATTGATTGTATCCCTGGGTCGTTTTGGGTGTCAACAAAAACGCAACTTAAATGTTGAAAAGTGATACGCTGAGATGAAATTTAGTACATTTTCATCGAGTGGTACGGAGAGATTTTCCCACCTGGCAACGCTGCCTTTAGACCCCTACTCTTTGGTACGATCTTTCATTTTCATTCTTCAGGTTTCAGAGCTTAAGTTGTCAGTTGGCCCGTTGGCCGGTTAGCCTGCCCGTTAGCCGATGGCCGGACAGAGTGTCAGAGAATCCCATTAAAAAAGTAAACATGATGTCTGAATCAGAGAAAATCGAAGAAGAATCATTGGACGAAATGCATAAAAAAACGGAGAGTGAAACAAAACCCATTTTGCAACAAGATGAGGATAGTGAGAGTGCTGAAGAACAACCCCTTGATGTAGGTGAACATTATTTGGTACGAAGATCCGATGATTCTTGGCGTAAGTGATCTTTTTATTCAGACATAACCTATAATATTTGTTTACTCTGAATTTGTTTTCAGACCCGGCAGAAATAATTCAATCCCGTTACAATGATTTGGAGCGGCAGTACGAGTATTATGTTCACTACGAAGGGTATAACCGACGACTGGATGAATGGGTAAATTTTCTTTTTTATTATTGGAACTGGATCATTTATTGAAAAATCAAGCACAGGTTCCTAGAGGAAGGATAATGTCTTCACGGTTTAATATGATGGAAAGTGGACAGAAGTCGTCTGCAGACATGAAAGTATGGAGGGATCGCCCAGTAATCACTGATTTGCTGGGAGACAATTCTGATAGAAAAATTACTCGTAACCAAAAAAGAAGGCATGATGAAATCAATCACATTCAAAAAACGTAAGTTATCAAATCGAAATAATATTTCAAATGGTAAATATTCATTTAGCAGGCAGATATTTTGGTCTAACTTGCCTAATTTCAGCTGCCAAACAAGATATATAGATGATACATGTATATCTTCCTCAAAGTTTCAGTGTTAAATATCACTGAATTTCAAACAGACTTTTTTCATTGTAAATGAAAAAAAATTGTGGCAAAAACGATTGTTGGTAAGGTGGAAAGTCACATTGATGAAAAACAAGTGGTTCAGTGTTCGCAAGTCTTACGAAATAAGTCGGAAAAAGTTGATTTGGTAAAATTCTATTTACCGGACGCCACCTATTTTTAAACAAATTTTGATGGGACTTGCGTATTTTGGTCTCCTGAACAAATAATTCTAATGAAAATTTTGGCGATCTCAACTAGTTTCGGAGATACGGCCCCCCCAAAAACAGGAAAACGGTGTTGACGCTTATGTTTGTTTTTCAGCCGTTTCCGCTCGAAATTCCTTCTTTATATCAGCACAATATGCACCTTCTCTTTCACTTTTTTCATCACGTTTCAACCGAATTAAAAGCATTTTTCAATAACTGTGAAACTCGCATCGGCGATGCCTTGCGCGTTCGACTGTTTTGTTAACCTCACTTTCCTATCAGGATATATTTTTCAATCTTGTAGCGAAAAATGCTTTCAATTCGGTTGAAAAGTGATGAAGAAGGTGGAACAGAATGTGTATATTGTGCTAATATAAAGGAGGAATTTCGAGCGAATTGGCTGAAAAACAAACATAAGCGTCAACCCCGTTTTCCTGTCTTTGGGGGCCGTATCTCCGAAACTAGTTGAGACCGCCAAAATTTTCATCAGAATTTTTTGTCCAGGAGACCGAAACAGGGCCGGCGTTAGGGTATTTGGCGCCTGAAACATTTTTTTTTTCGCCGCCCCTATGGCTGAAGTGTAATTCAACCACATGAAACACATGAAAAATATATATTAGATGAGATATTGATTTTAAAATTACAAAATAAGTGAAAAAATATTTTCAAAATTAAAGGAATATTCGGTTAAAAATCAATAACAAATTTAATATATTGATAAACTCAAGGAACATTCAGTTAAAAACATAACAAGTTGAATGTATTAAAAAACATAAGGAACATTCAGTTAAAAGTATCTTCTTAATACATAACAAATTGAATATATTAAAAAACTAAAATATCATTCCGTAAAAAATACATAATAAATTGAGTCTATTGAGAAATCTTAGAATCAGTCGCTATAAAAATAAATTATATGATAAATAGGAACAAATAAAGGAACATTTGGTTTAATGCAAAAAATATATAAAATGAATTCAAAACTTAAAACATATCCACTTTCCTGGATTTTTCTTTGGCAAAATTGTAACAGTTATCAGTCGTCTACAGCAAACGCTTTTTCGCGGGAAACACGAGACTGAGAATCAAAAATTGCATATTACATTATACATTGAAGTGGATGAAATTCACTAGAAAATTGATTCTTCGAAAAATTTGGCAACATTGAAAACTGATTTCACAACTAACTAGTCTGAACTGCATGAGGGTGAACGGGTGACGTTTGAAATCATATTTATATTATAAAGACATGCTCAGATTTATTTAGGTCCAAATTTAAATAAATATCCATTTAAATAACATTTACTTGGCTTCCAGTATTCATTCGATAGTATTTGCAACTCTATTAAAATAACATGCATAATATAATACATTAATTACTGCTATTCAAAAGCAGACAATAGGTAGGTATCTTAAGTTTTAAGGAAATGGACGAAATGGTTAAATGAATACCTAACACTATTTTTCAATAATACTTATGCCTATTTGCTACAACAGACAATAGAAATCATAAATCAGTAAATCACATATAAGCTGTTAGTTATACACTCTTAGTTTTTATTTCGAACTGCAGTTTATTCTGTTATGCGAATTTTAAGAAACTTAGCAACGCGCTGATGTCAAGTCCACCCGACCGCTCACCGTTTGTTGGTTATCAGCGCCTTATATTCACTCGTGGCGTAGATTCAAAAAGTCGTTTCTTACCGATTCATTTCGAATGGTGATTGTGATTTTGAATTTTGAAATGATTATATATATATTTTTTTATTTTTATAAATTATTTTCCTGAGTCGACCTAAAAATGCCGCCCCTGAAAAAGTGCCGCCCTGAACATCTGTTTCATTGTTTCATAGGACACGCCGGCCCTGGACCGAAATACGTAAGTCCCATAATTTTTTTTTTTTAAAATAGGTGGCGTCTGATAAATAGAACTTTACCCTTTTGAGTTACAACTTCCAAATTTTCGAACTGCGCATGCCTTATTCAGTTTGGATTAAATTCTCAAATCTGTGTATTCACTGTATTCGTGGGTGGTTGACATTTGACATAAACAAATGAATCAACCAATCAGGAACGCTTTTCTTACATTTTGACAGTACTTAAGATTGCTGCAGCAAATCAGACGACCGATATGGCCAACTTGATGAAAAATTGATGATGTAGGCGTAGTAGTACTGCAAAAAATCCGCTAGGTACCGGCACTCTTGTAGTGGAGATGACAGTCCTGTGTTGCCAAGTGGCCATGTCGTTGCGAATTCTGGTCCAGATCAGTAGAAACACAATGCAAATTTATTCCAACTGAGAAATTATTTTCAAACTACATGGAATAAATAACGCATAAAGTTAAACACAAATTTGGCGCGTTTTGGTGTTTTCAATAAGCTCACATATCCAGTCCCGATAAATTCTCTATCCTTTTACAAAAACATCAGAATTGGCAACAGCGTGTTCCATGGATCGAGTGATCACGAAAATTAATAGAAATTTTTGATAAGCAGCGCTCCCTCATGGCCACTGATGAACTACCACGCCTTGTCCACAGGTTTGTCTGAAACAATATCGCAACATTAGAAACACCAGTATATAGACATCTTAGTTTATATTTTGTTATGAATTAAGATTTGCGAGTTCCGATTTCTGACCTCTGAGCTATAATAATTGCTACATGAATCCACCATTAGAATGTATGGTCTTTGAAAAATTTCAATAGGGGCGGGTTTAGTGGATACATAATGCATAGTAGCCTAATGGATAACGCATAACTCAAATTAGAGAACAGCACACCTATCAGCTGAGAACTGGCACTCCTGATACTTCATTACTGCTTTAACACTCTAACTGCCGTGTGCGTCATATTGACGCACGTAGCATACGCACTGAGCGCCGCGTGCGCTATATTGACGCTCAGGCAGAGAAAGTACTTTCCGCATTGTGTCTCTGAAACTCGTATAGTTCTCGTATATATTCATGAGGTTTCTAGTGGTAATGGCGTAAAGCAACTTTTATGTCACATAGCGTACAGAAATAAGGGTGGGTGGCCCTAATTTTTATTATGGAACATTGTAACAAAAGTTCGTAATTAAGTATATCACAAATTATAATTCTTATGAAATGTTGTGTAAGTTGAAAAAGCATTCCTTGCACATATGAGGTTTTTCAGGACATACGACACATATATAGCGTACAGTCTTGGCCATTTTCATTGCATATGTTCTTTCCTGCGCCTTGGAATACCTTGTATAGCAGCTTTTGCAACGGCTTCGAATTACGTTATTGTTTTTCTCTGCAATTTCCAACTTGTGAGTGTTTGGTATTGGTCTTGCAATATTATCAATATCGTCTAAATCAGAATAATGAAGTAATTGAGAACATAATTTTTCTCTGAATTTTGTTATTGACGTTTTTTTTGCAATGGCTTTATAATAAATAAAAAGGGCATTTACGATTGTTGTTCCCAATAAGACCTGCACTGCTATTTTCCGATACCATTTCAGAGCTTTTCTTACAGTCGAAGAATAAGAAGCTCTTTGATCAGAAATATCAATGAATGACTTGGCAGCGTTATAGTCAATGATCGCGACGGGTTTTTGTGACGCTGGCCTATATTAGCTGTCTCTATACTGTGTTTCGTACTGAGCATGAGGACATCTCGCTTGTGTTTCCACTTGAACACTGTTATGCCATCGTCAGTTTCCGCACCAAAGATTTGACCCCGATTCAGAGATGCTGTAATGATATTTTTGGGGTTACAATTACGATCACTTCGTAAAGTTCCGACGAGATGGGTTGAATGCGCTGCTAATTTTCTTGCCAATCCCACACTAGTGTACCAGTTATCAGTATAAACGACCGTACCACAATCAAGTAAATTGTTCATGAGCTCCAAAACTACTTTACTTGCAACTGGAACTCCATCTTTTTTGGACTCTTTTCCACAATAAATTTTCATATTATAAGTGTAACCTCCATTTGTGCAAAGCTTGAATAGTTTTATGCCGAACTTATATCGGTTGCCCTTCATGTATTGGCGAAATTTTAGCCTTCCTTTGAACGGTACCATAGTTTCATCAATGCACACAGTATATGATGGAGTAAAAAATTCTTGATACTTGGATAATAAATTGCTTATTAAAATTTGAACTTTGTGTAAACGATCTCCTGTTGGACATGTTTCATTGTCAGCAGAATGCCACATACGAAGTAAAATCTCAAATCTGTTCCTTGGCATGCATTTGCATGCAGGGCTGTTGTATAACTCAGAGCGCTTCCAGTAATGAGATAACGAAGGCTTTTTATCTAGACCCATCCAAAGAAGAATTCCCAAAAAAATATGCATTTCACCTGCATTTGTTTCTACCCAGTTATTTAGGCGGGAGTGACGTGTTATTGACTCATTGTATATTTTTTTAATTAATATTTGTTCAGCATAACGATTTGTTCAGCATAACGATTTATTTCACGCACCATAAGGTCGATAAGTTCGTCGTCGACGAATGTCTTGAATATTTCAAGTTCTGTTTTGTCAATGAGGTTTTCCAGACCATTGGGGATTCCGTGGTGTGTATCAAAAATATGTCTTTGAGTTACGGCCAGAAGGTTTTCTCCATGTAATATTATCCCCATCTCGGAAAAGTGCCTCTTCATTATTCCTTGCAATTAGCCGGGAAAGTGGAATATCGTCGTCACTCGAGGTAGATTCTTCAGAATCTGAAGGAATGGCTTGCTTTGTAACAGATGGACCAGAAGCTTCTGTATGAATAGTAGCCAAACTATGGAAATTGAATTTCTTTCCTAAAAATAGCGAAAGTTAAAAATATGTTTTCCATTGGATTCATTTTTCACCTTTTACCCTTCTCTTGTGCAATTTTTGATGTAGAAGGACGATTCTCTTCTTCCGAACTATTGGTCGTACTTGGACTATAGTTTTGGTTAGCATTTGAGTCATCGATATCATCACAGGATTCGTCGCTCATACGCTCCACTTCATCGTCACTCATATTCAAGTCGTCGTCAGGTAATTCCATTGCCCATTCATCTAACTCCTTTTTTTTTTTCTTGCTTTAGCCACGACATATTATTGTATATCACTCAACAATTATAAAATCAAGAATCAAAAATCCGAACTGAACATTTAACAACTCCTATAATTATTAATATCGGCCTCTCAGTAACTGATAGTATACTTCACGCGGCAAATCAAATTGACAGGCTAAGACACGCCGAACATACAAATATTTGTTTACAACCGCATAACGAAGTAGCCTTTGGCGTTTTCGGAACTCAACGCAAAGTTGATGTTTCCCGAGAAATGTCATTCATCGACACCATTTTTGCGCTCGTGAGCGGATATATCGAAAAAACACTTGCTGCAATGCATTGTCGCGTTGTGTAGATTTTCAATCTTCGGAAGAATTTTTGTTTCAGAAATCTGCTGAAAATAGAATAAGAAAGCAATTCAATCAAACAAAAAAGGTTGAAATGGATTTTTGGTCGAACTGAAATTAAAGGTTTGGTTGATCAAAGAAAATAATGTGACAAAAAACTGAGATATCGAATATGATATTATAGCAGAGTCAAAAAATTCAAATGGAGACGAAGAATTATGAAGCTGGTATCCGCAATCGTCTTCAGCTGATGACTGACAACATTTTGAAGTATGGTTATATAGACACGATTTCCCTAAAGTGGAGGAAAGGGGCGTGGTGATAACCATGAGGCGCACTGATGCTACTAAAAGGGCGCGATGATCGGTTTTCAGCGGGAAATTTATCTTTTTATTTATCTACGGTAACCCCCAATTTGTATACACTAACTCAATACATTTTAGGAAGTGAACACTAATAATAAACTAATTTTATTCATAGTAATAACTTAATAATAAAAATATTATTCCTGTGATTTATAGGTGAATATTTTGCAATCGATTCCTAAGACAGTAGGTGTTCAGAAATATAAAATCAATCAAGATCAATCTTATTGCCATTAGAAACTACTCTAGAAAGTGGATAGTGTTTACTATAATTACACCTGTGGAAGTCAGTTGCAAACTGGGCCCTTCTAGTAGGTACGTGAAGTTTTATTCCAGAGAGAAGAGTTGAGCAATCAATTTTGGAAGTAAACAGCTTATGGAGGAATATAATATCTTCATGAATTCTGCGAGTATTGAGTTTTGGTACCTGTTTCAAAACGGATATCAGAAAGTGAGTGATCATTCAAAGGCATGCTCAGTTCAAAACCAATGTATTTCAGGAATTCTCTGAACTTTCTCCAAGTTGTAACTGTATAGTTCATATTTCGGGGACCAAACGCATTATTCCAACATTGATCTTACCAATATAAAGTAAAATGTCTTTATGGAGTTAAAATGAAATACTTTGTCAATATGAGAACTAACATTTTTGATGATCTACTAGTGATCTGTTCATAATGGAGATGGAAATCCATTTTGGCATTGCCCACAATACCCAGATCACATATGGATATTACATATTCCAATGGTTCACCTTCAATTCTGTTTTCAGTGATGAAGTGATTAATTGATCGAGAGAAAGACATTCTTTTGCATTTAGTTGTATTGACATTCATGTAGTTGTCAGTGCATCAATCTAGGAAAGATTCAGTAGTCCTGAATATTTTGAAATCATCTGCAGACATCAAAATTTCAGAATGACTGATATAAATTTTAATGTTATCAACAAATAGATTGAACAAATATGGCCCCAAGTGGCTTTCTTGCGGTACCACCTAGCTAACAGAAATTTCTCGAGACACAAATCCTTTGTTTTTCACGAACTGTGTCCTGCCACAAAGGTGAGTTGAGATCCAATTCAACAAACTTCCAAAGAAACCAACTGCGGTTAATTTTGCACAGAGAATACTGTGGTTGACTGTATCCAATGCTTTGGGAAAATCTGTGTTTGTTAAATCCACCTGCTGTTCATTTTCCAAAGAATTCGGAATATACTGAGAGTACCCATGTTGCTCATCAATGACTATTTGCTAATAGGAAACTTTAAACTGTCGCATATTATGTGTTCTAGTAGTTGTGGTATTGCACTCAGTAAGCTTATAGGCTTGTAATTTTTGATGTTTGTTCTGTCTCCAGTCTTGAAAATTGGTGTGATATAACTAGATTTCAAAACAATAGGAAAATCTAAACTAAGAGAAGCTGAAAAAATTAAAAACAGTCGTTTTGCCAATGCTAGTCTGCATTTTTTCTACAGTAGTGCTGGTGTTCCATCCAGTCCTGGTTCTTTATCTGGGTTCAATTGAGATAATTCATTCAAGATAATTTCCAAATTATTTGAGCAACTATTAATTTATATTGTTTTCTCGTGAACAAAGGTTGGTGTTCGTTGGTTGAATGTATTTGGTTTATAAATTGATTGAAAATGCTGTGCAAATGCATTTGAAATTTCATTACTGTTATAAATCAAATCGTGGGTGCGTATTCCTACGTCGAATTCTTCCTACGGCGAATTCTTCCTAGGGCGAATTCTTCCTAGGGCGAATTCTTCCTACGTCGAATTCTTCCTACGGCGAATGTCATCCCCTCCACTGACGTCATCAAAACACGAACGTTTCCGATGATGATCCATACACCCCATAGTGGAAAGTTCGCCGTAGGAAGAATTCGCCGTAGAAAGAATTCGACGTAGCAAGAATTCGACGTAGCAAGACTTCGACGTAGGAAGAATTCGACGTAGGAAGAATTCGACGTAGGAAGAATTCGACGTAGGAAGAATTCGACGTAGGAAGAATTCGGCGTAGGAAGAATTTGACGTAGGAAGAATTCGACGTAGGAAGAATTCGACGTAGGAAGAATTCTCCATAGGAAGAATTCGACGTAGCAAGAATTCGTCGTAGGAAGAATTCGACATAGGAAGAATTCGCCGTAGTAAAACTCTCTGCTCCCCGAATTAGTTAACATCGCCGTCAAGTTATCTCGTCAACGACTCCATCAATAAAACGGGATGCACCAAGGGATTCCTCTTTCACATTTAGGGTGGAATTCATTCATATTGATTGATATCCGAGTAACCGCTAACGATTTGGGACTAAACGCAGCTAGGTCTGCATACTTTGCTTTAATTGAATCGCATTTGAGTTACGGGATTGCATTTTGGGGCACATGCTGCTCTTACCTTCATGATAATGTTTTTATATTGCAAAAAAGAGCTCTGAGGTATATATGCAAAAAAGGTCCGAGATACTCGTGTAGAACGTTATTCAAAGACCTTGGTATACTAACAGCAATATCACTATACATTCTAGAATCGGTCACTTTGATACATAAAAATAAATCACTTCTTGAAACAAATGATAACTACTTTAACACTCGACGAAGCAATCATATCAGTTTACCAAGACCTTCCAATAATTTAGTTAGAGACTCTATAATACATAACGGCATCAAAATGTATAATCACCTACCCACAGCCATTAGGGACACCACATGTCTCAGGCGATTCAGAAGGAATACGAAGAGAATACTAGTACAACAAGCCTACTATAAACTAGATGAATTTTTCGTCTCCACTCTGTAGATGGTCAAAGTTCTACATACCCGGAGGTTGGAGCATAACCCTTAAGTTTCAAGTTTTGATTTTTGAATCCTGATAAATACATTATCACATATTTTATTATATGCACAATTTATTTTTACTTCCTGTCTAACTATCAACTATACAATTTTAAATTACTATCAATGAAAAGGGGTATGTAATTACTGTATTTTAAAATTGTTTTATATAGTTTGATTCTTCTTCAATTGTATCTTGTCTGCGTGTAGCCCATAAGCTCAATTCTTCTTTGTAATTTTATCTAATCGTTAGTTATATATGTACATAAGCTTTGTCTGTAAGAACCTCGTTCTTCCGACAATAAAGTATACCTTGATTGATTGATATTATTAACAAAATAAAAATATGAAATTATAATAGGTACATGAAGTGATCAACATCGAAAACATACATCAAGAAAAATTACTGTTTTTTTTATTCTTTTCTACAAAATCTATACACGTCTCATCATTGTTAAGGGTTTCATCTCTGACTAGATAGGTGAAAAATGTGACGCTTCTGGATTTCACCCCGTATTAAGGTGGTAAAAAAAGGGTTGTAGACTTCAAGTCCGTAACACTTTTTGGGAAGACATATGATGCAGCATGAATCGTGTTCAAGACGTTGCTGCTATATGAAACTATAAATTCCAGCACTATGCTCGTCACTTTCCAGAGTTTCAACGGACTGAATTTTCCAACAAACAATGGGGAGTTACGGACTAAAAATTTTCATATGGCTTTCTTCAAGACGTTAGATTCTGAAAAACATGATGTGATTGGAAACCGATAATTTTTGTTTCAGATGAATTATAGCTCCTGGTACCGTTATTATCATATGGGACTGGGTTTTTCTCAATGAGTTTTCTGGATCAATCATATTGAAGAAAGACGTACGAGAAAATTCGACAGTAACTTTTTCTTTTTCGCACAATCAGTTATCCCTTGTTAATAGTCGATTGTATCAGTGAAAACTGACGACATAGTGCTACAAGTTATTGTTTCGTATAGCAACATTGTCCTGATTATTTTTCATGATGGGTCATTGGACCCCCCAAAAAGTGTATTTGGCTTGTAGCCCATTTCTTTCATTTCAGTTCACTACTTCGAAGGATATCGAACGCAAATGTTTCGGACCCCTATTACCGTCCAAATTCAAATCCAAGGTCGAGAATAGCCCATTGTTATGAATATTACATTTTATATTACAGACTATATCGGGTATTTCAACTTTAACTCTCACTATTATGTTTTCGAATAATATAAGAAATACGAAGACGGTTGATTTGGGGCAAAGTGGCACATTTATGTAGCCAACAGAATGCCTTTCAGAAAGTTATACAATCTCGAGTATTAATGAATGAATTCCACTGTGAATGCGAAAAAGGAATTCTTCGGTGCAAATCGTTCATCTGATGACGTCGTTGTTGAAATGCGATGTTATATATCTCGAGAGAGAAGGCCGTGTATTTTCGCCGATTTTTTCTTACGTCGAATTCTTCCTATGGCGAATTCTCCCTACTTCGAATTCTTCCTACGTCGAATTCTTCCTACGTCGAATTCTTCCTACGCCGAATTCTTCCTAAGTCGAATTCTTCGTACGTCGAATTCTTCCTACGTCGAATTCTTGCTGCGTCGAATTCTTCCTACGTCGAATTCTTCCTACGTCGAATTCTTCCTACGTCGAATTCTTCCTACGTCGAATTCTTCCTACGTCGAATTCTTCCTACGTCGAATTCTTCCTACGTCGAATTCTTCCTACGTCGAATTCTTCCTACGTCGAATTCTTCCTACGTCGAATTCTTCCTACGTCGAATTCTTCCTACGTCGAATTCTTCCTACGTCGAATCCTTCCTACGTCGAACTCTTCCTACGTCGAATTCTTCCTACGTCGAATTCTTCCTACGTCGAATTCTTCCTACGTCGAATTCTTCCTACGGCGAACTTTACACAATGGGGTATATGGACCATCATCGGAAACGTTCGTGTTTCAATGACGTCAGTGGAGGGGATGACATTCGCCGTAGGAAGAATTCGGCGTAGGAAGAATTCGACGTAGCAGGAATTCGACGTAGCAAGACGACCCGCAAATCGTCACAGTGCATTCTATTAGGCAAGCCATTATTTTTCCGTTTATTGTTCACATAGTTCAAAAAAATGTTTTATATTTGATGGTATGTTATTTTCCACTCTTTTGATTCCTAACTTATTTTTCTTGCTAGTTTGCATTGAGTTCTCAGATCATAAAAAATTACGTAGTCATTCCAATTATTACTTTCTTTGTGAGCCTTATGGGCTTCTTTCTTTTCAATAATTAATTTTTTCAGATCTATGTCGAACCAGCGGGGAAACTTTGGCATAGTATGTCTGCATTTGGAACAAAGTTTTGTATACCTGAGTATATGATATCATAAAAAATATGTGTTGCTTGGTTAATGTCAGTTATGCTACCGATATGATATTCCCAATCAAAACTAGTCACATAATAATTCAGTTCGTAGTAATTGGCATTTATGAAGTCAAAAAATAAATGTTCGTAATGTATTTCATTGTAGTCTTTCGAATTTAATATCGTAATCGTTAAGGCTGGATGGTTGGCATCACATGGCAACAAACAGTCTCTAGATACAATTACTATGCAATTTTTCTGTTCGTTTGTGAATATTACGTCCAACATAACACCATAGCAATTATTGATATTATTTAATTGAAAAAGGTTATGGAAGGCGAAGCTGTCAATTATTGTTTGAGCTGCATTGTTGTTAATGTTGAGGTCTGATACACCTAATTCATCATTAAACCAGTCAGTGTTTGGTAAGTTATAGTCACCCAATAAAAAGAAACTGTTCCCAGGAAATCTTTCCAGCATATTCTCAACGCTGACACTCTGATCTTCATAGAGATGTATATTTGATGCTGGAGGGAAGTAGACAGCACCAAAAATTATTTACCTACCATCGATCTCTGCCAGATCGAAGGTTTGTTGCACATCTATTATTTGTTCTGTATCAATGATTCTTGAGGGGTAACAGTGGTAACAGTTTTTTATTGCTACAAGGAGAGCACCGTCTTTACATTTGGAGCTAGTTGAGGGTGATCGGTCTTTTCTGAATATAGTATATTCTGAGAGACCTGTTTCTTCACTTTCAATACCGTCATTCAACCAACTTTCTGTAAGAACTATGATGTCATATTCATTAACTGCCGAACTCATTTCGAGATCATTGAGCTTTGTTCTAATGCCGCGAACATTTTGTTAGTAGATTTCTATATGACTTGTTTTCTTGATAGAAGGGTTACCCTTGATTGATTTTTTTGGACGATTTATTTACAGTAAGATTGGCTTCTCCATTGGCTATTCTAGTGTTCAGTTTCCTCAGAATTTTCAAATGATTACGTTGCTTTTGTGTTTGGTCAGAGCTAACTTTGACATCAGATTGACAAATTTCATCCTTATTTCTCAATACATTCCGTACATCTTCACCACTTCCTAGGGTAACTTTTACTGGTCTGATAGTACTTCCAGGTTTTCCAAATCTGATAACTCTTTTGATGTCAATATTCAAGCCCAATTCATTAGTTATTCCTTTAATTTTATTGATATTGTGAATGATTTTGTCCTGACTATTGGTTGCGTTGGATTCTGGGATGTTAGATGTCATGAGATTTTTAGCCCTTTTACGACGTTCTTCAAGTTTCCAAAATCATTGATTCAAAGTCTGTAACGGGATTCTGGGAGATGTGAGGTTCATTACTTGATATAATTTTGTTAGTCAATTCGGTGATCTTATTTTCTAGTGTCTCAATTTGCTTTTTCATTAGTGGAAGTGATTTAAGACCATCTAAACAGGCTTTGCAAAAAAATTTAAGTGTTCTCTTCGTTTTCAGGACCATACATTTTATTTTAGAAGCAGTGAGATCGGCCATGTGTAGTCGATTTTTGTGGCAACCATCGCAAATACAGAATTGATCATCATTTATAACCTGATAAAATTTTAAACACCCCATGATCCCAATGGAATCGATTTGATACACGCCACTGCCTAGCAGACTAAATGGTATTTATCTCCTTATCGGCCGCGAGGTTTTTAAACTGCGCTGAAACAAAAAATGAATCAATCAAATCAAAATATATTTTATTGTCTGAAGATTTGCATCTTATTGACAAATTCCAAGAAACACAAATGTAGATATGAACTGAGGTTTCCCACTACGACTTTTCCATTAAGTTTTCATGATCTATGTTATGTATGTATGTAGGTATCTCAATTTTCATGGATTATAAATTATAGTATTCACAATGATTATTGGGGGGCGGGGGGGGGGGGGGGGGGGGGGGGGGGGGGGGGGGGGGGGGGGGGGGGGGGCGGCGGGGGGCGGGCCCGGGGGGGGTGGGGGGGGGGGGGTGGGTGTGGCCGGGGGGCCGGGGGGGGGGGGGGGGGGGGGGGCGGCCGGGGGGGGGGTGGGGGGGGTTGGTTGCCGGGCTGTCGGCCCGGTTGGGGTTTTTGTTTGTTTGTTTTGTGTTTTGTTGTTTGTTCTCCTTGTTCTCTCTTTGTGACGTGTTTTTTTTTTTCCACTTCTATCCTCCTTCACTCTCTTGTTCTTTCCTGAACCTTCTACCAACCAATCACAGAAGGAAGTTTTGATTAGGGTTGCACAGTAATGCGCAGTTAACTCAAAACTGTACTTTTGCAGATACGGCTCTCTTCATTATGACGGCAGTATTGTCCCACCATAATCGCTGAAGTTCCAAATTTTTTTTACACAAAAATGTATTAATGAGAGCTGGAAATCAGATAAAATACTCAGATATTAGAGAACAGTCCGACATCGACCATTTCTCAAGAATAACAATAAATGAATTGTGCGAGATTCTCTTTCACTGAGCCTAAATTGGTCCATCCTTCGGATGCGAGAATCGGGTGAATGTATGGAAACCACTTATCAAGGAACATTGTCAACCACATTCAAGTGAACACTGCTTTAGTATGTTGAATAAAGTAAGAAGTAACACCGCTAGTTTTTCGGGCTTGAGGGCCGTGTCCTGGAATTTTGAGTTCCGGAGCTCTCGGCTGCATCTGCGGCAGCCATCTTCAGCGGCTTGGTCTTAGTTGAACTCTTTCCTGTGACTATGAAAAACTTGCGATAAATTAACACCGGCCGTGAAAGCCTACATTCTTTCATGAGAAGAATTAAGTTTTTCAACTGAGACATGTAATATTCTGTCATTTCAGTTATGCATTATGCACTATTCGCTCAGTAAAACCACCTTTTATCATGTATTTTGAGCCACTGAACGCGAATCCAAAGTCAAAAGTAACACTATTACTTTATTCATGTTCAGAAGTTATCACTCCAAATTTTAGGAAAAAAGCAATCTACAACAGAAACAATAAAATACCCTCGCTCATCAACATTATCTTCATACCTCATTCCTCTTTTTACCTTTATTCCAGCAAATATTTCAATTTTCCATGAAAAAACTCGAACTTTTGCGACTAATGTTTTTGGTATGCAAAATTTCACATAGGATTTATTCAGCAGTTTTAAGTAGGAAATGAGTAAGCTGTAAGTTCTACCTTCACTTTCCAATAGGAAAGTTTTTACACTTGTCCATAGAAAGTTGGACAGTTTCCATTTTTTTTTTCAGTTGAAGCTTATCACTCGAAACTGCTGTATAAATCTGGTATCAGTTCGGAAATTCAAGTCGTTTTTTTCATAAAAAATGGAAATATTTACTGGGATAGCAGTAAGAAAAGGTGGAATGAGGTTGTAACAAAGCCAACTATCCCCTGTTCTTGTACGATTGGTTCCTATTGAGATGCACTATAATATCTTCGTTTCCATTCTTTTATATTTACAATAATCCTTCCCAACACTTCGGTCGTGATAAGGAAGTCGGCGCGAACTCTTTGTTAGGCAACCCGCATGACGAGAACCTGGCAATTCAGTTGCCTACCCCCAAATCTCCGTCGTGGTCGTTTCAGCTTCGGTCACTCGCTGGCGGTATGAAAATATAAAATACTTTTTCGAAGAGTTTCCACGTTAGCGCGTTAGCCGGTAAATCCTGGCACTTTGTCGTGTTGAGAAAGCAATCGATTTCTCAACCACGAACCCTGAGTACCAATAAAGAGTTTTATTGCAAGGTGTTACAATTCTTTGTTGATGAAGAGCATGGGTGGTATTTCATTGGCTCTTTGTTCAAAAATGAGGGAATAACTTCCAAAATGATTGAGCTGATGCAAACATTTTTTCAACAATGCATGCTAACTGAAACTTCATCTTATAATTCGCAAAAATGCAGGTGGAATGTACCTGTCTTCCACTTTTGAAGGGCGATAAGTTCTTAACGGCCATGACAGTTCGTAAACAAAACTTTGGCTCATTCAATAATATATTTAAGAATTTCTCATATTTTCGAGTGGATTTTCCTTTGGCGCACAGCACCTAGTTTCAAAAATACGTTTGTCTCAACTTATGTAGTACTGCCAAACATGAATCCTAATTCAAATCAGTGGCGCTCTTCTTTTGGGTATAGCCCTCTGAAGGTCAGAGAAAAAGCTTATTTTATTATATTTTCTGCGCAATTTTTCGATTAGAAAACATGTCCTAGCTGTCAGGTCTCAGTGCCACTGGGCACAGGACAAAAAGGTCAGTAAAGTCATCAATGTAAGTCCAAGACATTTGTTCATTCAAAACATACCTTGTTTCTGTTGGTTGGAATAATCCATCTGAAAAACTGATGATTCAAAAAAAATCTACCAATATTTCAGAACTCTACGTCGCAAATATTTTCATGTGAAATGAGATTAATTGCTGGAAAAATTATCAAAAAAGATGGAATGAGGTAAAAAAATTGTTTAATATATGTGTATCTCATTGTTTTTATTGTGCAGAAAAGAAGGTGGAGTGTACCCCTTTTCTGACTCTTAAACGACTGAAACTTCTTATTGGAGAGCTCCTCATTTTAACTTCGGATTTGTGTTGAACTGTAAAAAAGAAGTTAGTTTTTACAAACATTTTCTCCAAAACTAGGTGCAGTTCAGTAAATGAATATTTACCAATTTTCGATGTCATTGACATTTTGGCCATTAGACCAGGAGAACTACAAATTGGTATGGCTGTAACGAGACGTAGATGAGCTTCGGGAAGGAATGGCTTGGGAATGATGAAATTTAATTGGAATATCTATCTCCATAATCGAAAAAAGTTGCTGTTTCCAGAAAAAAATCGAGACTTGAAAAAACACAAAAATCGCAATTTTTTTCAATATTTTTCACAGTAAATCGGCATGTTTAAGAAAAATATGTGTTAGATTTGAGTTGCTTGAAAGGTTACGTGGAAAGAAAAACTACGTATTCTAAGATTTTTAGTAAACAAATTCAATTTGAGATAAACAACAATAACGGAGTATTTCAGATACAGAATTCATAGATGGTCGCAGACGTATCTATATCAAAACTGTTTGACATGAACGGGCATCGCTATGTATTCAAAACTAGGAATCGTATACAGAATGATGGCGGTAGTTGTCTCATTCAACACTTTTCGTTCTACATCAAAAGTGTATTCAAACCCATATTCTGCTACATTTTTGATAGACCGGGCGGCAGTGACGGATTTTTTGTACCAATTTTTTACACTCTGCCTTTGGAATAGGAAATACTTGGATATAAAACAAATAATAACCTAAAAAAAAAAATTACGCGCTGCGTGGTACTTCATGGCTAACCCAAAATTTGTTCTTGATGGAACACACTGTATAATTCCACAGAGTATGCCTCATAAATTTTCGTTATTCTCACGATTAGACTAATTTGGTTTTCATTAAATTTTCTCGCGATACATTGGGGGAATTTGTAAATCACCCTGTATCTTCAGAAACAGTATATCTTTGTGTTTGTTTTACTTCGATCGATGTTTTTAGGTGTAACGAATGTGAAGCAGTCCGTAAAGAGACTTCCATCCTGATTCTTGTTGATCTTAACGAAAGTAAATTATGGGTTTTACATGGAGTACCACGCAGCGCGTGAATTTTTCTGCGGATTACGATATGTTTTATCTTCAAATACTTTCCTTTCTAAAGGCAGACTGTAAGAAATTGGTCCAAAAAATCTGCCACTGCCGCCCGATCTATGATGTTTTGGACGTGGCAATGCTTTTGTTAGCAAATCGGCAATCATTTCGTCTGTGGAGATATATTTCAAGGATTACTGCTTGTTTTGAATTGCCTCACGTAGAAAATGATGTCTAACAATGTTTGCTTGAGCAGACATATATTGTCATTGTAGACCAGAATGTCTTTGAGATCTTCAGGACCAAGTTCTAGTAGGAATGGAAGCAATTATATTGCCTCTGTTGCAGCATCGGTTAGTCCCATATATTTCTCCTCGGTGGACGACAAAGCGACGATTTTCTACCCAGTGTATGAACGCCGGTGGATAGAAGAATTTTCCCAATCGGCGTCGACGATTTCCTTTACGCCTCTGCTGTCAGGTTTGCTGCAGTCCAGTGGCATTTTCTATAGCAATTGTTGAATGGACCCAAGCAAGTAGCAGCAAAACTGATGTTAGGTCTTGTTGTGGCAGCTAAATGAGTCGAAGCTCCAACTTATTGTCCATATAGATAATTTTCTTCATCTTCTCTCAACAATTTCAAGTTTGCTTCCAGTACTCACTGGCTTTGATTCATACATTCCAAATCGTTTTAGTAGTTCTGGTTGTTTCATGAAAATTGTTTCGTACAAAGACTCAAATTCCACTATTATCAAATTATAATCGGATAATAATTACAATCAGTCAAAATACAAGTCAACGACAACAAATCGGAATTTCCTTTTTTTATCATCTGTCACAATTTTGTTTGTCTCAATACTGGGTGATACGCAACATTCCCCCCCCCCCGTGAGGAATCTTCATTTTCTTCACCATCGATTTGGAGATGACACAATTTACTGACTGGTCTGCGTAAGAGGGTCGATCTGGTTCGAACATCTGCAACTCGTACCTGGACCTGAAAAAGGGGCTTCAATTATTGCCATCTTCCAATATCTTCTAGGTAGATGATTCTCCACGATGCTGACTGAAACTTCTATCTTCACCGCTTGTCCGTCATCTGTCCACATGCCTGGTTTCCACTTGCCAGCTTTGACAAAAATACTTTTGTCCATCTCTTCCAGAAGACAACAGTTAACATCTGCGATTTCCGCCATTCCCTACATATTACTTCATCACATGGATCAGATGTACAAGGAGATTCATTGTGGTTTGCAAAACCAAGTGGAAAGTTGTTCGGTGTCAGAGATTCTGGATCATTGGGATCTACAGAAACGTGAGTGAGCGACCGGGAATTCACGATATTTTCAGCTTCAGAAACCAAGGTCAACAGTGTTTCGTCTCTCAGGGCTTGTGCGATTAGAGACTTTCCAATTATTATTTTCACTGAACCAATAAGTCTTTCCTAAGACCTTCCCATATTTGGACTGAATGGTGGTATGAATTTGAAGTCGATTTGTTCCGTTATCGCAGAATATTTCCATTGGTTTTCCTCTTCGGTTTATCAATATTCGAATTGCCATTATGGCTGAATCTGTGTTCAAACTGTGAGCAACTTCCAAGTGAATTGCTCTTATTGCCAAACATGTAAATGAGACACCCCATCTCTTTTCTTTTTCTCTGCCAATAGTGACGAGAAGAGGGCCAAAGAATTCCATACCTACATTAACAAAGGGTTTGAAATTTAGACTCACTCTTTCTAAGGGAAGCTGTCCCATCTTCGGCGCTCGAAGTCGATTTTATCGCTGCTCTTCCGTTAATAATCCAGTACTTTTGCCGAACTTCGTTTAGAATCAATCCTACTCCTTGGTGGCGATATTTTTCGTGATAGTGCCGCATTAGGAGCTTTGTGTCGTCATTATCTGTGCTCAAAATGAAAGGTTCCTTTGCTCGGTAACTCATACAATCTGCTGAATCTGTTCTATCCAAAATCGATAATCCTTCGTCAAGCATAACGACTTCAATCGACTGCTTTTGTCCAATACATTTCTTTTCTTCATATTTTCTATATCTTCTGCAAAACTGCGATATTGAGCTTCTTTTACCCACAACTTTTCAGCGTCTTTCAATTCGTTTACTGAAAGAGTTTCTCGTACCTCTTAAGTTTTTGTCTTTTTGATTTTATGTAATAAAATCCTTATGAATTTAAGAATCCATGCGGTCGTCAATCAATCTCGTCCATGTAGATAATTTCTTTACGGGTAAGTATTATGTTTGAGCAAAAAAGGATGTAATTGCAACAAATTTTACTTCAATTTCCGATGAATCTTCACATTCTTTTTGAACAGTGTAAGAGTCTATGGGCCAGAACTATTCGGGTTTTTTCAGAAAGTCTGGTCCATTGAACCATCTATTTGAATATACTTCTCGGATGTTATTCAATTTTCTGGAATCTTCATCCGCTACATTGTCTGAAGTACATCTCCAATCTTCTACATTGGTTGGTTCTTGTATCTCTCCAATTCGATGAGATACAAACTGTTTATACTTTCTACCATCACTTCGAATCCAGTTGAGTACGCATTTGGAATCTGTTCAACGGACGATGCGATCTATTGCGATATCCATTCCTTTATTGATTGACAAAGACTGCTAGCCATTACTGCAGCTTGTAACTGTAATCTGGGTATTGATAAAGTCTTTAAAGGGGCGACTCTCGTTTTGAATGAAATCAAAGCTACATCTATTCCCTTGATGGATTTTCTTTTGAGATATGCTATGATGCGAAAGCCTCTTCGCATCCGAAAAAATATAAAGCTCGATTGTCTTTGCAGTTGGTATACTCACAGAATAACATTTTGGAATGCGCACTTCAGATAGTTCATGGATATCTTCCAACCAATCATGTCGAATGTCTTGTAGAGTTTGGAGAAGGCGATCGTCCCATCCTATTCCTGAACGCCAAACGTCTTGCATCAGAATTTTTCCTTTTACCGTAAGATATCCAACTAGCCCCATTGGGTCGAAGAGAGACATGATAAATTTCAAAACATGTCTTTTGGTGAAGGTTTTTTTTTTGAAATAGGAAGCAAGAATTTTATTATCAAATCATCTGATATTGAATCCCACCATACGCCCAAAACCCTCTGTATGGTATCTTCCATCTTCCAGTTTTTTTGTGTTGATCATATCTTCAGATAGACAAGAGGGGAGCTGGATATCCAACCTACTACTCGAAATCCACCCAATTCATTTCATCTTTTTACTTCTTGTATTCTCTTAAGGATTTTCTACTCCGTATCTGTCGAATCCAGGTAATCATCAACATAAAACTTGCGAGTTGTAGCATCCAATACATCAGCAGAAGTTGCTATTTCCTTTGCATTCAAAGTCTTCACAAACTGTGCACTTACGGGAGAACACGTGGCACCAAAAATCATCACCTGCATTTGGTAAGTATCAGGTGGTCTGAAGGCCTCCAGATCTCCCCATAAGAATCGCTGTACACACTGCTTTTCATCTCGAATTCTCACTTGGTAGAACATTTCAGATGTGTCTCCACAGAAACCGTACCTCCGTTGTCTGAATTTTCAAAGAATTGAAACGAGGGGTTACAATGAGTCTGGTCCTTATAAAAGTTTATCATTCAGGCTTACTCCATGAAATTTTGCAGCCGCATCGAACACCAATCTGAGTTTTCCGGGTTTATTTGGATTTTCGATACCAAAATGGGAAAGGTACCAGGCTTTTGGATTCTTCAATTCGAATTCTTCAGGGCTTAATTTCCCAGCGCATCCTTTATCAATGTAGCTTCTAATTTTTCCAAAATAATCCTCCGCTAAATTCGAATTCTTCGGAAGTATTTTCTCCACACAATGTAACCTCTGTAGGGCATTGAATCTTTTGTCTGGTAATTCAAGTTCATCAAATTTCCAAATGAGGCCTGTTTAAAATCTGTTTTCGATTCGTCTTGTTGTGTTTCTCATTATATCAAGGGCTCTCTGATCACATTTACTGTCCTTGGGTGTTCGGACAGTGACGCCAAATGCTTCAGTAGAAAATGATTGCTTCACGAGATCATGAAGACGATCATCTTGTGACTGACTTTCACAAATATGGAGTGTGTGCATTTTATGACAACCACTCCTTCCTGAGCTGTGGCCATGCAGATACCACCATAAGAAACATTTTGTAACAATGGGAAAAGTTTCAGACCCTTTTCTAACTTGCCTAGGAACTAATAAATTTGCATTATCTTGCCCAATTAGGACTTTTGGTGTAAAAGTTTGATCAATTACCCTAACACCAAACTGATATTTTTGCACTCAATACGCGCTTCGCTAACAAGGTAAGCATCTTCGGTAGAAACTTGTATTGAGAAATCAATCAGAATAATCAGTAGTTAACGGGGAAGTTGAACTAAAATTAGATTGTAGGTTATGTAAATCAATAAAGCGAATTGTAATGTATATAAATAGTTAACTAAAGTCTTCAGATTCAGTATCAGTTTTCTTCTCTTGAAAATACTAACTCTGTTAACGAAACACACTTCGAGTACATAAATATGGTGTTAGAGTACTTGGTCTCTACAGAAAATATAAAAAGAAAGTGCAACTTTTCATCAATAACACTTGAACAACGTCCTTCTGTTATGGTAGTATGAATAAAATATTTATTGTAAAGAAAACTTCAAAAGCAGTTCTTTTTTGCACAATGAACTTCTGTAAATTGTGTATTTATCAAATGCCTAACGAAATGAATACATTCATTTCTATATTTATTATACATCGATAAGTATTAATCGATGTATATCAATGACCGCGTTTTCGCAGGGCACCGAACCGGACAGCGGACCCAACTTTTTCATTTGAAGAGATAGAGGCATGGTTCCTCTGAAGGAAATGATCAGCGTAAAAAATACGTCGATTAAGCCCAACTAGATTTTTTTTCCTGTGTGTCTGTCCGGCGTAGCTTTTTTTATGTAACACGATAACGGTCGAACGGAAAGAGATATCGATTTGAAACTTGGGTCATTTTTAACCATCATAGAGGTGCAGAGACCTATTGTTTTTGAAAAAAATCGGAAAATTGAAAAGTTGTTTTTTTTTGAGATATTCTGACTTTTTTTGGTTTTCGTTATAACTAATAGAGTTTTGATCGCATAAATTTTGGCTTGATATGAAAAAACTCCCTCAACCTTCTGCTACAACTTTTATCCGGAGAAAAAAAATTAAAAAAAAAATTATTTTAGATTTTATGATTTTTTATCGTGTCACCCGTCACTTTTTTCCGGACACTCTGTAGCCCGTACCGTTGCTCGTAATTGAAAAACAAAAAAACTGTCGTGTAGGTCTCATCATACTCTACAACTTTCGGCTGAATTATTTTTTTCTAAACCGATCGGAAAATGGAAAAATCGGGAAATTTCTGAAATTCATGTTTTTCTGGAGGTTTTTCGTCATTGAATGTGTAAATATCTCAGAAACGAATGAGATAATCAAAAATCACCAGGAGTAAAAAAATGATCATCTTAGTGTATACTATGAAAAACCTCAATACATTTTTTTTCTAAAATCAAAACTACGGGAAATATAGCCAATATACAATCGGATGATTGCAAATATGATTTTTTTTAAGAAAAAAAACGATATATCTCCGAAACCACTCATCAAATCAAAATTTATCATGAGAGTCAATGTGAGCATCGTTGACAGCGATGAAATATTTAAGAGTCGTGTAATGGAGAAACTGAAGATTTTAAACAACCGATGGCATAGAATCGCTGTATTCACACTATTGGTTTCCAATAATAGTGTCAAGACGATTTTCAGAGGAGTTAGGTTGAATATTAATTGATTGGTGGTAAATAGAAATACTCACGGGAACTATTTAAAACAAATGAAAAGTTGAAACGAGTGACTTCATAGAATCGCTGTATTTACACGATTGGTATCTAATGATAGTTTCAAGGTGATTTTCAGAGAAGATGAGTTGAATTTGTATTGATAGGTGATGGATAATACTCAGGGGAACTATTAGAAAAAATTTGAAAATTCCAAATAATTGACGGCATATAATCGATGTATTCAAACCATTAATATCCAATGATAGTTAAAAAAAAAGTTGAGTTGATTTCTCAATAGTACGAGAAAAATTGAGAAGAAAATTGAAAAGTGACGACATAAAATCGATGTATTCATAAACATTGGTTTCCAACGATAGTTTAAAAAAAGTTGAGTTGATTTCTCAATAGTACGAGGAAAATTGAGAAAAAAATTGAAAAGTGACGGCATATAATCGATGTATTCATAACATTGGTTTCCAATGAAAGTTTAAAGAAAGTTGAGTTGATTTCTCAATAGTACGCGAAAAAATGAGAAAAAATTGAAAAGTGACGGCATATAATCGATGTATTCACAACATTGGTTTCCAGTGATATTTTGGAATGAAAAAGCGGACTAGAGTACTTCCCAATAGTGCGGGAAATATTGAGAAAAAGTAAAAAATAGAGTGATCCATAAAAGACGAATTGTAGGCCCTCAACTAGTCAGTTTCAAGGTCAGTCTTGTTGATATTCAGGTACACTGATGTACTCAGAAATAGCCATAATCGATTGCTTCTGAAAAAACTACGAAGGGTGTAATACTTTCAAAATCCAGTGTACAGCTTCTACTAGAAATCGAGGTTGAAATCCCTGAAATCTTGAATTAAATCCCTTATTTGATAATTTGCTTAACAAATTTCACCTGAGTGAAATACCCCTCAAAAAATTATCGAATAACGAATAAGTCCATAATCTAGTGATTTTATAATAAAATAAAATTTTATAATATCAATTTACTTCTCACATACACGAAAGTTACATACTGGAAAAATCAGTTCTGACAAATGTGAATGTACAGGTATGGAATAAAAATTTTATTGACTCGAAATGAATACTGAATTAATTGTATATAAGGAAAATCACTCAAGGGATGCATTGTATTTCTCAATTGTTCAGGATATAACACCAAATAAAAGCTTAACGAATGAGCAGTTCAATCCGGGAAGTTTTGGAATTGATTTTTCAATAAAAATTCTTCAGTGTATAACTAGGTGAATATAGCTTAGGTACTAGATGCTCTGTTACAAGTTTCCATAAAGAAAGGCTGGTGTTTAGAATTTCTTTCGATTCAAGACATATTTCAGTGTCAAAAGCTGAGTTCTTGTATCTTCTTGTTAAGCTAGGATCGGCGAGCAGCGTCAAAGTTTATATTAATGTGCTTGACTGCTATTTTTATTATGAGATATCGCTTCCAGGAAGGTTTCTTGGTAGACATATCTCTAGACATGTTTGGAGAATGAGTAGGGGCAGTTTGTTCTTTGAAAAATTGAATGCGCACGGCTCTATTGAAGTATTTACATCAATATAAATGAGTTTCCTATACCTTTTGTGGGTATTTTTGAATAAGATGTGAATTTTTGAATTCGAAGATGAATATTTGATTACATGTAAGTAAAAGTCGTAAACATAAACAAGAAACATTTGATATCATTGACGTATATTACGTCAATGTTTAACCTTGACAGACAACTGTCAGTAGACAACTTTAGTTCGTCAACTGCCACCAGATAGCGTATCGCTTAGCTTGAAATCCCAATATCTAAAATTTCGGACTGCCTCTTCGATTTCCTTGGAAAGGCGATCTTGTCATTTTACCCCGTAAACAGATGTTCCATTCCAGGTCGCTGTCAACATTATTTATATTTAGTCCAATGATGGTTTGTTTCCGTCCAGCTTCGAGGAGATTTCTCTTGTTTGAATGTCCAAGACGCCTGTGTCATGATCGGAGAGTTTCCGGTGGGGATTTTGTAGTTACGTTGAAGCGTTAACAAAGATTGTCCATATTTGAGTATATAATACAAATCTCCAAGACGGTCAGCAATTAACTTAATAACAGAACATCAAATCTGTTGTTCGTACTTTTCCTCACGGATAAAAGATTAGTTCGCAAATCCGGTAAGCACAACGTATTGTTCATGTAAATGTTCTTTGGTTAATTAAAAACATCGACAGTGATTCAAACGGTACCTCTAGCAATAATTTCTGTTGAAAAATCATTCGCCAAATTCGCAAAGTCTACCGCGTTTGGGTTCAGAAATATCAGTGAATTTGTTCAATTCGTTACATAACTGTAATGTTCGAAACAGTTCTGATATATTCAAATAGGTGGCCACTGCACATTTAGCTGACGAACAAGAGGGTTTGGTTTCTTACGAGAAGCCACGTTCGATTAGACCAAATTGGTAGTCACTCTACTCTCTCGCCACTACTTCTTGCAACAAAACACCAACAAAAACAGTTCTATCACTCACCGTGCCCTGGATAACTCATTAAGTTGTTTTGTGTGTTTTAGTATCCTGAACTGCTTGCTTTGAAATCAACCTTATTCGAATGGGGCATATATTGATAAGATATTATATGATAATAAATATATATACACAGATACACACATACAAATTATATATACACATGATATAGGTATACACATATACAATAAATTGAACTGGCCGATGCTTGCTGATAATCCTTAGTAACAAAAAATCTCATCTCTATTTGGCAAAACGTTTTGGTATAGTTTGTCAAATGTTTAGGAGCTTTCTAGCTTGAAATATTCATGACGAATGAATAACAGCCAGCCTTGTCTTTAGCTACAATGGACTGATGAATCAGTTCATTCAATATCTGACCATAGACATTTCAACTAATGGACTGGCAGTTTTCCACATAACACGATGCGGAATACATCAGAGAACGAAAGGATATGCACCTATTGTGAATGACAGAATGAGAATTTCATACTCAAATTAAAATGTCCATCGCAACCTCACTTTATCTGCTACAGTCAGTAAGGTATGCATTTAACCTATACTCAAATTAATCTACCTTGCTCATTCCGTACACTTCTCTCTCCAGTTTATTACTTATATATAGACTTTTTGCTTAAAATTGTCTTGATGCCGCGTATACAGACCTGAAAAGAATGGGGAAGTGTCATAAAGGATATCCCCCCTGTCGGATCTGGAATTTTAGAAAAATATTTTGCTAGGTTTCAAACATTTTGTTAACCCGCATAATTTCCTGTGCGTATGTATGTGTAGATAGTAACTAATTGGTTCAGCAAAACAACTATTCTGCATCTATTCTATCTGATAAAAAGTTACTGCTCAGATCTACTGAAATCTTCCTCGATAAGATTGTTCCGCCCAATAAGGGGATGGCTAGACGTCTCAGATGGATCAAGCCGTAATCTGATGCATCTGGGGATGTCCCTTGTATTGTTATATCACGTGCTAATAGTGGTATATCTTCTTCCCACAGCAATTCGACTCTGTCTCGCCACAGATCTAGATTCACCTGCATATGAAACGAAGAATCTCTCTTTTGAATTGATTGAACGATAGAAAAAATATGTCTACACTAGAAATGTTGTTGACACTCCTAGATATAGATTATGTTAGAGAATGAAAAGTATGCATTGTGTTAGAATGAGCAATATGAAGTGTTCTACAAAATCTTGATAAGATACGTGAGAAACTGAAAACAGGGTTGAATGAACAATCTATTCGCCCATGTATTATTTTGCACGCAAAGCCAATATCTCTGCTTTCCTTTAATTTCCTCAGATATATCATTTTGAACTCGTCTAACAATACATCATAGCTAAAATTTTTGTCGGGAGAAACACTATGTTTTCTGAAATATGAATTTTAAGTATTTTTTTAACATTTCCTGAACCACATATGCCTTTCTTGTGTAATGGATTCCAAACGACACTACAATATTTTAATTTACTCCTTATACTTGCGAAAAAGACGGTTTTTAGGAAATCAAAGGTCCCAAATTCCATGCAGTTGCGTATAAGAAAACCCAATCTTTTCATTGAAGTTGATATTGCATCAACTGATTTCACCGTCAGGTAACTCGTATATTCCTCGAAAAGATTGTTGCGCCCAATAAGGGGAGAGCTAGACGTCTCAGGTGGATCAAGCCGTAATCTGATGCAAGTTATATATGCGAACCCTCAAAAAGCCCTTAACTTGTATTTTCCTTACAATGCTGACTTAGGCCTTTGCGAATAGAAGTAACCGCCCTCTGTTCTTAGCTCAGTTCTGTTAGCGACGTTGTATAAGAAACATCTCTTCTAGTACAAATAAAGTTGTGTGCTGTAAACTCGATTTTTGACTTTTTAAAAAGACATTTCCGTGGCGCGAAAGCTCAATTGGCGCAGTCGGTAGGATAACGGAAGAATATCGATCGCGATTTTCGTCAGTTCCAACTGTTTATCCGTTATTCAGAGAACAGCTTCGACCATCCATCCAGAGGACCAGCATACCCAGTCGCTCCAGACTCCAGAAAGAAAACCGGTTCACCATCGTGGTAAGTCGAGAATTCCTTTCTGCCTTCCAAAAATTTCTATTCGAAACTTTATCGTAAAGATTTTGTTAGAAATTTCGATTTGATTATCCGAATCATTCAATCAATCCATCATTTTTCTTTTATCGAAATCGAAATAGGTGGACTGACTATAGAAGTCACATAGATTTAATATTCCTCAATACTCTTAGAATTGAATTCAACAATAAATATTTGATTATCGCTATAGGCGCATTGACGAACTCCAAGTTCACTGCTTCAAGAAGCGACGACACTTGTTCGCACGAAATATTAGACGGATGAAACCGACTGTGAGAAGAGAAAGAAAGTTGTATCGTACATTGTTATCTTTAGTTCTCGGAGAGAAATATTTTATCGTTTCGAAGAATATTTTTGTGAAAGATTTTATCTTTGAATTTGGTGGTTCCAACTTACATTGATAATTTTGTTTTGAAAAAGAATAATCAATAATTTCAATCAACATTTAATGACTGATCCCGAAGTTGAAAGACACGAATATCTTGAACTCATTAAGTATGACTGAAGTTAATTACACTCTTTTCAAAATCTATTCGGATACCATCCCAACTTATGCTGGATCCTCAGATACTCTTGAAATATTCATTAACGCTGCCGATCGATTTTACAATAAATATCACGGCAATGATGCCACACTCAATGTATTTTGAGCATTTTATTAAGTAAATTAAGAGATAGAGACCAGTTGTTGAGCGAAGCAAGAACCGAACTAACAACATGGCTACAAGTTAAAGCAGAATCAAGAAATACTTTTGGGGACCGGCAAAGTCTTGACAACCTAGAGCAACAACTTTTCACTCTAACGCCAAACAGAGGAGAACACCCTCTAGATTTTGCAAAGAGAATCCAAATATTACGCAGTAAACTAGCTCCCAAAATTAATTCTGACATTAACATGGAACAAGCCACCAAACTTATACATATTCGTCAATACGAATCGCAATCGCTCAAAGTATTTCTGAGAAATTTGAATATCAGATTACAGGACAAAGTCATTGTTCAAAATCCTGATTCTTTGGAAACAGCTATGAATTTAGTCCAGCAGGACGATAATTTCAGACACAAACAAAACCTGGTGTTTCAAAATCGCCCAAATATATTAGTGTACCTCAACAGTCCCCAAGGCAAACCGAACAGAGTCACAACGTATTTTCGAACCAAAACATGCCATTTTCGAACCAAAACTTGCCGAATTATCGACCGACGACCTCTTTCCCGAATTTCAGGAACGAATTTCAGACTTCAGGGTTGAGAAACCAGCCCTCAAAATCAATTTCCAGGTCTACTCCAAAACAATTTCAGACCTCCGTTTCCTAGTCAACCAATAAAACATTCAGTCCAGACCAGTGACACAATCGTTTCCGACAAACAGACAAGTATTTGGACCGCCCCGAAACGTTTTCAAACCGACCGGTAAACCCGATCAGAGGACTTTCGGACCGATGTATACTACATCTAGAATTCCAACAGTACGTAGACCCATGTCCCATTCATTTGCCAATCCTGTCCAATCGCAACACCAAAAATGGACATCTATGGACGAAGAAATGCACACTCATAGCTACGATCAATTTGACTTTGCATCTGACTACTACCCGGACAATTACCAAAACTATGAACAATTTTACTATACCCAAGAATATTATCCCGAACAGTATCAATACTACTGTAACACTAACTGTTGCGTCTTTATCGGTCATTTATTATAATTTACTATTATTATTATCATTAGTGTTGGCATGGAGCGACTCTTAAGGGCGCATGCCCAACATCCGATGTAGCACACTATTCTCTAGCACGAACTACAGTAGAAAAATCGCATCCAAAGTGTTCAACCCGTAAAAATTAATATTATATCCTTACTTGTGCTACATCTCAACTTCGTACAATCAAGACTCGGTGTCGTCGAAGACTGTTTGATTAAGTTACTTAACTTCCGTTTGTTGTGCAATCCATCGAGGTGAAAGAAAGAAGACTCCGAGAAAGGGCCCTTTCAGAAGCCAGGAGGTGTGCAAGAAAGAAGGTAAGTCGCTTTATGCCACAAAGTAATACAGTCCACTCTTGTTAAAATATTCATTATTTTTCGAGTATTCGAAGACGCGACATTGGTCCTTCGAGCCGGATTAGTTTGAAAATATATTTTTTATCATTACAGTTTTTTGTTTTGATAACGCTCACAGTAAAAATCATTCAGTCAGTCAGGCGCAAAGGAGAGTTGAGAGATCGTAGTGGGGATATCGCAGAATATACCCGTCAGGTGGTCCGTTGTTTACTTCTCGCGAACCGAGTCGCGAACAAAAAAAAGCACTTGTTTTTCTTCCCATTTATCGCATTCGCTTTCGTTCACAATTTGTATTTGCTGAGAATTCAATAATGGCAGATAAATTGAAAAGATACAAGGCTATGAGGGCTAGCGCACTTAACGAAATTTCTTCCTTACTAGGAATCGCAAAGTCGGCACAGACTAATAAAGCTCAACATACTTTATTTAAAATCAGATATGCTGAGATAGAAACTCTCAGAGATGAATTCATGAAACATCATAATAATATTTTGGTTAGTCTATCTAGCGATTCAAATTTCGATCTGGATCAGGAAAATACTTCAAAAGAAACTTTTCTTGAATCGTATTATGATATTCGAGCAATATACTCAGATTTATGTGAAAATAGTTTGCAATTGAATCAGACAGTTAATAATACTAACGACAATTCGCGCGTAAGGTTACCTAAAATTGAACTTAGGACATTTTCTGGTGATTACAAAGAATTTCCGTTATTTATTGACCTATTCAACAATACGGTTCATAATAACGGAACTCTGAACGATTCCGAAAAAATCAATTATTTAGTTTCAAGTTTAGACGGACCTCCGTTATCATTAGTAAAAATGCATCCTTTAGAAGGACACATTTATGCAACGGTTTATGCAAGTCTTGTGAAGAAATATACTAATGAAAGATTCAGAGCTACGGCTCACTGGAACGAGTTAGAAAAGTGTCCAGAAGCTGATTGTGAAAATCCAATTTCGTTTCGGCATCTGTTGGATGTTTTTTCAGAAAATTTATCCGAGTTGAGGAAGATTGGTCTTCCCGTTGATGACTGGAGTTTTATTTTGGTTCAAATTTTGAGTAAGCGTGTCAATCCAGAAATGATGAGAGATTTTGAGAGAATTCATTGTTCTACCGCTATTCCAAAATATACGGATTTATATAGTTTTTTAGATAATCAATGTACCGCCATTGAAGCTTCGGCATTTTCATGCACTTCAAAATCTCAGAAAAATCCGCCCGAGAGTTAAAAATAGTTTTTCAAAAAATGCTTCATTTTTTGCTAAAACGGAAAAACGCAATGTAAATCATCAGTGTCCACTCTGTCAAAGTAAACATTTACTATATTCTTGTCCTAAATTTCTTGAGAAAACTGTCACAGATCGCTACAATCTTTGTAAATCGTTACATCGATGTTTAAATTGTTTAAGCAATTGTTCTAAAAAAAAAAAAAAAAAATTGTTCTAAAATTGTTCGTTCCGTTAACCAGCTGACGAACGTCAACCCTCAAAAGTCGAAACTTGTGCGAGCAATGGATCAACGAGGCCTTACCTTTTAACGTGCGATTACCCAGCACGGTGGCCCGGCGAGGATTCGAACCCCGGCCTTCCGCTTGATAGGCAGATATGCTAACCACTACACTACCGCACATATGCATGATATTCGGGCCTGTAAGTCAAATGTCTGTTGTCGATGGTGTAATAAACGACATCATTCTTTATTATGTTTGATGGAAAAATCAACTTCATCAACGCCGCAAAATCAAACATCTGCATCTACTTCTAACGTTGTCAATACGCCTGCTACTCAAGAAGTTGCTTCTGTTAACTGTGGGTGTGGATTTACGAAACGCAATTCAATGGTACTGTTAGCAACAGCACGCGTGGAAGTCTTAAATTACCGCGGAAATTATCATCATTTTCGTGCTTTATTGGACCCAGGCAGTCAAAGTACATTCATTACTCAGAAAGCTTTTAATATTTTAGGTTTACAAAAATATCATTTGTCTTTGGCTGTGCAAGGGTTAGGTGAAACTAAAACTGTTACGAGCTCAGGTGGGGTCACACTGTGTATCAAACCCTATGGAAAAAGTTCACCTACATTTACTATTGAGGCTGTTATTTTACCAAAAATATGTGAAAAACTTCCCTCCACAAATATTTCTATTGAAAAATGGCCACATATCTCCAATATACAGTTGGCAGATCCTCATTTTAATTGTCCAGGTCAAATCGATATTCTTTTGGGCGCAGATATATTCCCAAAAATTTTGTTAGGAAATCATTTGAGTGGTAATTCTGGTGAACCGAACGCTTTGGAAACAGTATTTGGTTATGTTGTGATGGCTCAGCTCAACACTAACGCTTCACTTTCTTTAAATTCATTTTTTTGTACAATAGATGATACATCTCTAGAAAACAATATTAAAAAATTTTGGCAGCTTGAATCAGTTCCTAATGTAACCTGTTTATCATTAGAAGATCAGATTGCTGAAGATTTATATGGAAAATTTACAACAAGGGATGTGTCTGGGCGTTTCAGTGTTTCGTTACCTTTCCGAGACTCGCCTCCTGTATTTTCACGAAGTAGATGTCTTGCAATCAGAAGTTTTCTAGCACTTGAAAAACGTTTACAAAAACAGCCTGATGTATATAAAGATTATTGTTCCTTCATGAGAGAATACTTAGACCTGAATCATATGGAACTAATTTCAGAAAGTATAGAATTAATGAAAAGTTATTATATACCGCACCACTGCGTACTTAAACCTCAAAGTTCAACAACAAAGTTGAGAGTAGTATTCAACGCGTCCGCCATGGTCCAAATGAATTATCACTCAATGATCATTTATTAACTGGTCCCAAATTACAACGTGATATTGTCACGATTCTTTTGAATTTTCGCATACATAAATATACCCTCTGTGCAGACGTGCAAAAAATGTACAGGATGATTATGATCAATCCTGAGCATCAGGATTATCAACGCATCATATGGCGTTTCTCGCCATCTGAACCTCTTCAGGATTATAGACTTCGCACCCTTACTTATGGAATTTCAGCCTCTCCGTATCTGGCATTGAAAACTATTCAGCAGTTAGTGGCTGAAGATGGTGCAAATTTTCCGCTTGCATCCGCTTCTTTGTTGTCCGATTGTTATATCGATGATATCGTAACAGGACATGCTACGTTTGAAGGTGCATTACGTCTTCAAAACGAGTTGATAACGTTATTAAAGAAAGGAGGCTTTGAGCTTCGTAAGTGGTCGAGCAATGAGCCCTCCCTTGTTTCGCATTTACCTGTCTCATATTTATGCCAATCTCCAATTTCTTTTGATAATGACCAAGACAACTCTCAGAAGATTTTAGGATTACACTGGAACTGTTCTAAAGACACCTTTTCATTTTCAGTTGAGGTATTGAATCGACCTTGCACAAAGCGAAATTTATTGTCCGAACTTGCTCGTGTATTCGATCCCTGAGGACTTCTTGCTCCTATAACGTTTTCAACTAAATATCTCATCCAACAATTATGGATTTCCGGTTCAGACTGGGATGAAACTCCCAATGAGCAAATTATTCACTATTGGTCACGCTATAAAAGGGAATTGAATTCACTTTCAGGTATTCAGTTGCCTCGCCGAGTATTAGAAAATATCAATTTAGAGTGTGAACTCCATGGTTTTTGTGACGCTTCCGAAAAAGGTTATGCTGCTGTCATTTATTTCCGCGAAATAACAAATCAGAAGTCCAATTTATACTTTATCTGTGCGAAATCGAAGATTGCCCCGCTCAAGCGCATATCGATCCCCTGTTTGGAGTTGTGTGCTGCTGTACTCCTTTCTACTTTAATAGCATTTGTACTTAGTGTCTATCAAGGCAAAATCAAGTTCACTTCAATTTGGGCATGGACAGATTCAGAAATTACTCTCGCATGGATTAAAGCTTCTCCACACAGATGGAAAACCTTTGTGAGCAATAGAGTTACCTATATTCAGGAAAAAGTGTCTCCGGAATTATGGCATCATGTTGATTCGAACGAGAATCCTGCTGATATCGCTTCTAGGGGCCTTTTTCCCTCTGAATTGATAAATCATAGTATATGGTTTCAAGGTCCTACTTTTTTGCGAAATTGTCTGAGTAAGTGGCACAAGTCAGATTTCAAGAGGTATACCACGCATGAGGAGGAACGCAAGCTTAGTTTAATATCACTTAATCGCTCACACTGCTTGAGCGAACTATTGAAGGATATCTCATCATTCAGAAAATTACAACGAATTTTATCATATTGTCAGCGATTTATTTTCAATTCGAAAAATCCGAGAAACAAGTTGTCTGGTTCACTTTCTTCTAATGAACTTCAAAACGCAACGAAACTTCTTGTTAAGTATACTCAACATCTAACATTCGCAAAGGAAATTGAATCACATAATTTTTCAAAGCCTCTCAGAAAATTAAATGTTTTCATAGATAATGAAGGACTTCTCAGAGTTGGAGGTAGATTAACGCATTCTAGTCTATCTTATGATAAAAAGCATCCGCTTCTTCTACCTAGTAATTCAGATTTCACTTACTTAATTATTGATTATTTCCATAAAAAGTATTTTCACGCCGGTATAAGAACTGTACAGTTTTTATTATCTCAACAATATTGGATTTTGGCATCAAAGCGCGTAATTCGTAAAATTTTGTCTCGATGTATCTCATGTTGGAAAACGCACCCTGTAGGATTACAACCACCCATGGGAAATCTTCCTCTACCACGCGTTGCACAAATTAAGCCATTCTCTAACGTTGGTGTGGATTATGGTGGTCCACTTTTTATAACTATGACTAAACGTAGGGGCTCAGGAAAAATGAAAGCATACATATGTTTATTCGTATGTCTCGCTACTAAAGCTATTCATATTGAACTCGCTTCAGATCTTTCAAGTGACGCTTTCATAGCCGCTCTTCGCCGTTTCGTAGCTCGTCGAGGACGATGTTCTTCGATAAGTAGTGACTGCGGAACAAACTTCATTGGAGCTAGTAGTCAGCTTAAACTTTTACAAGATGCCGCGTCCTCTGAGGATATTAAATTTCACTTCAACCCCCCTTCAGCTCCACACTTTGGAGGTATTTGGGAGGCAGGAATCAAATCCGTGAAAAGTCATTTGATTAAGACAATCGATGAACAGGTTCTCACATATGAAGAACTTTATACGGTGCTTGTTCAAATCGAATCATTACTAAATTCTCGCCTCTTAACACCTTTAAGTTCAGATCCTAATGATATTTCAGTTTTGACACCCGGCCATTTTTTAACGTTGGAGCCCTTGTCTGCCGTCCCTGACTCTGATCTCACATCAACTCCTTTGAATCGTTTATCGCGGTGGCAATTACTGCAACGGATCCACCAAGACTTTTGGCGTCGATGGAAAGTTGAGTATTTGCACACACTACAGCAACGGAGCAAGTGGATTAAACCAATTACTCCTGTTGCACCGGGTACATTAGTTTTGATAAAAGATGTTACGCCACCCCTTCAGTGGACTTTCGGTCGAGTACTTAGGTTAAATCCGGGTAATGACGGAATTTCTCGTGTTGCCGTGGTCAAAACAAAAAATGGTAACTTAACACGACCTCTGGTCAAGTTGTGTCCTCTACCCATTGAGGAAAATAACTGATTAAAATTCTTTATTTTTTCTCATTCTTTTTTTTTTCTATTCAATCAACTTAAATCTAATATTTTATTTATTTTTTGTTTGAGTTGGAAAATGCATATTCAATTATACGCATTTTGGGGGCCGGTAATGTTGCGTCTTTATCGGTCATTTATTATAATTTACTATTATTATTATCATTAGTGTTGGCATGGAGCGACTCTTAAGGGCGCATGCCCAACATCCGATGTAGCACACTATTCTCTAGCACGAACTACAGTAGAAAAATCGCATCCAAAGTGTTCAACCCGTAAAAATTAATATTATATCCTTACTTGTGCTACATCTCAACTTCGTACAATCAAGACTCGGTGTCGTCGAAGACTGTTTGATTAAGTTACTTAACTTCCGTTTGTTGTGCAATCCATCGAGGTGAAAGAAAGAAGACTCCGAGAAAGGGCCCTTTCAGAAGCCAGGAGGTGTGCAAGAAAGAAGGTAAGTCGCTTTATGCCACAAAGTAATACAGTCCACTCTTGTTAAAATATTCATTATTTTTCGAGTATTCCAAACCGCCTCCGAAGAACGAGACAGCGTGATTGAACTTCATTCTGCCACGGTCAACGGACTACCCTACATACAAATTCGAAACCCTCCTATTAAATTACTCATCGATACTGGATGCCATAATTCTATATTGAAGCCATCTATTGCCGAAAAATACTATCCTGATAGGATTTTTCGACAACCTTCTCAGTTGAAAACTTCTTTAGGCGAAAAAGAAATTCAATTTAGAGCTATCATTCCTGCTTTCGAAGAATTTCATAGTAGTTACGAGACCGACTATATTTTATTTCGATTCCACGAATTTTTTGATGGAATTTTAGGATTGAAAGAATTGAAAAACTTAGATTTGATATCGATTTTACTAATCAGATATTGAGAAACGATTTTATAGAAATTCCATTCTTTTATAGACAACCTCACGAAACTTCTTTCTTTTTTGAAATACCGCCTTTCGAAAGTTTAGTCCGAAAATATCCCATCAATATCCGCGAAGGTGAGATAATCATTACACAGAAAAATGTTAATCGATTATTTATTCCTGAAACTTTGACTCATGCCTCGAACTTCCGTGCAACGTTCGAAATATTCAATAACACGGATAGAACAATTTCTGTCACAATGAATGAACCTTTCAAAGCTATCCAAATCGAAAAAGAACACTTTGAATTCTATAATATTGAAAGCGCTTTACCAGACGATCACTGTTATGGTTTCACAGAAGATCTTTCAGATAAAATCAGAACAGACCACATGAATTTAGAAGATAAACGAGCTATTTTCAAACTTTATAAAGAATTTGCGGACATATTCCATAGCGAAAACGACAAATTATTATTTACCAATAAAATCAAACACGACATAAAGACTAAAGACGAAATTCTGATACACACCAAATCCTATCGTTTTTCCTACTGCCACAAAGAAGAAGTCCAGAGACAAATACAGAAAATGCTAGACGATGGAATTATTCGACCGTCCTCTTCTGCATAGAGCAGCCCGATATGGATTGTACCAAAGAAGACCGACGCATCAGGAAGAAAAAATGGCGTATCGTAGTTGACTATCGGAAGTTGAACGAGAAAACAATTGACGACCGATATCCAATCCCGAACATCGATGATATACTTGACAAGTTGGGAAAATGCAATTACTTTACGACATTGGATTTAGCATCAGGATTCTATCAGATCGGAATGGAACAGAACTCCATCGAGAAAACTGCTTTCAACGTGGAGCACGGTCATTACGAATACCTGAGGATGCCGTTTGGATTGAAAAACGCTCCGGCTAGCTACCAACGGGTTATGGACCATGTTCTCAAAGATTTGCGAAATAAAATCTGCCTGGTGTACATGGACGACATCATTGTATTCTCAACTTCCTAACAAGAACATATATCCAACCTAAAACAAGTTTTTAAAACACCTAACAACCTAACCCCAATAAAATCAAAGCTATTCAAAATTTTCCAATACCAACAACCGCTAGAGAAATTAAATCTTTCCTTGCCTTACTAGGATACTACCGAAAGTTTATAAAAGATTTTGCCCGGCTAACCAAACCGTTCACGCGTTGTTTGAAAAAAGGTGAAAAAATCGTTCTTACCACCGAATTCCTAGAAACTTTCGAAACTTGTAAACAAGGACTGACAAATGAACCTTTACTCCAATATCCTGACTTCGACAAACCCTTCATACTAACCACCGATGCATCTAATGTGGCAATCGGCGCTGTATTATCACAGGCTGTAATAGGAAAAGATAAACCTATTGCGTATGCGTCAAGAACGTTAAACCCCTCGGAACAAAATTATTCTACGATAGAAAAAGAACTATTATCGATCGTATATTTCACTAAATATTTCAGACCGTATCTTTTCGGAAAAAGATTCGTCATCATCACAGATCACAAACCTCTGCAATGGCTATTCAACCTCGAAGACCCTAGCTCAAAATTAGTCAGATGGCGCCTAAAACTTGAAGAGTACGATTATGAGATCGTATATAGAAAAGGAAAAAATAATTCTGTCGCGGACGCCCTATCCAGAGTAGAACTTCATCTGATGGAAAACGAATCCATGGTAGCTAATGCCGATTTACCAGAAAATCGATTCGAAGAAGATTTCCCGGAAATTTTTGCAGACTTAGCGAACAAAGACCAAATCCCAGAAATTACTGGGGAAGACTTACAGGACCTCGACACTTGCTTGAATGAAGAAACAAGAAACAACCCGAAAAGGACCAACGTATAAATATTTTATCCGACGAAGTTTTAGTCCCTGCGCGACAAGAGCAACAAATTCAAGACGATTCCAATGAAACTCAACATTCATCTCATGAAAATCCGATTCTTGAAATCCCGATATGGGGTCGTTCATAAAATACGTTCGCATACAAGGGGGGGGGAGGGGTCTGGCTGAGTGTGACAAGATGTGACAAGGGGGACGGGGGGTATACGGCAACGTGACGTTCGCCGTTTATTATTTTTTGACATGAGCGCTAGCCAGCGTGACCACTTTTGGTACAAATCTACTTTTTTAGTAGATTTCTGACGAAAATTGAAAACTTTTGGTATGAAAGAAATCTTCAGTAGATTTTGGTAGAAATCTACATGTGCGACATCCTCTAACGAATTCCTAAACTCGTCAGAATTTTTAATCAAATCTATAGTGACTCCGGAATGGTTAGATGACGATGAAGTGGACGGTAGTTTTGAAGACGAAGAAGATTGTGCAATACCGATTGTAGATATTTCGCCCATTGAGAAAATCCTTGGACTTCTGAATTATAGAAATATTATTTATTATTTATATGTTCGTTATGAAAGATATTTATTAATTTAGTTGAATTTTATTATAATAACTATATAAATATTTTTTATTTTCAGAATTTGTGTACTATCATTTGGAATTTATCATACTCAGCAGGGGGGGGTCTTAGTTTTTGTGACGAAATATTTCTAGGGGGGGGGTCACAAAAAGTGTGACACAGCGTGACAATGGGGGGGAGGGGGTCAAAAAAAGCTGATTTTAGTGTGACGTATTTTATGAACGGCCCCTATTGGAACAACCCTTGAATAAATTCAAACATCAAATACTACTGTCAGAAAGCAACGACGCAATGTCTGCTAATATAAGATTCACAAAACCGTTCGATAAAATCCGCTATAAAATAGTTTTACCAAGTAGAAATTTTGAAAATGATCTTGTAAAAACATTTTTGAAATATCTTAAACCAAAAACGGTTTGTATATATTTTGAGGAAAAACTGAAAAATAAAGTTATACCCCTTATTGAAAAGCACTTCAAACATTCAGCTTTCAAGTTAGTCCAAAGCAATATTTTCTCAACAGACGCAACTGACAAAGACGAACAAAAACTAAAAATCCAACATCATCACGAAACAAAAACAGCGCATAGAGGCATAAACGAAACGAAAACCGCACTAATAAAAACATATTACTGGCAGAACTTGATCAATGATGTTACAAACTATATCAATACTTGTACTACCTGCCAAAAAACAAAATATGAACGCCACCCTCACGTAATCAAATTCAATCCTACACCTATAGGAGAATACCCCTTCGAGCATATTTATATCGATGCATTTTCGGCAGACAGAACCAAATTTTTGACCATCGTGGATAGCTTTTCGCGTTTTGCCCAAGCTTATCCCATTCACTTGAACGCGCCTAACATATTAGACGGTCTCTTGAAATTCATCTCTCATTACGGAATTCCTAATAAAATAACCTGTGATTCAGGAACAGAGTTCAAAAATAGTCTGATGGAAGAATTTTGTAAACTTCACAAAATAGCTTTGCACTATATCACTCCCAGAAATCCCAACGGCAATAGCCCTGTAGAACGCCTACATTCTACGCTTATTGAAGAATTGAGAGCCTTGAAACTCGAACACCCAGATAGGTCTATAACAACTCAAATGCTGTACGCTATATTAGGATACAACAATACCATTTACTCCTCAACTAAATTTACACCTTTTCAAATCATTAAAGGAAACATTGAACATCAAAGCCCATTCGATGCAACATTCTCGAAAATTACCCCTGATTATATTGAAAAGCATGTAAGAAATCAGAAAATAATAAACGAAATGATCAAAGAAAACAACGAGAAATCGAAAAATCTAGACGGAGTCAACTCCGAAAGAAACGATCCGCCAGAAATTAGAATCGATGACAAATTATTCCTCAAAGAATCGCTCAGAAATAAACTTTCACCCCTGTATAAGGAAATTCAACCAACCAAAGACTGTGGTAATAAAATCCAAACGAAAAAATCCAAATACCATAAAAGTAAAATGAAACCTCAACGAAAACGTTCTCAGAAACAAATTTTTACAGATGGCAATCCTGTACCTACTACTTCTCGGGATACTAACCACTGACGGACAATAAATAACCATGTCTCAAATAAGGAACCCTATCCTTCCTTTCTCTCTCGGAAAAGCAAGAATTACTACCCAAAAACATACATTCCTGAAACCTATCGACCTGAAACAATTCAATGACCCAATCAATAGCATAACCAATAACTCTAAATACATAGCTGACTTTGTTTCGATCAAGGGTGATTTTTATCCCCAACTACATCATATGCATAGCCACTTGCTACAACTTCTCGAACAAATTTCTGTGAAATTAATGAACATAAAACCCCAGAAATTCATTCGTTCCAAAAGAGGTTTAATAAACTTCGTAGGTAGAGCAAACAAATGGTTGTTTGGTACTTTAGACGATGAAGATGAAGAAAAATACGAAAAAGCTATTTCTACAATAACAAATAATCAAAAAATCTTACACCATGATTTTGAGAATTATTTCACTATCACAAAAAGATTCATGAACGAAACAACAAATGATTTGAAGCAAATTGTTAGAAACCAACAAATAATCGAAAAACAGATAGAAACAATTATCCACAGTGTAAATGAATACACGCTATTCTTACGCCTTCAAAACTCTCTCGATACAATGATAATTGACTGTCAGAATATGCTTTCAATCTTGAACTATATCGAAGAATCGATACTCTTTGGCGAACTGAATATTATACATAGCATAATATTACCAATATTCGAACTCAAAGAACTAATTGAAATAATGTTTAATATGTACAAAGAAAGTCTACCATATTTCGATAATATTCAATCTTATTACAAACTTCTAAAGATTGAAGTGAGATATAAAAATGATATAATTTTATTCACTATCCATTTTCCGATACTTCGAGAGAATCTTCACGATTATTATCATTTATTCCCTATCCCGATATCCGATAATGCCATCATTCCTCTGAAACCATACATTATCCTGAACTCGACTTATCACCACTACGAAGATGGACCATGCCATGAAGTCGAGACCACGTGTATTTTCCGGCTGGAAAATCAAATATCCCAAGACGACTGTCTACCTGAATTGTTGAACGGAAAAAGCAACCAGCCATGCCGCTCACTCCAAGTCCACCTAGACCAAGATGTTGTGGAACCTGTCAATGACGCTTATATCATTCTGGTTCCTGTCAGCAGCACTACAATTGAGAAAAAATTTAAAGAACATGGATACGAAGAAATCCATCAGCCACAACTAATCCACGTACCCCAGAAATCCACGAATATTTTCAAAACAATAGTGAAAAAGCTAAAGATTTGAATTCAGAAAACAATACTACCGTATTATTTTCATCTTAGGGATGGAGGAGTTATATATGCGAACCCTCAAAAAGCCCTTAACTTGTATTTTCCTTACAATGCTGACCTAGGCCTTTGCGAATAGAAGTAACCGCTCTCTGTTCTTAGCTCAGTTCTGTTAGCGACGTTGTATAAGAAACATCTGTTCTAGTACAAATAAAGTTGTGTGCTGTAAACTCGATTTTTGACTTTTTAAAAAGACATTTTCGTGGCCCGAGAGCTTAATTTGCATCTAGGGATGTCCCTTGGATTGTTATATCACATGCTAATAGTGGTATATATTCTTCCTACAGCAATTCGACTCCGTCTCGCCACAGATTTAGATTCACCTGCAATTCATAGATATAATACAATTACATTCATATATTCCTCAATTCTGAATGAAAGGAAGAATCCCCCTTTTGAAGTGATTGAACGATAGAAAAAATATACCTAGGTACACTAGAAATGTTGTTAACACTCCTAGATATAGATGATGTAGGAGAATGAAAAGTATGCATTTTGTTAGAATGAGGAATATAAAGTGTGCTACAGAATCTTGATGAAATACGCGGGACACTGAAAACAAGGTTGCACAATCTATTTGCCCATGCATTATTTTGTACGCAAAGCCAATATCTCTAATTTCCTTCAATTTCCTCAAAGATATCATCTGGAACTCGTATAACAATACATCATAGCTAAAATTTCTTTTGGGGTGAACACTATGTTTTCTGAAATATGAATATTTCAAGAATTATTTTTTAACATTTTCTCAACCAGATAAGTCTTTCTTGTGCGACGGATTCCAAACGACACTACAATATTCTAATTCACTCTTAATAATTGCGAAATAGACGGTTTTTAGGGAATCGAAGGTCCTAAATTCCTCGCGGTTGCGCATAGGAAAACCCAATATTTTCATTGAAGTTGACATTACATTTCGAATATGATTAGAAAATGTGAGTTTTTGATCAAACATAACTCCTTTGTCTCCGTTATCCTCGGTAGACTTTCACTATCCAGTACATAATTGACATTGACATAATTGACATTGGTAGAATTTTCTTCTGAATGCCATTATTTTACACTCATTTGTATTTGAGTGCAATTTGTTACGAGTACACTATTCAGCTAGTGAATTCAAGTGATCTTGCTGTTGTTGTTCGTTCCATCAACCAGCTGACGAACGTCAACCCTCAGAAGTCGAAACTTGTGCGAGCAATGGATTAACGAGGCCTTACTTTTTAACGTGCGATTACCCAGCACGGTGGCCTGTCTGGGATCTGAACCCCGGTCTTCCGGTTGAAAGGCAATGTGAAACAATCTCTTTTACTTTTTATTTCATAATAATTGTTCATTTATCAATCGGCATATATCAATTTATTTGAAGTTTTGTTTTCGGTGATATCGTTGATGAATGAAATGAACATCAATGGTCCAAGATTCGAACCTTGTGGGACACCCGAATTCGCTATAAAGTAGGATGATTTCATATCATCGCATTCTACATAGCTACATCTACCCGATAGATATCATTTCAGGAGCAACTGAAAAGTGGAAGAGATACCAAAGTTTGACAATTTCTTCAGTGGCTGTTGGTGTGATACTCGATCAAATGTCTTACAGAAATCCGTGTAAATGACGTCAACTTAATTTTCTTGTCTACTACATCAGATACGAATCGAGTAATGACAGAGGTTAGTTGCATTACTACGCCCCTTGATGAAACCATGTTGAAAACTGGACAGCGAAGATCGAAGATGATTATATATCTCATCTGAAGGTATAATTTCCAGTAGTTTAACAAAAACTGATATTTACGTAATTGGCCTATAATTTTCAACAATTGTTACTTTCCCAGAATTGAATACAGGCCATACTTTCGACATTTTCCAAATTTGGGGAAAATAGCAATTTTTTAAGGGAATTCAACAGTTGCGCTGAATGGATATTTCGAAATAATCAAACACTGGTAGCCCAATTTTCATGAAACTTGGAAGGTTCTACCCAGAAAACTGTATCGGCTTGTGCAAAGTCCATTCAGTGCTGTTGCACTCGAGTGAAATTGTGGAAAAATCACAGCTTACTGAAATTTGAACACTCCTCGAACCTTCGTCAAATATAACAACATAATATGAGGTTTGATGGCAAGATGAGAAAGTATATTGTGTGAATCATTGAAATAAAAACTGCGTAATAAATCACCCCTCATAAAATTGAGAGCGACTTATTCGATGCAATTTTCAGCAATCGCGAAACAGCGGTTGTGACAATTTGAAGATTTGTGGTATGCGGGCAAATTCGAAACTTTTTCCGATGCACGGCAAAATAGTTATCCGAGTCATTTGTGATTGTGTAGGGTTGTTTCAGTAGCGACTATTCACGCATTACTTCAAAGTTAGCGGAAAGCCTGTGGTTCTACTGTTACATTTGGTTCAAATTAGTGATTATTGTGCGAAATCTTTTACAATTTCACTCTGAGAAAACTGGGAGAGACTTAAATGTGAAATGCAGAAGAATATACTGTATCAGAGTTAAAAACGAGCCAGGATAAAATCGACCTGGAAAAGACCTATGAAGGGAAGTATGTGCTCGATTAGTAGGTATCCTGTGCAGCAGTGCAAACTATCCTGAATTCAGTTTCAACTGCATAATACAAAACACATACATTACATGACATAACATTTTTTTGTACGTCCCCTTGTCAAACACTCTGACGAGTGCACCCAAGAAGGCAGAGCCTTGTGCGGATAAGGGACAACGGATGTGTGTGAGTGTCGTAGAGTTCTAGAGTGCAATATATCATCTTGAAAATTTAACTTGAGATATCTGGTAAGGATGTGTGTTAGTCGGGTCTGTAAAACTGAGTAAGTACTCATTGGCAGGCCGAACTATTACAGCAACAAAAAATATTACCTGTATTTCTTGTACGATTCAAAACCACGACACGTATTACGCCTTACAATAGCTTCCCTAAACAGGATAAACCTATTGTAAGAGAGAATCTTACAGGAAACTGTATTTTTTGTTGAATATGGATTTCCATCAAGTATCGGCCATTTCAATTCAATATAACAGCAAAATGAAAGTCGTCAATACATGGAAATATTTTGTATATAGCTTATTTAACAGTATATTTTTATGAATTCAAAAAACGTTACAAATTTTATGTGCAAGTTTACGTTTAATCGATTTTTGAGCCACAATTTTACCGTGATACCAATCTGAAGGCACTACGCATGTTTGTGCTTGATTCCATTTTGAGTGGAGATTTCACGAATATACATGATATTTTCACCTGTAATACCACTAGTGCTTGAATTATTTTCGAAATATCTTTCGAGCTCACGAATATTTTGGAACGAACAGAAGACGAGGGATAATTTTCTCAAAATATTCGTGAGCAAGAAAAAATTCACAAGGATAATTCAAGTATGCTTGTTACACGGTGAGAAAATTCCACACCATATTGAACACGAATTATTTCAAATTCATCTTTTATCCTTTCAAAGTACTTACGTCGAGATAGAGGATTTGGATTACATTACAGATTCAACAATTGAACCCTGATTACGTCGAGATAGATGCTTTGGATTACTTTACAGATTCAACAATTGAATCCTGATTGCCTTGTTCTATCATATTCAATTTAGTTTTTTGTGTGAGCTTTAACAAAATGAATCGATTCCCGAAGTTATTTATTGTACCGACTTTGATTGCATACAAATATAAGCTAGACTTTCAACACGGTTTATTTATGTTGCGTACGTTGTTGGTAAATATGCAAAAATATGCAAGGTCACCGCCGCCTGCCACCCCTTTGTATTCTTGTGAAACATTTCAGTAAACATCGACGGCAAAAAGAGTTGCACTCTCAATCAATCAAATCTAATCACAATGACGAATTGGACATCTGGTAAGTCTTAGTCCATCAATGAGCACTCGAAATAATTGTGGTAGTAGTCCCCTATAGTAAATATAACCCCAATTTTTTTTATTATTTCAGGTACACCCGATTCGAGAAATAATGTATTATCTGCAAAAGAGGAAAATAAATATCATCGAAATATATCGACACCTTGAAAGGCAAAGGAACAACAAGGCCTCACAAGATCCATGCTCAAACCAACGAAGTATACATATCTTTTTTTTCAAACATGATAATAGTGATGTGTCAGTGGCTCGTAAATAAAGATGTGGCTCAATATTGTATTTTTGTTGCTAAATCTAGTGTCGAATTTGAACGTTACATTTTGTTAACTTCTGCTCAAAGTGGGTAAGTGACATGTTATGTCAAACAAAATATTTTCTGCTTATGTCAAAAAAAATTCCACTATAATTCACTGTAGGTTACCCATGCGGACATATATATATATATATATATATATATATATATATATATATATATATATATATATATAAATATAAATATAAATATAAATATATATATATATATATATATATATATATATATATATGTATATAAATGGATTATCAAATTCTCTGGTCTATCACAATTTGCATTCAATTCGAAATGCCCACCACAAGATAGCTAGCTATTTCTGGCTTTGGCCTTCATCAGCTGTGGGTTGGCATGGTCCTCGTGTCGAAGACAAACTGTGATAGATATCCAGAGGATTTGAAATGAATCGTGCCTTTACGGCAGGCGACACATAAGTGGAACCACCTAGGGTGTAACACTATAAGGAAATGCTGTCATAGTTTTCCGTCAGTGGTGACAGTTCGTCACGTCAACTAACAACTACGTAAAGGCACGATTCATTTCAAATCCTCTGGATATCTATCACAGTTTGTCTTCGATACGAGGACCATGCCAACCCACAGCTGATGAAGGCCAAAGCCAGAAATAGCTAGCTATCTTGTGGTGGGCATTTCGAATTGAATGCTAATTCTGATAGACCAGAGAATTTGATAATCCATTTATCAGTTTCCTGATTCATCCATATATATATATATATATATATATATATATATATATATATATATATATATATATATATATATATATATATATATACACAAAATACGCATTTCATTGGTGTGAAATTTTCATCATTGAAACTATGGTATGGTATTTTTTATTTCAGTTGCTGTAGAACGAATTACCAGGGTGTCTGAGAGCAGAGAAAAAGCTGATGTGAAGGCGAATTCAAACACCTGAAGTTTTTAAATTTTTATTCTTTTATGTTATTGTTCTTTCTAAACTGCTTACTTTTGCTGTTTTTTTCTCATGATTGCATCTTCATTTCTCTCAATGTTCAAGTATTGAAAAATGCAAAGCAATATCTATGAAATCGTTCGGTTCAAATTTTAGATTTCAGGAAAGTTGTGCCTATTCGTAGCCTATTTCAATAATACTTTAGACTAAATGCGCATATTACCTACAACAGCATTTGTCCAGCTTAGTTCACCTCCTTGAAATAGACTAAAATGTTCTTTAGATAATTGGTAAGTTTGAATTTTTCATGTAAAAGTGTAAATTTTCAATAAAGATCGATAATCCTAACACCACCATTGATATAACGTGCACTCGAAGTGCGTTCCGCTAACCAAGTAAGTATCACCAGGAGAAGAGCATACATTTATTAATAAAGCTGTCCGATACTTGGAGCGTGTTCCGTTTCTCTCTCTGGTTAACCAGACTGGTAACTCAAGATGGCGTAGTGGCATCTGCACGGTTGAACGGGACTTCGGAAAATTCGATGATTACGGACGGCTGTCGGTTGTCTGTGATGTTGTGGTAACACTTTCACTCTAGGGAAAAATTCAAATTAAAAGGACATGGAGAATTTATTATTTATTCAATATGGAGACTTATCACTCAGTTCTTCAGATCTCTCATTCCACAACGAATAAACAGAAAATGGACGTGAATCTCTGAAAAGAAAACTGTCATTTGTCATGGTTACTCAACTCATTAACAATTTCTTATCGGTTACTGTGGTGACAGCTAAGTAACCAACTTTTCAGAAACCGTTACTAACCATATAGTTGTAACCAGTACAACAGAACGGCTAATGGTACCAATATATAAAAACGGAAAACTGCTTTGATGAAAATCCATGATAAGCTAATTAAAAAATGATTTACAAAACCGCTACCTGTATTTCACTGAACCATAGCTTCTTCAGGCGTGTTATAGGATTATAACGCGGCTGAGCAAGCAAAGGTATAAACAATGAGATTGAAACCTCTGGTGTAGAAGGTGAAACTTTTTGTAGAGATCAATTACCTTGATACCAAACTGATAGCGAAACGCGCGTCGAGTGCAAATAATGTAGATTTGGTGTTAGGGTAATTGATCCTTAAAAAAAGTTTAGAGCTGAGGTATAGCAAAAATAACGTAAAAACATATTCTTCACTCATGGGAATCATTTTGTTTGATAATGATAACTTCGTTGCGTCGAGTCGAGTTTAATAACAAAGGAACATCCTAATATGTGTTTGACATAATCAACTTCATATAGAGAACAAAATCAAATCTCTGATTATGAAATGATATCCAACTTGACATAGGAAGTTGATTCCAGCAGTAATAGATAAAGATGTGTATGTAAGATAGAAGTTCCAAATAATATCGCGAAGACGATCCCAAAGTTGTGAAGAATAAGACATCCGTCAGTGACTCCGAATGGATATTACATTTTAGCATGCCTTTGGGATCACATTCAGATCGACTCTTATTTCACTTTTGCGATAAACATTTGGCAGTTTATTCCCTGTGGCGACGATCTCACAAAACCGAAGGCCTCTGACCTAAAACTTTCATGTCACACTAGTTTTTGTTACATGTACAATTTGAATGTTCGAGCAGAGCCAAAAATTCAGTTTGATTCAGAACCATTTCATGAAAGTTCTGTGTCCGTATAGCCCGCGTTGGCCTAAACTTTACGTTATTTCAGTGGTTTTTGATAATAATGATGATGTCAATAGCGACGTGTGCTTCAAAAACATTTCAGTTGCAATTATAGTCAGATTACATTTCAAATTTATATCACATCACCGCTTTGGCCACGACCCCAAATAATGAGCACCAATTCAATATTTTACCCAGAGGGCGTATTGCTTCTCAGAGCGATCAAGATATTTTTGTCCGGACAGACGACAAGCCCGTTCGTCATACTATAAACACAGATATGCATTGAAACTATTCGATTCAATTGCTCTTTTGTTGCCTATATGACATGATAACTCTCGGATTCTGAATGAGACATGAACAAAGAACGATATTCGAGTGGTATGTGGCGATCGAAGTATGCCAACGAATTTTGTCGAACTTGTGAAGACCCTGAAAATTGAAACGACCAAATGAGATCCCGATTAGTGCAAGCGCTGCTAAACATTCCGTTTGAAAAAACCGATGACCTCATTCTGATTGATGATTTGAGTTAAGAAAGACTTAATTAATGATATTGTGGAGGTTGCCGGACGGAATTATGGTCCAGTTTTTTTTTCGGTCCTATAATAGTTTTCGCTTCCATCGCTGCAGCTGCGAAAAAAAAATTGTTATTGACTATTAACACCTTGTTTAGGTAAGGTATGGAGAAAAATGGCATGATCTAATTCAATACAGATTTAATAAAAAAAGTGGTTTACCTATTAATGAGTAGTGAAAAATTCAGTTTTGACAATTATTGCCGATGCATTTGCAAAGGAAAATACAATTGATTTCGCTTTTTCTACGAGTGCAAAACATTGTCAGGCATTCAGCATTATATTTGCAAAGCTTGATCAAAGAATTTGTCATAGGTGGTTTTGCCATTTACACCGGGTACAACTTTCCATCTCGTCTTTCATAACCGAATTGGAGTAAGTTCGGAGGCCCATGTATTGCAGCCCTTGAGCAATGTAAATACAAAACATCAAAAGTTCTGATAATTTCAGATACATTTGAATTGAATCCCAGCTTGGAAGATATTTTTTCGCTGATCCTTCAAACCAAATCCCTCAAAAACTACTATTCGATAGCTTATGCTAAAAGTGGATGTTGAGTACGAAAACATCGGAATCTGCACAATTCATAAAAACTTGTTCAATTCCTTCACGAACAGCAACAAAAATATGGCTGAAAATCATTCAATCTGCTTCTGGAGAGATGAATGAACATATTTCGACGGAAAAAGGTTTCATTTTCTCTTTAATTATTAATGTAATAGTTCATTGATGATGATACGAAATTTTCTAGCGCCGGCCTTGTCGCTCGTAAACGCAGAATAATATGAATCTAACAATTCAGAAGACCTATTACCTTGGAGCTTGAAAATTTTTTGGAGTCTTCATATCCACCTGTAATGGCCAGCTGGGATTTTGGTTGAAGGACTTGATATAAATATTTGTAGTCAGTTTCAGTTAGTTTCGGTTTAGCAGTGTCTGAGGTGTTCTTTTTTTTAAATGATTTATTCAACGTCCGCCTGTTTCCCCTACCAAGGCCAATCATCGACTCCGGTGACCACATTTCCCCCAACCGGAAATTTTGCCGAACACTCTGGTATTCCAAACAGAGGTAGGGATCCTTTACGGGTCCAACAACCATGGACTCAGGACCGCTGGCTTTACGTCTCCTCCGAAGGACAGCAATTCCTCAATATATCTTGTGTTCATTGATATATTGCCTGCGAGCTACGATATAATACATAGAATCTTCGCCACTTAATGTCCCCTTGAAAGTCATTGTCACAGTGTCTAAGATTTTTCAACAAACATGTTTCGATTCAGTTAGGTAGGTGGTGAATGAATTGGGCTAGAGCTGTATGTTGCGGTGTCTTTCTGTTCGTTACACTGATATATATCACTAAACACCGCTAATGCTTCATGGAGTGTATTTGACAATTTTAGGTTTTGACTGCTAAATGAGGCTTGTATGAAAGTCTTCCATTTCGGCGTGAATGTGCATTTCTTCGCGGCATCTTCTATAGAATTTCATCACACAACTTTTCCTCTGGTATAAGTTCAGTAGTGGATAGTTCCTTCCGTAACTCCTTAGCACACATGACGATTTTGCTACAGTCTAGCCGACGTACACGTTCAGCTATTTCCTTAATGAACTTCCTGCCATGAAAACCAAAGAAGATTGCTTCCTCTCAGTAAGATATGAGAATAAAACCTTGTCACCAAATTTATCGATCAGCATCACTTTGAGATCACGATTAGAACTACATCCTATACTTCAGCGAGTACAGTCATGCGTTGAGCCAAGTATGTCAATTTAAAAGCGGTCGTCGAAACACCGTTTTTTATATCCGCCATTAATTTGTCAAAAGCAGCCAGTAACTGTTTTTGTGATATTTGTTGTTGGTCGACCTCTTTCGTCACTAGAAGATATAGGTAATGAAACGTAATTTCTTTAACACGACGTATGATATTGGAAGTTTCTGCAAACAAATCTTTCGGTGTTTCGTATAACAAATTTTTGTGAAAATTTCATAGTATTATCAAGGCATTGAAAAACAGCAAAGCTGCTGAAATTTCAGTTAAAAGATGACTTTTTTTATTTTGGTTTTCGTCGTATACCACAAATGGAACATCATGAGTCACTCGACGAATCGCTGTTGCTTCTTTTTGATTTGCAGGTCAGTTGATGATCCAGCCACGCCCTGTGTTTTTGTTGAAGCTCTTTCTTCCAGCTCCCTATGTAGTGACGACGACGAATTTTTTCTTCGCTGATATAGCTGGCCATGCAACTTTTATACCACGAGAAGTGTTCTTCATCAGCATTCGGATCAAACAACTTCTCAAATTTGTCTGAATTTTCGTCTTTGCGTCGTCTTGCTGCATTTGAATAGTTTCTTTCGGTTCATTCACCAGTTCAGCATGATTTTTCGTTCGCCTTTTTTTTATCTAATAATTGTAGCGATATTTATTCACTTTAAAGAAAGTTATCACAAAATTCGAAGCACTGCTATTTTGAATATTGGAAAATGTATCTGTTATAATAATGGATGGAGTTCAGCTACAACTGAAGTCACAAAAACTGTTGAGAAAAGCGCGGCCCGCTCCAAAAGTCGAGAGAAGGTATGTGACGCTGGGAAGGAGATTTATAATAAAACTGACAACGGGCTCTTCTGGCAACTTTCAGTTCCAGGTTCTGGAAGGATCTTGCAAAAACATTCCAGTCGAGAAATAGCGGTCAATGGTTTTTGCATTCTATACAACATTTTTTTTAACAACTACAGCGATGGAATCGAAAACTACTATTATAGGACCGAAAAAAAAAACTGGACCATAGTTCCGTCCGGCAACCTCTAAATTATTATTCATCAAGTCTTCCTCAACTCAAATCATCAATCAGAATGAGGTCATCGGTTTTTTCAAACGGAATGTTTCGCAGCGCCCGCTCTAGATTTGAAATATCTAGTCTCCGCTCCGGGCGTTAGAACTGATATGACTCTATAGCTCGACTGCGTTTGAATCACTAATGCGGCACGCTCGTCTCTGTTTGTAGTGAATTCATCACTGAATATAGAATGAGACATTCTTCGAATAGGGTGTCTGTGCTTGTTTCGTATCATTGAAATGAGATCCGCCCAATTGAACTCTCCCAGATTTCAAGGTTGATGCAGCTCGACAATCCGTTCGCAGGTAGGGAAGGCTTTTAAGGTGGCTTTTAAATAATCTCCAGCGACACGGAAATACTGTTCAAAAATTTTATGATTTTGCCTGAAATACCATCTGGGCCGCTTGACCATTCATTTTTAAATTTTTTTTGTTGCTGCTACAATGATTTGATGGCGTGTTTTTTTTTAAATTCAAATAAGGATGATTTTGGTATGTGTTCAACACAGTTTTCGTCATTTACAGGTTCAACATCATGACAATATACACTTTTAAAATGTGTTGCCAACGCATTTACGATACAGTGAGCTGAAACGTGTGTTCGATTTTTATAATTCATCTATCCGATATGCGAGACTTATTTTTCTTCGAATTTATATAATTCCAAAAGTTGCTTGGGTTATTCTTCAACATTTCCTCAGATTTTCTAATATATGATTTATAATCAGTTGCTATTCTGGATTTCATTATTTTTCGGAATTTTTTCATGCGCTCTGAATGAAATGAGTATTTTGTTTTTTGTAAACTTTCAAATAATGGTTTTTTGATTTCATCTTTCGAATTAAATCTTTGCTATACCAGGCTGGGTACGACTTTGAATTACAACACACAAGTGGTGCACACTCAGAAATCATTTTTCGAACAATGTCGTTGAAAGTTTCACACATTACATCAACATCATTCTGATCGAAAAAATGTTGAGCCCAATAAGTTTCACTCTGCAACTGAGAGAACTTTCTTACATCTTCTCTTTTCATGTCAAACCTTCTAATAGTTGATACCACCGTATGGAAGTAAACAATAAGTAAATTCACTCTCCACCATATTTGGGTCAAGATCCCCACCTCGAAATTTGTGCTCAGTCGACCTACAGCACAACCGAGTGAGGGAGTGAGACATGGAATATTATTACGGAGTGAGAGCAGAACAGCTCTTAACCGATACCCTCCTACCCCGCCGCACCCCATCAAAAATATAATCTGAACCCTATACATCAGAGACGCCGACCGGGAGTGAATTTACTTCCATACGGCTTGCCGCATTATTGGATGTACCTGTCGAGCTGGATGGTGGGGTTCTATGGGAACTAATGAGTCTTCATTATGTTACACAACATATGTAGATTCGGTTGAACATATCACTAAGCTGTTGTTGATATTATTTCGAGTGAATTCGCTTGGTATTATGAAACAATTTAGAAAAAGTTTCGATTCGAAAACACTGCAATCAATGAGGATTCGAATCAATTCACTCAAATACGTCCGCGTATATCAACGTATTCGTGTATTCATGTGTTCTTATATCAAATTTTGGTTGACAAAGGACAAGAACATTGTATAGGAATGTTCCCCTTCATCGAGCAAAGTTTCGAAGAACGGTACCAACAGCTTTCATGTGTTATATAGAAAAACAGCACATACAGTTATCACATGATTCAGTTTCCACCTCGCTTTGTATAGCAATATCCTTTTACACTTGCAAAGTTTCGAAAGAACGGCACAAACCGCTTACATTTGTTATATGGAAAAACTGCACAAACAATTCTCTCTTTTGATGTTCGATAGAATATCACAAAATATCTTATTGCATAACCATGAACTGTCTGGATCCGATGTATCCAAAGTTAACATCTGAATCTCCCTCAATTTTCTCTTCATGTCATCACATTTCCATATATTTTAGTGTCGGTATTTGAAATATTCATTTGCAAGATATATTTACTAGCGTACTAAAAAAACGTGAAGAGTTTTCCAGGACATGGTGAGTGAGCGATATGATGGATCTGTTTTTGTTTCAAGAAGTAGTGGCTAGTTGCACGAAAAAGAGGTGGCTACCAATTTGGTCTACGAGAACGTGTTTCGAAGTATAATTTAAGTGTGGCCTTACTAGCCTACAATATAACAGCTGAATGTTTTGAATGCTTCCGAAGTTAGATGCACTCTCCTCAATGACACCAAGCATGCTGAGATTTTTGATGTTGTGGTATCAATATGGTTTGATACCGTGGAATCCACTCTTGAGTATAAACTTTTTCTAGAGATCAATTATCAAGAACAAACTTATATCACTCGCCCTCGATATGAGTTTCACCAACGATTGGCGATTGGTATCTTGCACACCATTCAGTCTGGTCAAATCATACTGGAGTCTCGAGAATCATTCCTTGAAAAAACAGTTTTTCTGGTGAACCAATTTTTGTATATATTGTCTCGACCCAATCTAAACGGGATTCATCAGAAATTTCGCTAATAACCTACTTGAGATTTTGTCTCTTTTTTTGTAGATATGCTGAAATGGACCCAACTACAGCGGCTCTAGAAAAAGAACATGAACAAATCACAAAAGTCAAATATATTGACAAGATACAGATAGGTAGGTTTGAAATTGATACGTGGTATTTCAGTCCTTATCCTGAGGACTATGGCCGTCAAAGTAAACTTTGGATATGTGAGTACTGCCTGAAATACATGAGATTGGAGAAGAGTTATAGATATCACATGGTGAGTCAAATTCTTCATTTTAGTAGAAAGAGATTATATTGCAAACTGACTGAAACTACATTTTATAGTCATTCACAGCTTTTATATGCCACCGATTAGCATAACTATATCAAAGAAACGTTTGAGCATTCAATTTCAATTTATTTTCGTATCAGAATCACTACTTTCTTCGGGTTTGAAGGCCGTCGTTCTCTGGAATTTCTTTCTTATTTTCGTATGATGCAAAATTTATTAATCACCAACATATTCTTCGAACATAAAGATATAAATGAATGTACAAGGGAGGTCAAAAGTACAGAATAAACTGTATAATTGATAATATACTGATCGAAAAAGAAAACAGAACTATGGAAAAAGACGCACGAGTTAGAAAAGGGTTAGAAAAAAGTAATGATCACTATCTACAAGAAGTATTTGATGAAAATAAAGAAGAAAATCGAAGAGAGCAACAACTAATAGCTAAAGAAAACATCATCAAAGTGTGAAACAAACTGTCAAATAGAGAAATGGCAGACAAATAACAGAAAACAGTCCCACAATCGTTTTTAAATACCATGGACATGATAGAAAAATACACAGAAAAATTATCTTAAGGGCGCTCCTTAGCTGCGCCAGAACTCAGAGTTGCACTAACCTACAAATCTTTGAGAATTTGATGGGCGGGCCGTATTTAAATCGAACGAAACAATCACAGACACACTGAACACAGGACGCCTCCTTCTATCTTGTTAAATATACTCACTATGTGAAGAGACAAGCGAGTCAGCTCCATAAACAACGTCAGGTTCTCGTTAGTATGAAAAATATCATAGCCGAAGGGCAATTATTTTACTGTCGGGCATCAATAATTCAATATTTTCAATTTTGAATGTTGTGTTATTATATCATCAGGGTGATATTTTAACTGTTGGTAGCTTCCTCTTGATTCGCTTGCCTACATTTTCTCCTTTGGTATTTATTATTTAAATGAAAGTCCTCCGTCGCGTCTGTCTGTTGTTCGCGAAAAACTCAAAATCATCTGTACGGATTTTCATACAGTTTCAACCAATATATAGAGTGGTTCACGCGGAAGGTTCAGTTATATAATTCAAAAAGATTTTGTGTGTATTGATTGAATCATAACTATAATTGTTTTAATATTTAATGTTGATTTGGTAGTTTATTTGCTATTTCCTGTCTGATAGTTTTGAGGTGGTCCTCATTCCTACATCTGATTGATATTGAACCATTTGGCATTTGTCTGAATGAGTCTATTCCAAAATGTTATTCGTTCAGTTTTATATTATTTTCTAAATCAGTTTTTGTTTTTGTTGAAGTCTGTGTCAATTTTGGTTGAATAGTTATTGTTTTTCCGTTGTTATTTTGTAATAAAGTTTTGTTGTTTTTGATTACTTCAGAATATGATCTAAAATTATTAGTTTTAATATTGCAGATTGATTTCAGTTCTATTTCTTGAATTTGTCCACTATATTTGATAATATCAAATCATAATTCTCTTGTAGTTGTTGATTTTCCTTCGATAATAATTCGATATTTTCATTTTTTTCTGCTATTATTGAATCTTTGTCCTTGATTATTTCTTGAAGTAAATGTATTTTTTCCTTCAGGACCTCAACTACATCGGATGAATCGTGGAAAATATTTTTGTAGGTGTTTTTTTTCCTTCTCGTTAGTATAACTTATTTGAACTACCTCGAATTTGGATTCACTTTTGTTGCAAGATTCTAGTTTGGGGGTGGCTGTTGTACATGCACTTTCATTCAATGGGCCATCAATTTCCTGATTTTTCCTCTCATGTTTTCTTTAAATCATCAGTTTTACACTTCTTCAACTGGACTATTTTGCAAGTCGCTAGTTTGACAGTCTCATGTTTCCCTGCTGTCAGGAACTTAAAAGTGGATTTTTTTCCAAACAGTCCGATGCTCGATAAAAACTCGAAAAACTTTCACTGCTTCAGGGATGAAGGTATCACAAAAAATACTTTTAGAAATTTGATCTCTTCGTTTTTCCAACAAATATGGTGGTGATAGAGAATTATATAATTTTTTTTAGTATTCTCGGCTAAATGAATAACAATTGAAAATTTTACAAACCAGCTATAATACTACTATTATATAATACTGGATTAACGTAGGTTTACTGCAGGTGAGAACATTAATTCACAAATTTATGGATACTTGCGTTGGAAACTATCCATTTATTTACCATTTTTTTGTATTTTCAGGTGAGTTTGTGCTTTGTATCTCTTGAGGGATCATATTATATAGCCTGGGTCCAAGGAAAATGAGACTTCTCAATGTGAGAGTTTTTCTTACTTGCGGAACAAAAACTGCGAGTGTTTGATTTCTTGTTTGATATGTATTTTTGACAGGATATTTATTCTTTCTGTATTCCTCATTGATTATCAAGCATTGAAAATATAGTTCTTCAGGACTGAGTACTTCAGAAAGAATATATAATTGATCGGTGGGATATCTCCTGTTTTTTTTATAAATAAATTTCGAAAAACATTTCTGCAAAACTGTTATTTGGGACAGATAACAATTATTATATGCTCCACCCCATGCTATCAAACCATACCTGAGCTGCGATTCCACTTAAGCTAAGTATACTGTTCTTAGTTGATTGGTGGTTATTATAGTTTCATAATGTCTGAAAAGATACAGCAAACTTCGTAATTTTTTACCAGCTTGCTGATATGCTTGTCCCATTTGAGGTTGGAATCTATGATTAGGCCCAGGTAGTTGATAGAATTAACCGGTAGTATTAAAAAGTTATTGTCTGGCAAGTTTATTTGAATTGTGGGAAAATTCGAAAGATCGATTGATTTTATGCTGAATGGAATATAGTGTGTCTTTGCGAAATTTATGGTCAAAGACTTACAGTGGAACCAATTTTTTATTTTGCTGAAATCTATTCGTACTTTTTCAAATGAATTTGTCCAAGTATCGGCGTTGTAAAATACCGCAGTATCAGCAAAGCTAACTATCTGAGAAGAATAACTCATTCAGGTATATGGTAAAAAGGCAGGGGCCCAATACAGTACCTTGAGGCACGCCATATTTGACTGTCTTAAATTCGCTCATTTTTCCTTGAATTTCCACGCATTATTTCCCGTTAAATAACTTTCAAGTAGTTTCAAACATGAACCCCGTATTCCAACCTGTTCTAATGATTCCAATAGCTCCTCATGATTGACAGTATCAAAAGCTTTAGCCAGATCCACAAAGATGCAAAGCGTCGGTTTTCCTTCATCTAAGGAACTGAATATTTGTGAGGTTAAGGCAGCTATTGCATCCTGTGTGGATCTGGCTTTCCTGAAACCGAATTGTAATGGAGATAAAATTTCATATGTTTCAAGGAAACCACACACTCGATTCTTAATCATAGTTTCTATTACTTTCGCTAAACATGAAATCAAGGAAATCGGTCTATAATTTAGACAATCTGATTTATTTCCTTTTTTATATATCGGTTTGATTTTTGTCCTTTTGAAAGAGCTTGGAAATATTCTTTTTGTCAAAATTATGTTAGGAAGATGGCAAATCGGTTTGCTTATGATTTCTGATAATGTTTGGAGTGTTTCTGAGGTGATTGAGTACAGTCCTGATGTCTTGTTTCTTTTTTGATTGGAAATAATAGTTTTGATTTCTGTTTCAGTACATTCTTCCAAGTGAATTGAATTCACTACATGAAACCCTTTCTTTTCGAAATGTAATGGTTCTTGTATATTCTGGGCTAATTCTTCTTCAATATTAGTATACACATTGAATAATCCATTTGCTATTTCTAACGGAATATTTGAAATAGTGTTGTTATTCAACCGAATTTCCTTTGTTGTAATTGGGGTTGGACTTTAGGGAAGAATACACATAGGTGACTGGTTCCACAATAGATGTATTACTTTTTCAAATCACTTTTACATGCCGGTCGACAAATTACAGGAGTTATGCTTAGCGTAGTATCAAGTGCAAGTATATGCAATGAAGAATGGAACAACAATCGTTGCATTTTGACGAGTAATTTCTATTTTATAGCTGACGCTAAAAAGACGCATAATCGTCACTAGGACGTCGTGGCGTGATGATAATTGACCAATAACAAAATGCCACGAAAATATGGTATGCAGAACAATGAAGTCAGCAGTCTTGCCCGCGAATATAGAAGTCTTAGCAAAAAAAAAGAGTTACACAGTTGATGTTGCAGACATCACATCATAAGAATATTAAAACAAAAATAATAAATCAGTAGCACCTCGTAGAGGTTGTGAAGGGTACTTCACAACACCTTGACTTCTGTTTTCTTACTATCCTGATTGGTAGATTCCCTCAAAATTGCCCACATTTTTTTCGAATTATTTTTGTTATTTTCAACTTCCTGTTTAAAAAAATTTGCTCAAGTTTTTTTGATCAGCATATTAAGGTTATTTCTATAGGTTCTGGTTCTGTAATGATTTGAAGTTCAACATTTTCCCAATCCTCATGCCTTCGCTTGTTCAAATAATTTCTTTTCTTTATAGAAATAACGATACCGTTTGTAATCCAGCTATGTTTCTTTTTTACAGATTTCATTACCTTCGTGGATTTTTGGGGACAAATGTGTATTTTCTGGGTTATATCATCGGTCAGACTATCTACATCTTCATTTCGTATGAAATCATCCCAGGAATATGTGGCAAAAAGTGTTTTCAATTCTTTGTAATCAGTAATGCAAAATTTATTATTTCCCTCCCGTTTTGTTTCAATACTAATTGAGCTTTCAAAGATGATTGGTATGATTTACCTGTGATGTTTCTTGTGAAAAAATGATCGAGACATGAACGAGATTTTCCTTGGACCCTGGTGAAGTTATTTATTTGTGGAATGAAATTGTTTGTTTTCAATATATTGAGGTATTCATTCGAGGCTTCTGATTCAGAGAGAATATCTATGTTAATATCTCCTATAAAGACTATCTGATGACTGTTATCTTTGAAATGCTCCTCAAGAATATTTTCAAGACACTCGTTAAATGTTGGTATGTGCAACGAAGGTGATCTGTATAGCCCTAATACAATGAAATTAGTCTTACCCAACTTAATTGTGGGTTCAACTGCCACAGATTCGTAAATCTTTATCTTTTGTGTATTATAATTATTATAAAAGCTCTTAATAAAAATTACTAACCCGTCATTTTGATTGAGAATTCCTTCGTTATATATTAGATCGTCCCCTTCTAGGTTATACAATTCAATGTTATCTATTATTCTCGTTAGCCAACGGCACATGTCAATTGTGTTGGAACGCGTTGGTTTTTGTGTGTACGGCGGCGACTACTCGAAGCCAACGCTTCCCAACGAGAACGTTGGCATTGGCTAGCGTTCGGTAGTCGAGCGGTAACATCAAAGAGATGCTTGTTTGTGTCGAATATGGTTTGGACGCGATTTGGAGAGTACTTTCTGATTTCAGTCGTTGGAAAACATTTGTTCCGTGCATACGCTTTCATTATTAGTTCGATATGGAGTGGACCGAAGATATGTGTTTGAAATTGTTAGAAATTTATAGGAATAATCCTAATGAATGGAACAAAATGAAAAAATATACTTAATCTATGCTTTCATAGACTAAAATTTGGTGAGCAGAACAAATAAAAATTCCCTCGATATATTTTTGTAGTGATTCAACTAAAGCCGAGTAAACTTCTGGTATAATGGACGAGATTAATTGTTTCGATACTTTAAATGTGTATGCAAGACTAGTAAAGGAATTTCCAGTAGCAAGATAGTTCAGGGTGATGGCCAATCTTTCTTTAGCTTTTCGGTAATTGGTATCCTTTTTTTTCGATTTTTGAAGCCACTAAATCAAGCAGTTGGTCGCGGTTCGGTGGTTTAAAATTTCGGTATGGACGATGTTCTCAAATCCTTCCCAATGCTTTCGACTTCCAACGCCAACGATAGCACATGTGCCGTTGGCGTTGGTCTACGTTGGAAATCCGGTCTGTACGCGGCTTTATGCGTAATTGAATGTTTCGCCTACCTTCTTGAAAAAATGCGTTTCTCTGTGTTTTTGTACAATTATTCATTGCTACGATTTCTTGTATTCCTCGGACTGTAGTGGGTTTTGTTGTAGCGTTTCCTTTTCGAACGTCGGTTGGAGTCATCTTCCGTCAATGGTTGGCTGGTTTGATTTTGTTGATGGGGATTAATATCTTCTTTGGAATCTCCACTGAATTCTTCTTCACGGTGCAATTTTTCCAAATCAAGAATCGAGTATGGTTTATCAATGATGAACAGTTCAAACCCTTTTATTTTAGCATCAAAATTTTGGGCTCTTGCGTTTTTCAGGTGGTATCTAAGCACTTTCTGCTCCTTTCTATCCTCACTGGAATTATCATCACATATAGAAAATCCTTTTTCACGGAATTCGGAGAGTCTTTTTTTATCCTCAAACAACCTGGTTTTATTGAGATAGGAGATGAATTCGACCAGAACTGGAGCTTCTGGGGAATTTCCTAACTTGTAGATATTATTGATATCTTCTTGTTTGAAATTTGTTCCAGAGTTTTCATTCAATTCACCCAGGGTTTCATTCCTCAGTTTCCACTATCACATTCGATGCCATGTATCACAATATTATTTCTTCTAATTTTTCTTTCTAGCTCTACATTCTTCTGTTTGAGAGTTTTAATTTCTTCCTGTGCTTCAGGTAATTTTTGAGTTTAAATCGACAAAGTTTGGGTTAAATCTCTTATTATATCTTCAGTTTGTTTTTGGTTGGCTTGCAAGAAAATATTGTAGAGTTCACACAGTTCAGGTGAGAGTTCCGTGTTATTATCTTTCATCATATGGTGACAGCTGGTGAAAAAGCAGCGCCGACCCTCCTGATTCACTAACTCACACGAGATGTACTAATCTAAATCATTCTTTCCAAACTGCTCTCAATTCTACTTATTTTTGGACGAACTGACACAATTTAATGTTTCATCAGAACTTTGTTTCAATAGATATTCATTGAACTTTTATGGAGCGATTTTAATACGTGTTGTCTACTTGAGCACCATGACTTTACCAACAAGCTTTTATTGAAAATGAAGATATGCAAGTCAAAAACAAAAGTGATCTCTATAAGCGAAAGAGTCCATTAAATATTTCATCTGAACATGAAAAATTTTAATCAACGCGTTCTGGAAGAAGAGTAAAATTCCATAAGCCGATTGACTCAATATTTCATTGAGAGGGGGAGTAATGTGGTGACTTATCGATAATACATCGCCGTGTATATGAAAGGTTGACTGGAAACGGAAAAACTAATTATAATTGATTATTCAATTATTTCAATTCAGATTGTATTTTTTTGAAATATCTGTATCAAAAACTCGATTGAAATATATTCGTTATTGTGGTTTAATCATAAACTACACACCTTTCCAAACTTACGAAAATGTCAAAACACATTATAACTTGTTTCGATGGTGCAATTCGTCGCTGCAACTGAAGACAGTTTCATGTAAAAACTTACATGAGCAAGTTTTTCAAGTTGCATGAATCTTTTTTGGTGTGATAAGTTGTAGCGACCTGGTTGTTTCTATGGTATATTTGTTGCCGCACACCACAAATATGTGGTGGTATCATTGTGAAGATTGGTGAGTTTGAATATTTAATTTTCATAATTTCAGTGAAGAATTAATATATTTGATGACGTGAACATAGTTGACTGTGTTTCAATTTATTCATTATCGAAGATTTTTCTTATGAAATGTCATTTAGTGTTTACCTTCAACTCATACATTGTTCAACTAAATAAGCTATTGCCTCTAACAAATAGGGAATTCGAACTATTTTACGTATCCGTTTGCGGTATGTATTTCCTTGTTACTATTTATATTCAACACACGGCATAAAAGACGTCATCTGATACGAGTTCTCATCTCGTCAGCGTACATTATGAATGTGATTTTCTAGAAACTCATATTGGATTTTTCAGTATTTTTATGAAGGCCAGGAGAATATTTCAGGACAAAATGTATTCAGATTTGAAATATCGTATTCATCGTATATTATTTTTCGAATGCCACGATTGGATCTTGTTAGATATGAATATATTCAAAAATACTCGTGGATATGCCTCAAGACTGGCTTAAATATTCTAGAATATCCAGCATACTCATGAGTATTTTTGATATTCGTTTCCTTGTACTTAGATTTGGGCCATGCGTATATGTTCTTGGTTAGTACCTAGTCTACGGGCAGATTGGGCAACGACGGCAATTTTGCTTGTTGTTTGTATCAGCCTAGATCTAGATACTCAGTTTTTGTTCCTCCGAATACATACACTAACTGCTAAGCTCTTATTTGGATCAAATCAGAGCATAGCAGTTGCGTTAGGGAATGATTAAAAGCCATTCGAGCTATTTTTTCTATTAAGATGGAAAGATCAATTCTGCCGGATGCCTTTGCAAAACCTGTATATATGACGTCAACCTGCCCCTTTTTGTCCATTATTACTGACAAGAACTGTTTTATAATGTATAGATTAGTTACAGTGGACTTTTTCGCTAGGAAGTCATGATGGTTTTCAGAAATCAGGGGTTTGACTAGTGGCATTTGCTTGTCATACACACATATTTCGAAGATTTGAGAATTGGCCAAATCTTTGTTTTTTTCATCGTTCAGGAAAGAGAGATTGGCTTAGGATTGTGTTGAATAGTCATCAAAAACCTGAGCACAGCCCCTCACTAGAAAGCTGGGAATGAGATCATAACCAGAAGTCAATTTATTGGGTAATTTCCTAACTGAAAGTATCACTTGTTTCTGTGTGAAAGGTGTTATGGTCTTCTCCTGATATAGTATCAGCGTTGGACTCATGATTTGCATTTCGGGAGGAAACACCGCTGAAGAATGCGGCAAATCCGTTAACTATGTCTTGGACAGCGTCTATGGCGGTGTCTTCCATAAATATTCTATTAGGTATTCTAGAAATTCCTTTTCGCCTTGAACGAAATTCCATAAACTTTTGAGGTCGTTGCGAATGTTTGATTGAACAGAATGTTGATAGTTATTATAGGCTACCTCCACTTTGTTTCTGATGTGACTTCTACTGCGAGAGAAATCTCGGAAAATATGCTGTTACCGTTTTTTTTATAGCGTGATAAATAATAAGATTTCAATTTCAGACAGTAAATAATGTCGTGCGTGTACCACCAGGGAAATTTTCTCTTTGATATTTCATACGGGAGACATACATATTAAGAATTCTTTATAACATCTCATAGAACTCATTGCATATTTCATCCATAACTGTTGTGTAACCCAAGAACGCCCAATCATGAAAGAGTAGGTGTTGATAGAATTCTTGGAAGTTTGCTCTCTTCAAGTTGTAAGATTCATTTTGACAGTTATTGGGAAAATTGTGCGAGGTTACTCCATTTACATGAAAATTTATGTGGTGAGAAGGGTGATATTGAACCTCTGCGACTAAAGTGAGAGTTTCCCTGACCACTAAATCAAAATGTCTCCCGAAGGAGTTGAGGATAGAGTAACATTGAACCATATTTGTGAAGTCTAGAATATCTAACATAATTTGAGCTTTGTTATCAATCACATTACTATTTGATATATTTGAATACTGAAGTCACCCATGATGATAACACTCCATGAACAACAATAGATCCTTGCAATTAAATTGGGGAGGGATATAAAGAACATACACATAAATTAGAAAGTAATCAAATGGGCATTTACACCCAACAACGTCGATCGGCGGGATCAAACTGTCCAGTTCTCTCAAGTCTAGGGACATCGTGTTGCGGCAAATAGGACACAACTTCTACGAGTAGTTCGGAGCTGTTTACGTGATCTTAGAGCCATGTCTCTACAAAAGCTATAAAGTGGTACTCAGCTAGTATCACATTTGTGTAAAACCTTTGAATCTAAGTGTTCAAGGCTCTGACATTTTGGAAGTTGATAGTTCTGGAAGACGTAGATCTGTTGAGCGCACCAAGTTTTTCTAAACAATTTTTGGAACCCCCTTTATATGATTTATTGTTAGGTTTATATTACTTTCAGCAATTCTTTTATTGAGCTCATTTTTGAGAGCTTTTTACTGCGCGATTTTCCGTGGGGTGCGATCGAGAGAAATTCCAGAAAAATTTTTATCGACTTGGTGGGATTTTATCCTACCTAGTCTCGCAGGACTTATACCGGAAAAGTTAGTATCAGACGGTATCTCATTTTTGTCTTGCACCAGACATTTGATGAATTAACTAGTATCTTCAGGCCCTTCAACTTCTCTTGTAGGTACTACCTACCTCTTCAAAGTTGATATTATTTCTATAATGTTGATCGCCTAATAATGTCGACTTCACTTCAGCAACCCCTTTCTTCAAGGATATGATGATAGATTTCAGTTTATTTAATGACCTACCCATATCAGAATAGCCTGAGCAAGTTCAAGAGAAACTCTTTTTCGATTTAGTGGTTCTTACTGAGACGGTTAGGTCAACGCACTGGTGTATTTATTGCACAAAACATACACAGGTTCAACCGCTAAGGTTAGGATACAGAGGTTGGATATTGATGACTTGCCAGTTTCTAATTTTCAATTTCTTCCTGAAAATTGTTAAGATCCGTGCCATTTTTGGTATGTGACAAGGTGGCGGCGATAAATGAAATACTTCGGCTTCATCTAACAACAACCTTTACTTGAATTTTAATGAAAATTCTTCTACAGACAGTACAAACTTTCTTACAACCGCTCGGTGCGGAGGCTGACAATCAAGTGGCGAGCAGTGTTGCCAACTCGCATGTGTTAACAATCATAAACATATGGTGGCGCTTCTTACTATTATTTATCTCATTCTTTCTCACACTAATATAAATAATAATAATAATAATAATAATTAAACATTTATTATCCACATAATTTGAAGTTTTACAACATCATAGTTTTATAACAGCATAGTTTTAACAGTAATGTGGATAAAAGGCTACAACTGGTTCAGTTGTGGACGAATCCACCCCTGTTCTTCCACCAGTGCCAGCGAGATTGAGAAAATAGATTTGAGAAGCAAATAATAGGGTGAGTGCGAGAAGAAAAAGAAAAAGAGAACAAGGAGGGAGGAAAGAAAAAGAGGCGAGTGAGATAGAAAAAGGTAGAGAAGGGTGAGAGAGGAGATATGAATTCCTAAAAAAGTTTATTTTTGCGTGGACAAAAGATATTTTCCGTATTTTAATTTGAAAGATTTGGAAGATAAAGTTAGCATTGTAGGATCTAATTTGTGCAGTTTGCTGATACAGACTGCCAGGCCATAGGAGAATGACCGTTTGAAAATCATTCTCCTATGTCCCGGCACACGAAGAAGGGTTTTTTGTCGGATATTCAAATTATGAATATCTGTTCTGTAAGTTAATTTGTTATGTAAATAGGGGGGTGTTTTCGTTAAGTAGATTTTATGGGCCAAACATGCAAAATGTAAAGTTCGTCGGTTGTACATATGCAACCATTTCATTTTCCTAAACTTCTCTGAGATGTGGTGATATTTTCTTATTCCATAAATCAATCGAACGCAAGAATTTTGAAGCCTTTGAATTCGTCTCGAGTCATTACTGTCTAAGCAAGGACCGTACACTTCATCGCAGTGATTGAAATGTGATAATACTAGCGAATCACATAACATTTTTTTCATATCACACGAGAGAAATTGCCGTTGGGAATAAATCATTTTGAGTGAGGCATATGCAGTTTTCAGTTTAGAGGATATATGTTCTTTAAATCTCAATTTGGTGTCGAGGACTAGACCTAAATTTTTGCACTGTGTTACGATTGGTATTGAGGTACCTACAATTTCAAGTAACACTCTATCCTTGACTAGTGCCAAAGTACTATCATTACAAAAAATAAGAGCTTTCGATTTTTTAGGGTTTATTTTGAGACAGTGCTGTCGGGAGGTGTTGGCTAATTTCTCGAGATCTCTGTTGATGCGCTGAATTGCATCGGATACATCAGTATATTGAAATGAGAAATATAGCTGCGTGTCATCTGCATAAAGGTGGTAGTCACAAAACTTGAGCGAATCTGGAAAGAGTGATGTATACAAAGTGAAGAATAATGGTCCAAGAATACTACCCTGAGGCACTCCACATGTGATACTCTGGGATGTAGATATCTGACTACCGATTTGTACTACTTGTTTTCGGTCGTTCAGATACGATGAGAGAAGGGAACAAGCTGTTTCACTGAAATTATAGTATTTAAACATAGCTGCTAGAATATCATGATTCAACATATCAAAGGCTTTCGAAAAATCTAACAATATCAATACAGATATTTTTCCACCATCAATGGTTCTCAATAAGTCATCAACAACATCTGCAAGTGCCGTGGCGCAGCTATATCCCTTTCTGAACCCGGATTGCTTCATAGGTAAAATGTTGTTTTCAATAACAAAGTCTCTAACTTGAAATTCAATTGCCCTTTCAAAGACTTTTGAAAGAACTGGTAAAATACTTATTTGCCTCAGATCACTATATTCTTTAGGTGAACTTACTTTTGGGAGTGGAATCACTTTAGCAAATTTCCAATCTGAAGGAAAATATCCGACCAATAAACACACATTGATAATGTGGACAATGATGGGAACTATTAGGGGACAGCATAACCGGATAATAGTAATATTGAGATCATCATTTCCAGAGGCTTTACTGCCAATTTTATTTATTATATCAGTTACAGTTTCTTCGTTTACTAATTGAAAAATGAATTCGTTCCTGATATACTTTTTTTTATTGTTTTTATAATAATCAAGTAAGTTATTGTCCATCGGAATGTCCCTTGTAGCGTTTAGGAAAAAGTTATTTATATCTTCGACCGAGTTCAAATGTGAAGGAATTTCAGCACGTTTTTTTTTAGATATGTTAAGTTTTTTTAGTTCTAACCATTTGTCTCTCGAGCTACAGTTTTGTAATTTAAAGTTCAAATATGCTTTTTTTTCGGATTTGATGGCATTGGTGGTAAAGTTTCTTAATTGCTTGTAATATGACCAGTCTTTAGGTAACTGAGTTCTTCTGAATTTTTTCAATGCTTTATTTCTATACTTCTGCATAATTTTGATGTTATCTGTTATCCATGGCGAGTAAGTGGTTTGTTTTTGTGACACTAACCTCATAGGAGCATGTTTGTCTAGAACACTATGTATATAGTAATTCAAAAGAGAAATTTTTTCGTCAATATTGTCTGTCTCATAGATGAGATTCCATGGCTGTGACTGAAGGTCGTTTTGAAAATGTTCGTGCACAATGCCACAAAGAGATCTATATGTTAGAGTTTTATTTGACTGGGAAGTAGTGGATTCGAGGTTGATTTTGCAGTTGATCGTTGAATGATCAGATATCATGTCACTCCCGACCGTTTCCTCACAGTGCTCAATATCAAAATTAGTTATGAACAAGTCCAGTAAAGAGAAACCCCGTGTTGGTTCTTTTATCAATTGTTTGCAGCCAAACATGTCTAAAATATCATTGAAACGTATGGTGGTATTGGTGTCTACGTCTAACATGTTGATGTTGAAGTCACCTACACAAATAATATGGTCGAAATTCGAAAAAATATTTTCGAGAATATTTTCAAAATTATCCAAGAATTTAACATTGTTGCCACTGGGTTGTCTGTAAACATTCCCTATTGCGATTAGGTATTTACCAAGAGAAACTTTAATCCATATGTATTCCATGATATCACTGCATTCAGAGAATAGTATTTCAAATTTTATATTATTTTTTACATATATACCCACGCCACCGCCTCGGGTAGGTCTGTCCTGACGAACAAACGTGTATCCATTTAAGGCTATCATGTTGCTAGAGATTCCACCGTTGAGCCAAGTTTCTGTAACCCCTACAATATCGTAGTCTGCATCAGCAATCTGGTTTTGGAAATCGAGAAAATGTGGGATGAGAGATCTAACATTCATATGAGAGACATTTAGAAACATATAGGAGAGGAAAGAGTGAAGGAATAAAGAGAAACAGAACAAAAAAGTGGAAATTGGAGGTACTAATGAATGATAGCTCCTAGAGGGAAGAATGGAGAGTGGATAGCTTCTGTCGGAATTAATCTGTAAAACGTATCGAGAAAAAAAAAACATCATTATGGGGAAAAAAAAAGTAGTATTTATGTCTATGACTCCTCAAGTTCGCTGACACTTGGTTATGAAAAATATGCTGAGGAGAGGAGAGCATTGAAGGCAACAAATTTTGAAAAAAAAAAAACCCAGACTATCAAGTCAAAATATTATAAAAGTATGACATACATGAAAAGCTCGTATAAAAAAAAGAATAAAAGATTGGACTCTAATAAGCATTCAAATATTACACAGCAAATACCATTATGAATCCGAGTATTACAATGTGAGGAAACTGTGTTCCAAAACATAGTAGAAAATGAGAAAAATAATATCAACCCAAGAACCGAAATGAAATCATCGTACATGAACAAATGATTAAATGTATATAGTTTAATAATTTTTCGTTAATTATCAATACGAAATGAAACGGTAGTACATAATAAAAAAAATGTGAATGTGAAACACGGTATATAAGTCCCTTGAAGGGCAGATGCAAAGTCATTAAACAAGATAAGTGATTCAGCATACTCCATTGAGCGATTTTTCATCAATTATTTTATGCACACAGTTATTGTGTTTCACAAAAATGTTTCCATAACGACACCACACGTTGGATTTAGAAAATTTGTCAATGGCACTTTTCAGAAGGAAAAGCCTAGTTTTTGTGAGATCTTCCTGCACATATATTCCTGATGACTTCAAATACTTTTTATTTTTCATGACATTATCTCGAACGGAATTTTTCATACGCACCAAAACAGCTGCTGGCCTGGGATTGTTGACATCGATGTTTTTGTTAGGCACTCGATGGCACCTTTTTATATCTGCGAGACTTACATTTTTTAACTTCATGTTCTGATTGAGGATCGTAAGAATAACGTCCTGAATGTTCTCGTTAGCATTTTCCTGGATTCCAAAAAAACGTAGGTTATTGTTTCTTGAGAGTTGATTCAAATCATCCAAGTCGGTTTTGAGTCGATCATTATCCTTTTTGAGATTTTCCACCTCCATGGTGAGGTTATTAATGATTTTTTCATACTTAGCTGCAACAGTTTTGCCGATCATCTCTGCTAGACTCTGCATGTAATCCTCGTTCATTAAATTTTTTGTCTTGGCATCCACAATGGCTGCAATTTCTTCAAGATCGCGTTTAGTGAGACCCATATTGCGAAACACTTTTTGGACTCGTTTAGTACACTAAGGTTCACTGAGATTAGATATTCACTCAATTTGACTTATTATGAACCGCGATTCAACCTTAGCTCGAAGTTTCTCGAATATAAATACTGATAAAATCTAGGTAGTCCGGACAGAAGCGTACGCACAGCCTACTCGTTTGCCATCTCAGGCCAATATGCCCTTATATGTACCTTATATTCTAAAAAAAAATACTTGCAATACGAGCACCACTGATATTTGTTCAGAGGATATCACAACGTTCGAATATTACTATTCACGTTTTCACAGCTAATTTTGCTGTTTACTTGTTAAAAACACATGTATGCCCTCACGATGTTGTCATCCTTACCCTCTGCAACATTATTTCTTTTCGAATAGGTTCGCCAAAAATATTTGAATGAATAAAAATCTCAAATTCCCGTTTTATACCAACATCTCCTGAATATCGATTGATTCTCTCGATTTTCAGTCAGTTATCTCCCTCATTAGGCGTTCAACCACACCCAATGCATTACTTTTCTATCTACCTCAAAAACTAAACTGGTCTAGGAATTATTCGTAATAACTTCCTCGAGTTGGTTTCCAAATATCAAGATTTCAACCATATCTATCCGGACGCTTCCAATTCCAACGAAGGAGTAGGGGCCGCGGTTGTCACAAACACCTGCAGCTGCAATATCCAGCATCTCCACATGTGACCTCTATGCTAGACAAAGCCCTCGAATACTGCGACATCAGAAATGGATTCAGTCATGTTTACTGGTTGCTTGAGCGCTGTTGAAGGTCTCCATCAACTTTACCCTAATCATCAAATTAAAGCTTTGCAAGCATAGTCCACTATACTTTGGCATCATAGGTCATTTGTGCTTCCTCCGATGAGTTAGGCTATCACACAGCCCTGCCGTTTCGAAGTAGTTTACAATATCGCTAAGTCGAGTCGGTACTCGCAGGAAATTGATATTCTTGGCAACTCCCTATGAAGATAAAGGTGTTGTCGTAGCAGTGCCCTGCCAGAACACAGGAAAGTTTTTCCTAGATACTGAAAGGTATATTTTGACTATTTTTGCATCGGGGTTGCTCAGTAGCTCTCTCTAGAGAATGCAGTTGATAGTTACATCCCAACGTCTTTTGAAGTTGCGATGGAAGTGTTGTTCCATAAGCATTGCAGTTGCCGGAGCATCATACTGATTAAAGGTTTGGGTCCCAAGGGTTTGAGACCGGCAACTTTCCTGACTAGACAATCGGCAACGGAAATACCTCTTAATGCCGCATGCCCCGTCGTCCAACTATCATACATAGCAACGTCTTCACCTTTCCCAATAGAATAATTAAATAACTCGTGAAGATGTGTATACTTCTGATGCTCGCTCCCTCTCTTTCACATGAAAACCATTTCCCCAGCGACATCATAGTTAAAAATATGCACCAGATTTTTTCCCATTGTGGTAATGAAGAGTTTCTGCACATGAGTATCTTTTTGGTCTAAGCATCATAAGCTTGTTCTTGCCTGGCTCTAGAAAGACTTCATTTTTTATTTCTAATAATATTCGTGATTTCGATAAAACAGCGCTTTCCCTTTGTTCGACAGTTATGTTCAGAAAAAGTTCATATTCATCGTGATACCCATGCATAACGATTATTTTGTGTCACCCATTTCACCTACATCTTTTGTACATTCTATTTCACGAACAGGACACCAAGTTACACATTCGAAATGATATTTAATTTAATTTTTGACAGTTAATAAATACAAAACCCCCAAATATAAATTTTTGAAACTCTCTGATTTTTCCTTCAATTTAAATTCAGCCTTTCATTTTCAGAGCGAGTGTACTCAGCGTCAGCCAGTAGGAAAAGAAATTTATCGGAAAGGAACGTTATCCGTTTATGAAGTTGACGGCAAGGATCACAAAGTCTATTGCCAGAACCTATGTTTGCTAGCGAAGCTCTTTCTAGACCACAAGACACTATATTTTGACGTAGAACCGTTCCTATTTTATATTCTGTGCGAAGTCGACAAACAGGGTGCACATATTGTGGGGTACTTCTCGAAGGTAATCATTTGAAGTTACTAGATTAAGTGTTCAACTTTGAATACAGGTTGGCTGATAATTCCAATATCTGGGGTGATGAACGGACTGTATTTATAAAAGAGTAGTTGAGAAAAATAATTTTTTTTCTGGCCGGCTAGATGCGATAGGCAATTGTTAGTTGCCTATATACCAATCCTGGAAGGTGGGATATCGGGATTGAATACACCAATCGAGCAGGTAGTATGTGAGTTTTCTGGGTTAACAAATGCGCTACCGTCGCCTCAGAGCACTTTGGCACCCAAGACAATTATCCGACCCTTGCTCGCACAAGGCTGGACGCCCTCAAAAGAGTGTTTTATGAAGGAGGAGTATATATAAAAAAGGTCTCTCATCAGGTTCCACGATGGCAGTCTAGAGGCTTCAATGTCAAAATATGCCCAGGAGTCAAAACTGAGTAATCATTCAGGTATGAACTCATAGGTGTCAAAGGAGGTGAATTCATTAAGGAATCTATTTGGATAATAACAATATTTGATTCTCTATACGTTAACAGCTGTTCTCCTATCACCCTGGATTAGTGACACTTAACAGACTCAATTCCGGCCTCCCACAAACCACAGGAGCAGAAATTAAAATGAAATGAAATTTGTTCGTTATTCACTGCAACTTTCATGTCTCTAACTATCAACGGCTCCAACCATAGAATACTGAAATGAATTTGAAAATGTAACAGCTGCCTTCCCGCGTGAAGTTTGGAAGTTTAGGGTCAACAACTACCGAAGGCACTGATGGCTGTTATTTGATTCTAACTAAGAGTGATGATACTGAATGGACTCCTATGATGGTATCAATTGACCTTGACGTCTATCTGACATGCAATCCTATTTTGAATACTGTGGAGCATATTACAATAATAATGTTCATTAACAAATTCAAATAGGTATACAATAATAAAAATCAAAAACACTAAATGCATAATCCCACGAAGCAGAACTTATTGTGGGATATTTGTATTATCCATATACCGGGAGATGGTAACACAAAAAAGTTAGTCATTTGTTTCAGGTATGGCGACACCCTACAGGTCTAATTGTGTAATGAGCAAGACAAATAGATGCTAAGTCACCGGCCCTTGGGGCGTAATCGCGTGGCGATCTACCAATTGAAACGCGTTTATTTTCTATTATTTTTCTGAAGACTTGTTATAGGCTTTTTTTCATCTGGTCATTTTTGAAAAGCCATTCACGGAAATCACCATGCCATACCGTTCCAATGGTTCTAAGTAGCCGCCATACTGCCACAAAGACACATTTTTTCGAGGTTTCATACTATGGTATTCCATTAATAATTATGTCATCGACTTCATGTTGATGATAGCAATACCTTGTACTGAAGAGAGGCCAAATAGTCCAAAACCGGTCTTCAATAATTCTAAAGTATTCATGTCCACTTCATTTGCATATGAGGTTAAAAAGGAATCTCAACATGAAGGCAACAATTATTTGCAGTCGAGAGAAACATGGACAGTCATTCAACAGCTTATCAATTAACGTTGCCTTGTGACTGTACTAAAAATTACTTTTGCTCTATTTAACATCTAACAAGGAGGGATGATCCTCAATTGAAGAGAAAGAATATATAATTTGAGGATCTTGAGAAGATACTTGGGTGAAGTTGGCACCTTCCAAGACTCCAAATCGTGTGCATCAGTCAAACATATAAAGCATAAACGCAACTGTTTGCAAAAGTGGAATCTATCGTTGTTTTCGGTAGTGCAAGGGTTAACACGTATTTCTTTTAAGCGAGAGACCGGGGTTCAATACCATGCCACATAACAACCGTGATGGGATACACACATTGAGAGGTGAGGCCTCTTTAAATCGTTGCTCGCACAAGTTTCGACTTATAACGGTTGACATTCGTAGGGGGCGTCAGTTGGAAAACGGAAAAACCCATGTTGAACCCAATTAAACTCGATCAAAAGTTGTTTTATTCAGAAAGCAGAACAAGAATTCAAGTGTTCATACAAAGAGAAGATTAGCTAAGAACGTCAAATTACTTTTCTTAGGAGATAGAGTAGCTCTTTTATGATTAAAATTTAATATTTTGTTAGATGTATTTTTATTGCCCACACAATCTAGAGAATAGAAGATATCTAAAGCTACACAATTATTTTTTCAAAAATCACTCTAGTTATGTTTGCTAATATCAGTACACTCATGGTTCAATTCAAATCGCGTTTTGATATCATCTTCTGAAGTATATAATTACGCTATAAGGTAGACACGATTAAATTTCCACAAAATTTATTGTCTTCGCGAAGACAATAAATTTTGTGGAAATTTAATCGTGTCTACCTTATAGCGCAATAACTATGGATTTCCATCAAGTAAAGGCCACCTCAATCCAAAATTTGAAGTATATAATGTCCCATCGCCCAACAGAAAACGCAAGGATTTCTTCGAAAAATATCCAGGAACACAGGTCAACAAGCCAATTACTTTAAGAAAATGTATTCGTATTATTCCATGTCAAAATTCAGAAATTTGACGCGTAAGCGGCCAGTGCCAACATGGCGGGTGCATGCGTCACTTATTTCAGAATTGTTGGACGTGTCAGTATTGTAAACAGAGGGTCTGCGATGCGCTCACATTACAAATGCAAGTGGCTACAACCAACTAAAAACCAATGTTGAACATAAAAATCTGCTAATGAATACCTGCGATGAGGCGGTACAATCATTGCAGACGACACCCAGAACGTTCTCGCCAAAGATGAGAAATATTGTCCAGGCTTTCGCGGGGTTGGACAAGTTCGAAAGTTATGAAGGTATCAGCGTCGGAAGACGTGTTGAAAGGGTCTGTAGAGACACATTAAATGAAGGTCGATATCCTTGTTCGTGATGTGCAAGAGGATACACTCGGTGCCTGTGATTTGTTTGGGAATATTAGTGTTAAAATGATTGAGCTGTGAGTCGGCATGCTCCACCCTTACGTCTATCTGTCCTGTTCGATCTGAAGAGAAAATGGCCATCTAGGGATACAGCAGAGTCAGGAGGAGGAGGAGGAGAGATGGTGGGGAGGCCGGTGATATATTTTATATTGATATCGGTTCTCCAGATTCCAGCCGAGATGTTGAACGAATTAAGTGATATCTCTTTGAGCAACTTACCCATTTCCTAACGAATTCAGAGGGGTTATAACAATTCACTCAAAATCAATGAATTATTACAGATTAATATAATTTTTGAACACAGGTCCAGGTTTATGTCCATTCAAAGTGAACTCGTTTCAGTTTCTAAGCATTAGCCAATCGAATCGTTGTTGCCTGGCAACTGATACGTTTGAACCACAGTTCAATGGACTTTTCAGAACCGGTTCTGAGTTGATCTCTAGGTGATCTGACCTTTTTCAACTGAGAAACAGTAACGCCCCACTAACATATTTTGCAAAAATGACTCAGCTACGAATGTATCGAGTCTACCATCTTAGAGTCAGAGAACTACTCTTTTTCAAGATTTCAATCGCCCAATTTTCTAACCACGAAACGTTTTGTACATTTCAACTTTGTTAATCATTCACAAAATTCCAATATTTTCAAACCTCGATGAAAAAAATGTATGATAATTCAAAAGAGAGCACAGAAATATTTCTAGATTGTCGCTCATGGGAATGAGATTCAAATTTCTGATCATCTGGACTATAATTTTATGATCTCGGATTCATTCAAAGTGTATTTCGATCAGCAATGAGCTATAATGCACTCTGAATTGGCGAAAAAATCTAATATTCTCATTGGAGCTGTACGCATTCATTCCATTTAGGAACAGGGATATTATGTGGGAAGAAGTTTTGAGAAATTTTTTTTGGCGTTTTCTTCTTCAACCCTATGAAAAAAAAAATACAATTGAATTGAACTGGCCGATACTTGCTATTCGAATAGCGAAACACGTGTCGCGGTTTTGTAAACCCATTTTAAGTGAAAATCATGCAGGAAACTGTAATATATTTTTGCTAAAAATATATAAGACATGAAAAGAAATAACATCGAATGTTTAGCAAGCACTCCCTGTTGATTTGTATATCATTCTACGTGGCGTCATGCGCTGAATCACTAACAAGTAACTTTTTCTTGTTCAATTTCCATACCAAGCACACGACAATGAATTCAAATATATTTAGCATTCATAGGATATTTCTACACGTATAGAGACTAGTTTGCAAAAACAATATTCATGGGGATGACATTTCATTATAAAATCCAGAGAAGTTTGTTTCGCGCAGAGAAAAATATTATTATTATTACATATAAATAAAGGCTGAGGACAGAGTCCTATGTAAGCCTTAAAACGAAGGATTTAAACAAGTTAATACAATACATGCAAAAAAAAAGAAAATAATTGATATATGCATAGAAGCGATTAAGAAGCAAATGTCTATTTTGTTTCTGAAACTGTTCACCGAGTCAGAATTTTATAACATCGTTGGGTAAGTTATTCCATGTTTCGGAAATACAATTCACCAAAAAAATTGTCTCTGTCTCGTTACGAATTTTCCCTTTTTTAATTTGAGTGTGACCAAGTAACCGCGAATCATTGTTGAAAACGAAAAGTTCTGTCTGATTGGCATTGTTCACGCCAACCTTAATAAAGTTCGGACAGTATCTTGGCTGCTAGGAGATGAGAGGGCGATAGGCCGAACGCGGTTTTTTCTTTTTTTTCGAAAATGTTTGAAGTTGCGATGTATTTTGCTATCATTGTCAATATAAAGCTTCATATTTGTTGATGATCATTTTATCTATTCAAATAAAACGAGAAAAGGTAAAAAACATGGTCATTCGAGCGGATATACTACAATTACAATCCAGTAGGAAGGGCCATAAGAGAAAGTACATCTCTACAATCGAACTTGAACGTGCAATAAACAAGAACAAACTGACCAGACAAATATTGATTGAAGCATCACGTAGATGATGCTATAATTCAGCTGGCCGACTACAGTAAAGAAGCAAGCAAGAAGAAAGCAGCGGTGAGACGTTTCCATTTATTCCTTCCTTTACTCCATCTTTTATCCTTTGTCAATTTGAAATTGCGCTATTTGGGAGAAGTTGTGGTTTATTCAACAAAAAAATGGATGAACTCAAACAACTGAATAGGAAAAGGGGCGCGTTGAAAGATAGGCTAACAATTTTCATGAATTTTTTGCAAGACATTTGTGATAAAAATGAACTCGATCAACTAGATGTAATCAAATTGAATGAAAGATCAACTAATGCTGAGAATTATCTAAATGATTTCAGTGAACTTCAATTTGAAATTGAGTTGTTAGAAGATGAATCGAAACAAGATGAGCAACTAAAAGAAAGGGAGCAATTTGAAAATTCATATTATGAGGCTATTGCGCTATCCAAAAATATTTCTCGAAAATATACAGAAAAAAATGATGTGCAATCAATTCATTCTAGCATTTCACATACGGGGCATTCAGATACTTCATCAATGAACGGTATAATATTGCCTGATATTTCTCTACCAAAATTCAATGGAAAATTTGAGGACTGGCTAGAATTCAGGGACATCTTCAAAAGTTTGATGTGACCATAATAAAAGACTTGGTGATATGCAAAAGTTTCACTATTTACGAAGTGCTCTTGGGGGAACGGCAGCCACTTCTATTTCTAAAATTGAATACACAGCGGCTAATTATGAAGTAGCTTGGTCTACAATTACAAATAGGTTTGACAACACAAAAAAGTTGATTGATGAACATATCAAAGCAATTTTTTCCATTCAAAATATACAAAAATCAACTTCTGAAAAAATCCAAATGTTGATGGACGATATCAATAAACATTTAGGTTCTATCGAGCAGTTGGGACAGAATGTTGATAATTGGGATCCTTTATTGATATTCTGGCTCACTAATAAACTAGATACCGCTTCTAACTTAGAGTGGGAAAGAGAAACTGCAAAACAAGAAGAGTCTCCAAAAATAAATACATTTTTGTCATTTTTACAGAGACGTGCTAACTTCATTGATACTTTAGAGTCCAAAGATAACATGCGTATAAATAAGCAAGAGTTTAAAGGTATAGTGAATAAGTATTCAAAATTCAACAATATCAGATGCTTGTCAACTTCAAAAATATGTGCGTTTATTGTAAAAAAGAACATTCAATTTACACTTGCCAAGAATTTCTGAAATTAAACATCCCAGAAGAGAGATTTTGTAAAAAGATCGAATCTTTGTTTCAATTGTTTGAGAGGTGGACATTCGAAAAAGAGGTGCAAGCTAGGGCCTTGTAGAGAATGTAAAGCATGGCATAATACAATATTACATGACAAAAATGAGGCAGAACAGGCTCCGGCGGCGATCTCAAGTACGTCGGAAGCTATAATAGAACCTAACACTTCGGCGTCCTCGAATACCTTCAGCAGTGGGGTAGCGATTTCATTGCCACAACAGGTAATTCTATCAACTGTTTGTATACTCGTTGCCGATCAATTCAATAATTTTCACATAATAAGAGCATTACTAGATTGTGGTTCGCATACCTCATTTATAACTGAACAATTGCAGAAAAATTTGGGTATTGAAATACAAAAAACTGATTTAACAATTTTTGGTATAACAAACACCACTTCAAATGTTGAAAAAAAATGTAATAAGGTATTCATCAGGTCAATGCATGGCAAATTCGAAACTAACTGCAATTGCTATGTGTTGAAAACGATACCTGGTGTAAAGCCAAGTTGTAGATTTAGCACAAAATATTGGGCTATTCCAAATAATATTAAATTGGCTGATCCGCTATTTTATGAGCCCAGTCCTATCGACATGCTCATTGGTGCCGATATATTCTGGACAATTTTGGGGACAAATGAAATATCTTTAGGAAAAAATATGCCATTGTTATACGAGACTTCTTTAGGTTGGGTAGTCTCAGGGCAATTGAGTATCAAAGAACCAACAACAAACATTTCTTGTCACATAAGTGCCAATCAAGAGTTGCTAGAAATGATATCGAAATTTTGGGAAGTCCAAGAGCTTCAGGAATACAAAAAATTATCCGAGATTGAACAATTTCGCGAAATCAACTTCATTAAAACTACAACTAGAGACTCAAGTGGGCGATTCACAGTTACCATGCCACCAAAACAAAACCCATCAATTCTGGGAGAATCACAACTACAAGCAAAAAAACGTTTCTACACAAATTTCGACTGGCTTCCCGTTTGTACGATCGTTATAATGAGTTTTTGTTGGAATACCAAGACCTCGGTCATATGACTCTCGTCAACAATGAGGTAAGAGATAGCACCTTCGAATACTTCATGCCACATCACGGGGTTATAAACGAAAAAAGCTTAACCACTGAATTAAGGGTCGTATTCGATGCCTCTTCACCATCAAGTAACGGTCTATCCTTAAATAACATTCAAGCAGTTGGACCAGTCCTACAGGATGATCTACTTTCAATTATTCTAAGGTTTCGTAAGCACAATTATGTAATTTCATCAGATGTTTCTAAAATGTACAGGCATTTTTTAATTGCATCCTAGCAACGAAATTTTCAAAAAAAATACTGGCGAAAAAATCCGAACTCTAATCTCAACATATACAGGGTGTCCCTGGACTTCCTCTTTTCCTCTCGGGAATGTATAGATGGGGTCAAAATATCACCAGTACTTCATATAACTTTTTTTCCTAAAAGTCTTCGTAACCAAGTTACGGGCCCTCGAAGTTACAAAATGAAAAATGTTTTTCTTTGATAACTTTTCAAGTGAATATTCAAAATCATCCAAATTTTGGTAATTGACTAAACAAATGAATTCCTTCGATGAGCTTTCATGCAGGAGTCAGTTGTTTTTCTACAAAGTCAGGAACGGACTACCCCCGATGGTCCACACCCCAAAACTTTGAAATGACAGATATTTTTCAACAAAATAAGGTTACTTGGACAATTTTATGAATAAAAGTACTCGTGTGGAAAGTCGATCGGAGCAACGAGTCTTGATAAAAATGTAGTTTTACTCGACGACATCAAACCCGCTCGTCCACCATTATTTGAAATGAATAATTATCAAAGCAGAAATAATAATGATAACGTTAATTCAACAACATTTATAACAGGAATAATACAAAGTATGCTAAAATGAAGTAAACTAAAAGTACAGTACCTATATGGAAGTTTAAGTCAGAATTGTGAAAGCAGATATTTTTTCAAAAGAAATATCAAGTTCTGTAGATTCGTGGTGTTCTTAAACAAACAAGCTACTCTATTATGAAATATCGAATTCATTCCATATTTTGTATGTATACGTGTGGACTAATCACGTTTCGTGTTGATCAGTTATCTGAATCTCATGAAACTCAACATTTGAATGTTCCAAATTCTTCTTCACAGCTAAACTGTTGAGGAGTTTCACTGATGATCATAATTTCATGGGAGAAATTCTTTAACACGAGTCTAAATTAAGCTGAAAAAACGCACATCGGAAAAAATATTTACCTATACTAAAAAAAAGCAAACGAATGAACTACAAAAACGGCTGCACATGATCAGGTGAAAAATATCCAGGGCATAATTATGTTCAATTTCTTTCACAGATGTTGACAAAAAAACCTTTAAGAAAGTTTTGATAAAAAATGAGAAACTGGAATGAGATTATGTTTTGTTGAGTGGTGCGTTGTCATATGACTATCATTGTATTGTCAATATTCTATAGGATATTTTGAATTTTTTTGATATGGCCGAACAGTTTACATTCAATGAATATGCAGATATGCATGTATTTTATGGACGAGCATTTTGTAATGCTGCAGAAGCTCGTCGTCTGTATTCCGAGCATTTTCCCAATCGAACGGTACCGTCAAGAGAAACATTCGAGCGTGTCGATCGCATCTTGAGGGAGACAGGTATGTAATAATTGATAATTAATTTGAGCACGTTGTTTTATTTCGATATTATTGTAGGTACAATTTTGCCAAAACGAGGTGGTGAGGGCGCTCCTAGGACTGTACGTACCGTTGTATTGGAGGAAAATATTTTGGAAGCCGTCGCTGATGATCCTTCAATGAGCATCAGAAATCTATCAGAACAGTTCCATACATCCAAGTCCACTATTCATAGAATTATTAGGGAACAACTGCTCCACCCATTTCACATCCAGAAGGTACATGCCATGACACCTCAAGATTTTCCAGCACGACTGGAATATGCCAATTGGTTCATGAATAGGCAAAGAGAGGATATGACTTTTATTAATCGAGTTTTATTCACTGATGAAGCAGGTTTCAGTAGAGATGGAGTTATCAACTCTCATAATCTCTATATATGGGCCGAAGAAAATCCCCATGGGATATTGCAAACCAAACACCAACGGAAATTCAACGTGAATGTTTGGGCTGGTATCATAGGAAACCATCTTATAGGACCATTCGTTCTACAGGACCGATTGAATGGAGAACGTTATTTGGAGTTCATTCAGAACGATTTGATTGGACTTTTGGAACATGTTCCATTGCAAACCCGAAGAGATATGTGGTTTATGCATGATGGCGCTCCTCCTCATTTTAGTTTGATTGTGCGTGACCATCTGAACGATATTTTCCACAATAGATGGATTGGTAGAGGTGGGCCATATTCATGGCCATCGTGGTCTCCGGATTTAAATCCATTGTATTTCTTTCTGTGGGGGCATCTAAAAAGCCTTGTTTATGCTACACCTATTCACACAAGAGATGCATTGTTGAATAGAATAACATTACATTGTGAAGCCATACGAAACGACCCTGAAATGCTATTTCAAGTACAGAGAGGGTGTCTTCGCAGACTAAGAAAATGTATAGAGAGAGATGGTGGTCATATCGAGCAGTTTCTGTAGCGGATTTTTCATTTCTGTTTGCTCTTGAGGCTCTTGAGTTTCGTTAGTTGAACGTGTTTGCATTATAAAAATTCGTTATGAACATTTTACCTATCATTTCCATTTTCCTTAAAAACTAATATTTTCGAATAATGTTAGACATCTCAGGATAAATGTTGTTGAATTAACGTTATCATTATTATTTCTGCTTTGATAATTATTCATTTCAAATAATGGTGGACGAGCGGGTTTGATGTCGTCGAGTAAAACTACATTTTTATCAAGACTCGTTGCTCCGATCGACTTTCCACACGAGTACTTTTATTCATAAAATTGTCCAAGTAACCTTATTTTGTTGAAAAATATCTGTCATTTCAAAGTTTTGGGGTGTGGACCATCGGGGGTAGTCCGTTCCTGACTTTGTAGCAAAACAACTGACTCCTGCATGAAAGCTCATCGAAGGAATTCATTTGTTTAGTCAATTACCAAAATTTGGATGATTTTGAATATTCACTTGAAAAGTTATCAAAGAAAAACATTTTCATTTTGTAACTTCGTGGGCCCGTAACTTGGTAACGAAGACTTTTAGGAAAAAAAGTTATATGAAGTACTGGTGATATTTTCACCCCATCTATACATTCCCGAAAGGAAAAGAGGAAGTCCAGGGACACCCTGTATACATTGAATACAGTCACATATCGACAAGCTTCTGCAAGCTATCTCGCTATACGTTGTTTGTTCAGTCTAGCGGAAGAAATACAGAAAATTATGCCCGAGATAGCTGATGTCATCAGATACGATTTTTACATCGACGATCTGTTGACCGGCGCATCTACAGCTGAACAAGCTCGATATATATGCGAGTCGGTTTCGAAAACTCTCGCATCAGGAGGTTTTCTACTGAGGAAATGGATCTCAAATAATCCATATTGCCTTGAGAATGTAATTAGTTACGATTCCAAATACGACATACTTGAGTTTACAGACGATAGCAAAATGAAAACAGTAGGTTTAACCTGGTCCTGTAAAAAAGATGAACTTTTGTACAATATAAATGCCGATTTAATGGAATCGAAGGTAACTAGACGTTCTATATTGTCTATTATAGCAAAAATCTTCGATCCTTCAGGCTTAGTTAGCCCCTGTACCATTATAGCTAAGACATTCATGCAGAGGCTATGGGCGGAACTTACTTTCTACCTGGCTCCGGTGTTTGGATTGGAAAGTTGGGTTCCCATTAGACCCTAATTCCACTTCCACTCCCCCCTGCTGGTGGAATTGTTCTTCCTTGAAAATTGATTTTCGGAACGCACTCTTGAAATTTTCAGTTCTACTTCAAGTATAATTCATAACCACAATAGTTAACTTCAGAACGTACCTCGGACCATTCCAAATTAGTCACTCTTCTGTCGGATCTCTGTCAGTGACCGTAAGTTGGGTTCCCATTAGACTCAAACGGTTGGTACACTTTCAGCATTCTTATAGTGGAGTTTCTGTTGGGAGATGGACCGAGAACGTACCTTACCTATTTCAAACAATCTCAATTGAATAATTCTGTGCTCACCTTGGAAAGTTTTGATGTACTGTAGTCAGTAATACGTCATTTGTCACAAAGTTTATGTTCCAAAATCATTTAGGACCTTAAGTCAATGTCAATTTTCACTTCCTGTCACCCCTCTTGCTCAGCATGCAGCACGTTGGGAATCCAGATCATAATCTTTTTACAATGTTTTATTAGTTAAATTTCAACTGTCAACCCAAAAGGGCACTGACTTTAACTTTGATGTTTATTCAGTGTAATGTCTCACGATTATTTGTGATTGTGAAGATCTTCCTGTAAATACCTAGACGAGTAAGTAATTCAATTCTAACCTTTAATCCAATTTTCGACTATTACTTACTTGCAGGTATAGCACTGAAGATGGCTTAATAGCCGAAAGCGCTCTGCGATTTTTAAATGAATTTATTAACACGAAATACGACTTTCCCTGATTCACAATAATAGGTGCTTTGTCAGAGATTTGGATGAAATTCCAAAGCGAGCTTCCAAAACTAAATGATTTTAAACTAAACAGGCAAGCAATTTGCATCTGTTCAACTACATGGATTTGCAGACTCCTCTGAAAAAGCCTATGGAGCCTGCATTTATCTCAGAAGTGTAGATTCAAGAGGCAATGTTCATACATCCCTCCTATGTGCAAAATCTAAAGTAGCGCCAATGAAAGCGACCACAATTCCTCGATTAGAACTATGTGCAGCTTTACTTTTAGCGCGTTTATTTGACAAGGTCAAGGGCTCTATGAAAATGAGTTTCGAGTCTTCCACCCTTTGGTCAGACTCAACTATCACCTTAAGCGTGGATACGCACAAGTTCGAATTTATTGAAAACGTTCACGGCTAACAGAGTAGCAGATATCCAATCTCTGACTAAAGACGTTGAATGGAGATACATTCCCTCTCACGATAATCCTGCTGATATTGTTTCGAGAGGAATTTATCCTAGTGAAATTTTAGACTGTAAGCAATGGTGGCACGGACCATCATGGCTTCTCGAAAATTCATCAACTTGGCTAATAATTACGAATAAAATTATTGACTTACCTGAACTCAAGTCTCAGTCTCTGATCAATGTTGAGTCTGTACAATTGAATTTCCCATTTGAGAGGTTTTCAAATTTTTCTAGAATGCAGAGAGCTACCGCATATATTCTACGGTTTAAGCACAAATGTCCTCATAGGAAAGGCAAAAGCGTTGGACCTCTTACTGTCCAAGAATTGACCAATGCATTGAATTGTCTGATTAAAATTCGTCAACAGCATTTTTTCTATTCAGAAATACAGGATTCGGAAAATAATACAGCATCAAGGTCAAACGGTGCATTATCTACTCTCAGCCCTTTTCTAGATTCTGATGATATTTTGAGGGTTGGAGGTAGGTTGAAATATTCAGAATTTCAGTACAACAAAAAACATCCTATCTTAATTCATTCAAAACACCATTTTACCAAGTTGTTATTCCTTCATGAGCATAAACGGCTGGTACATGGTGGTTCCCATCTTCTCTTGGGAACCATAAGAGAGGTCTATTGGCCTTTGGCTGGTAGAAATTTGGCCCGTAATACTGTTAAAAAGTGGGCAAAATGTTTTCGATTCACAGCAAAAGCAGTTCAACCAATCATGGCAAATTTGCCGAGAGACCGAGTAGTACCCTCTAGAGTATTTACTGTAGTAGGCGTCGATTACGCAGGTCCTTTTGTTATTAAAGATAGAAAGGGAAGGGGCTGCCGTTCAACCAAGTGTTACATAGGTTTGTTCATATGCCTTTCAACTAAGGCAGTTCATTTAGAGCTGATTTCAAGTTTTTACTCAGAAGCGTTCATTCAAGCATTATATCGTTTTGTATCAAGGAGAGGTAAGCCATCTGAAATTATGTCTGATAACGGGACTAATTTTGTTGGGGCTCAACGGGAGCTTCGGGATTTTTTGAATAATAATAAGGATGAAATAATAGGCACTGCATCTTCTCAAGCTATAGAATGGCATTTTATACCGCCCTATTCCCCACATTTCGGAGGTCTATGGGAGGCCGCTGTCAAAAGTGTTAAGCATCATCTTAAAAGGATTATTTCTAATGTTCCATTACTATTTGAAGAATTTTCCACAGTTCTCTCTCAAATAGAGGCAATTTTGAATTCGCGCTTTGTCCATTGAGTTCAGACCCAAACGACTACGGGCCTCTGACCCCGGGCGACTTTATTATTGGAAAATCACTTGTTGCTGCACCAGATCAAGATGTGACAGATATCAATAAAAATAGACTGTCAAGATTCCAACTTCTACAACAAATAAGTCTACAATTTTGGAAACGCTGGAAAGCTGACTATATTGCGGAGCTATAGCGTCGAACCAAGTGGAAGTCGAGTCAAGGTTTTTTAACTGAAGGCTCCCTAGTATTGATTAAAGAAGAAAACACTCTGCCTACCCAATGGGTATTAGGAAGAATATGTGAGCTGCATAAAGGTCCTGATGGAATAGCAAGAGTAGCATCAATTAAAACTCAGTCAGGAGTCATCAAAAGAGGATTTCAGAAAATTTGTCCTCTTCCCACTTCTGCTTGAAAGATTTCTCTTTCAACGCGGGGAGTATGTTCACGCCAACCTTAATGAAGTTCGGACAGTATCTGCTAGGAGAAGAGAGGGCGATAGGCCGCACGCGGTTTTTTCTTTGTTTTTGAAAATGTTTGAAGTTGCGATGTATTTTGCTGTCATTGTCAATATAAAGCTTCATATTTATTGATGATCATTTTATCCATTCAAATAAAAGGAGAAAAGGTAAAAAACAGGCATAGTTATACTTAGCAAGACGGAAAGATATGATGAGGTCCCCACGGAGTCGACGTTGGTCAAAAGCTAGCAGTTGTGCCATCCTCAGTCTTCCGGGATAAGTTGGACGCACTTCACCAAAAGTAATATCTTTAAGCTCATCAGTGGGCATATTGATAAATTATAGAACTTTCACAATATATACGCCAAATATGTTCTATCTCCCGATTCGCAAACTTGCACGGATGCGCGCTAAGCACTTTCCCTAAGTACGGTGACCGGAGCAAGCATCCTCAGCTTATGAATCTTTAAATATTGTGGGAGGTCAAGATCATTGAGGTATTATTCAGTAAATTAATTCAGTATTTTTTACCACCCTTGAGAAACGGTTCCAGATCATTTTTAAGAATGCAGCACATCTCGACAATCCTATTGGCTAGCCTTATATTGTAAGATTTTGGCGTTTCTTTGTATTTCTCAACTGTTCAATGTCAGTTCATTCTTTAACACATTTTTTTCACATTTTTTATAATATATATTTTCATTAGGTTTTCAAATGAGTTATTTCATTCTTTGGACGAATGAGGGTCGGGTGAAACAGCGAAAAATCCTCTCAAAATAAGCAAAAGCGAGTACTGAGTTGCGATAATAATTCAAAAAGTAAATATGGAATACAAAGAATGGAGTAAGGAAAAATGAATGTTAAATAAGTGTCTAAATATATCCCTCAATGCAAGATAAGTCTATCCTTATAACTGATCATCAATATTCTATTTGGTTTGAAAGTGATTTCTGAAATTATCAATCCTTAGAAAACTATTTTCGAAGATTTGATTCATGATAACCACACCCCCACCGTCTATCTTCGACGCTAGTATCATTTTCGTCATCATTTGGAATGAAATCGCAGATAAAAAGTAAATAGTCCATATTATGACCTAATAAAATCGCATCTCTCTCTATCCTCACCCCTAGTTTCATCGTTGTAACCGCATAAAATAAATCGCCCAGAAACAATTCTTCTTCCATGTTTTTACCTTTTCATTTCACATCTCACTGGCCTTGCTCGAAAAATATCAATTGTTTCCTAGGAAAATGTTGAGTTTTTGCACACTCAACCCGTACCTCATGCCGGAATAGACAAACTAGTTGAAATCATTAGAGGTCGATGTTTCTTTGTGTTTTATGCCACACAAAAAATCAAATTGAATTTACTCCGAAAGTGCACTCTGAAAATTTTCAATGCAAATTTTGGATTGGTACATTTAAAAACTCATGAATATCTATCGTTTTTTTTTTTAGGAAAAAGAATCTCCAGATGCAAATAATGTAGCGTGTATATTGACTTTACCGCCTTATCAGAGGCAGGGCTATGGTAAACTGCTCATAGCTTTCAGTTATGAACTAACAAGATTGGAAGGTATGGTTGGTAGCCCTGAGCAACCCCTTAGTGACCTGGGAAAGTTGAGTTATCGAAGTTATTGGAGTTGGGTTCTTCTGGAAATACTAAGAGATTTCAGAGGAACATTGTCCATAAAAGATTTAAGGTGAATGAAATTAAAACAAAATTCTCAATTGCTTCATAGTATATTAGGTAGCTCTTTGAAATGATGTTTTTTCTTGTTTGTTTTTAGCCAAATGACGAGTATCACACAAACTGATATAATTTCGACGTTGCAAAGTATGAACATGGTTAAATATTGGAAAGGGCAACATGTGATTTGTGTGACCCCTAAACTGGTAGAAGAGCACATAAAATCCAGTCAGTATAAGCGCCCAAGACTCTGTGTGGACAGTAGTGCCCTGAGGTGGACACCTAGAAGGCATGTGAATATTAAGTTAGGTAAAAAATAGTATTTGGTTATTAGTGTGTATTATTTGAAAAATTTGAGTTGAAGTGATCTACTAGATCTGAAAATAAAATAATCTGAAGTACTCACCTCACGGAAATTTATTTCTATTCGTTGTTACGTCCAGTGTCCAGATATTTATAGGTACATCCGACCCATAGTAATCACAACTATAAACTGAGAATGATAAAATTGTAAGCATGTTCCGATGTCTTTAATGCATGAAATGAATTCTTGGAAAGCACAGGTCCCTTTTTGAAAAAAAATATTTTATTACAAGACACGAAAGTATAAATAATGTGGTATAACGTGTATAGCTCGAGAGCTGAATTACAACTAACTGGAACAAAAATAATTATTTTGACATCTTGTTCGGAAAACGATACGTGTGCTAGCAGAATCAACATTTTCTTGGGAAAGGCGACGAACTCGCTGAGATATTTCCGTTTTCCTTCCTCTTCATTGAACAATGTTTTAACTAGGTTTTCTTATATACAACGAACCCATCAATACGATTGCTGATTCATAGAGGATGATATTCCCTATGCTAAGGATTTGTGTTACCTTGCTGAACGACAAGTTTTGGTTGGTTTTCGACTATCAGCTTTTTAAATTGCAGGAAAAGTTCGGTTCCTTTCAAATTGGTTGTGATTATTCTCTATTCGCGTTGATTTTTGAAAATAATATTAGTTGTTCTTGTTTAACGAAGTGTTTTTCGTTGCTGATGTTCTTGCAACTTGCAGCCTATTGGTATTTCGAATAGGTACCTTCTACTGTCACGTTTTCTTCTTGGTTGTAGAAGGTTATTTTCATTTTCTCGTTTTCTGTCCGGATGACCTATTGTTTGGATTTTCCAAGTCTCCGAAATATAGGACGATTCAGAGATATGTAGATTTGTTGACCAGTAGAGGTGATTTTCAAGCTCAACAGTTGGACTTTGCATGGGCTTCCTTCTCCAAGTTCGTGAGGTTCCAATTCACCACACAGGTCACTCGAATTCACTGAGAAAATAATGGATTTGGTGATTTTTGAGATTCGAACTCAGGAGATTATCATTCAACCACATCAGTACTTTTTGCAGTTCTATTTCTGCAGTATGTAAAACATGAGCCATGTTTCACCTTCGAATATTAAGGCTATGTTATCAGCATAGCAAAGTGTCTCTGAAAATCTATTATCTGAATAATACTGATTCTGTAAACAAGGAACAGAATTGGTCCCAAAACTGTTCTCTGAGGAACACCAACAGATACATTCAACTGCCTACTGATTTCATTGCAGATTTCTTCTACTCTCTGTGTCCTCTGTGATAAATAATTTTGCATCAAGTGTAGAGCGTTACATCGTATGCCACACCCAAAGAATTTTCTCAGAAGTGTCGGATGCTTTTGCAAGGTCAATAAAAACCGCTAGGCATTTCGACGATGTTTCCAATGCTTTCACTGTTTGTTCCACAAAATCTAGTATGGCATGTTCAGTACTTTTGTTATATATGAATCCAAATTGCTGTTTTGTTATCACGTGATGCCCATTAAAAACTATCACCAGTCTTTTTATTTTTACTGAATGTTCCAATAGTTTCGCGAAATTGTTAATTACTGAAATTGGTCGATGATTACTAACGACATTATGTTTCTCATTCCTCTTGAATCTTTCCACTGATGTGGAATAGTTGCATTTTCAAAGCATAGGTTATAACATGAACATGTGATTTCAATCTTTTGCTATGAGGTTGATATGAAAGCTTGAGGAAAGTTATAAGGAAAATAGGATTTAGGTGGAGAAAAACAATAACTAATCGCACTCTGTTAACGGAAAAACCAGATATTCAATATAAAAGGTCGATTTTTCTAAGAAGTATGAAAAAATTTCGAGGAGAAGGCCGTCCAATAGTTTATATGGATGAAACTTATATTCATTCTTCACATACCCATGAAAAATCTTGGAGTGATAATAGTAATGAGGGACTTCGAAGACCTGTGTCGAAAGGCCAAAGACTGATTATAGTCCATGCATGTTCCCAATGCATATTTGGCATTCAATTCACAAACCAAATCAGGCGATTATCATGGAGAAATGCATTTTGAAAATGATAATTGTCATTGATAATGCTCCATATCATAATGTAGAAATTAATAAAGCTCCTAATTTTGGTTCAAAAAGGGAAGAAATGAAGATGTGCTTAAGAAGTCGTGATATCCCTTTCACAAATGACATGCTGAAAGTGGATCTATATGGCATTATAAAAATGAATAAATCACGTTTCAAAACTTACGAAGTAGACAAAATACTACAAGATTGGGAACATGAGGTTTTGAGATTACCTCCTTATCATCCTGATCTAAATCCTATTGAGCTCGTTTGGGCATCCTTGAAGCAGTATGTTACGTTGAAAATGTGGATTTCAATTTTAAAAATGTAAAGAACTATTGCGATACATTTTTTGAAACATTTTCGAAAGAGGAGTGGTTGTCTCGATGTAAACATGCTAAAGACATCGAGAATTTTTATATGAAGACAGAAGCAGCTGAAGATACTATCTTGGATAGCATAATAATAAATCCGAACGATAATAGTGAATAGTTCCGATACTGGTAGTGAATCAGAAAGCGATGATGGTTAAATCGCAGGAGTTTAGTGCTTCCAAAATATATTTATACACACATATATTTTTGTATTATTAATTTAATATCTTACTGGACCAGCTATCACCTATTTATTCGATAGTGTGTTTGTTGAATGGTATATCAGGCCGAACTTCCGTTGTCTATATAATTCACAACATTGAAACCTGTCAAATATGATTATGTTGAAAAACTAGCCACTGAACTAATATGAAAAAAAAATGAAATCCAAACAAAAGAATTAAAATGTACAGTTAATTGATCACTGAAATTTATAATTAGAGAAGGATTTGAATAAGTGAACAAAAATAATATGTGAAGCAATAATAAGAATAAAATCTGTTTAACGTTGACTGTACTCACGACGTTACGTATAAAGCACTCCTCCATTGGATGAAGAACTTCATTTAACCGAAAGAGAATCTTACTCCAATACAATTTCAGCTGAAAGGAATCAGCGAGATGGAAGTTACGCCGATCGCACCTCGAAATTTGTCAGTCATTACTTGACCCAACTAGACTCTCGCTTCAAATTATTATTTTTGTATTCATAATGAACATATGCTATTCTTATCAATATTATGTCGTCAAAACCTTTGCAGGTCGAGTCCATAATTCCCAATACACCGACCAGTTAGCGAACGCGCTGGTTATATTAGCCAAATACCACTTCCCGCATCACGGAGTGAGAGAGAACTGGCTTCGGGATTCGTGTGTCGAGAACAAACGCAACGGACTCTTAAACTTCATTGTTTCAATTTATTCTGATTTTTCGAAGTGATTATTGTTTTCAGTGGAGTGACGATGGATTTTTGAATCGAAACACTTGGCTGTTGCCCATCATGCATTGCAATGTTTTTTTTCCAAGGAAAGAAAAGTATTTTTGTTCTCAATTTCAATGGTTTCTATCCGTGATGTCTGCTGCTCGTCTGTTTCAGACGATCAGGCTTGAGTAGTATGTACCCGATGGGTTCTTAGTTTTGATTCTGGCTGTTGACATGTTACAGATATAAAAAGTAAGTAACAAAACGGTTTCCTCTCATTAACCGCGTTGCTGGTCTGAGTCAGTCGAACGGGTTTCAGTAGAGCGCACATTAACGGAGTCCAATATTCCATTGCTCGACTGTTTTAGAAGGATGGGCTTGAGAACAAACAGACGATATGAGATATGCAATACATTTATCATGCAGAAAATGTAGAATGCCGATTTTCCATACGTTTGTTTTCTATTTCAAACTGGAAATACAATGAGCAATCCGAAAATAATTTTTGACAATGTAAACTCGGCATTATAAAATGGTGTACGAATTGTTCGTCAAAACCAAAAATAAAGTATATAAATGTATCTCTGTATACATGGTCAACATAAGTAACGTTATAGAAAAAAACAGACATTGTGTTCATGTTAATACAAACCTAGTAAGGATAATTCTAGTACCTACTAATTCACTTGCAAAAAAACAAGTATTGTATCCAATCAACTCTTTTCCTTTCCCTCATAGCGATTCCATGAAGAAATATTTATGCCTTTAAGTTCATCCCAATTATTCAGGTTAGATTTCACCTGAGAAAACCACAAAAAGGCATCCTCTTCAAAAAGTTCAGCAGCCGCCTTGAATAATTCGACGTTATCTAACCCACGAGCATGCGCATATCCAGTGATTCTATCTAGGAAATTATGAAGATACCCTGAATTTTCATTGAATTCCGAACCCCAGTCAGAGATTGGAAGTTGTCTAGCATTATAAGTAACAACAGGTGCAGGAATATTTATCACTGGTTGTATGCCTGATGAGGGTTGCGTAGCATTTGGATCACTAGATACAACGTGTTTTTCATGCAGATCTGACTCCAAGACAAAACAAGTCGCCAGGGGTTCATTTTCAAAAAGTATTTCATCTTTATTTTAACCTGTTTGTGAGGGCATCCGTTTGATAAGACCGATTACGTGTGCAAGTCGAGATTTTAATCCCTTGAACAAAGAATCAGAAGACAAAATAGTTAAGGCTTTCGCGGCCGAGGTTTTCAGTATCACTACTTTTATTCGGGTTTGAAGGCCGTCGTTTTTTGGAATTTCTTCCTAACGTTTCGATGGCTCGAGTGGCTAGCTTCTTCAGAGGCTCATCCATCTTGAAATTCACTCCGATGACTGGAGATTTTTCCTTCGCAAGTTGTATTTATGCAGATTCAGGTAGTTTGCGGTGCTAATTATTCCATTCGGATTAGGGGAATTGTCATTGATATTGATTACCTTGTTTACCTCATCTGGGTTCGGAGAATAATCATCATTATTATCTGAAGAACAACCTGCAGTTATTATCGATTTTCTTAAAATAGGATTCCATATTCGGTTGAGGTTGACTGCTTCTTCTTTTCTGTTGAAATAATCCGTGTGTTTGTGGATTTCTATTGCCTCCCGTACCAGTCGGCTATGGTATCCCTGGTTGGGTGCAATCAGTTTTGCATTTTCAAACAGAATCCTGTGGTTACTCTCACTAAGTGCGTGTTCCGCCACAGCTGACTTGTCAGTTTGCCCTAGTCTGCAGTTTCTCTCATGTTCCTTCAGCCTTGTTCGCATGGATCTTTTGGTGGTACCGATGTATACCTTCCCACAGGTGCACGGTATGCGATAAACCCCTGCTGCAGACAGTGGATCTCTTTTGTCTTTAGCCGATCTGAGGCTAAAGACAAAGAAGATCCAACAGAGCCTCAGATCGGCTAAAGACAAAAGAGATCCACTGTCTGCAGCAGGGGTTTATCGCATACCGTGCACCTGTGGGAAGGTATACATCGGTACCACCAAAAGATCCATGGGAACAAGGCTGAAGGAACATGAGAGAAACTGCAGACTAGGGCAAACTGACAAGTCAGCTGTGGCGGAACACGCACTTAGTGAGGGTAACCACAGGATTCTGTTTGAAAATGCAAAACTGATTGCACCCAACCAGGGATACCATAGCCGACTGGTACGGAAGGCAATAGAAATCCACAAACACACGGATAATTTCAACAGAAAAGAAGAAGCAGTCAACCTCAACCGAATATGGAATCCTATTTTAAGAAAATCGATAATAACTGCAGGTAGTTCTTCAGATAATAATGATGATTATTCTCCGAACCCAGATGAGGTAAACAAGGTAATCAATATCAATGACAATTCCCCTAATCCGAATGGAATAATTAGCACCGCAAACTACCTGAATCTGCATAAATACAACTTGCGAAGGAAAAATCTCCAGTCATCGGAGTGAATTTCAAGATGGATGAGCCTCTGAAGAAGCTAGCCACTCGAGCCAGCGAAACGTTAGGAAGAAATTCCAAAAAAACGACGGCCTTCAAACCCGGATAAAAGTAGTGATACTGAAAGAATCAGAAGAACCTTCAAATTCACCAATTGCATCTTTGATTGACGATAAAGTTATATCAATTGCGTTTTTTTCTGTCTTGAAATCATAATTATATAGACTCAGTATAAGGCTTAGGCCGAACCTAGACCACCCCCCTCCATGAATAGAGTTGAAGACGAGTTACCTCGAATGACCTCTGATGTATGTGTGTGTACCCACTAACGTGTGGAACTGTGACCTTGATTACTGAAAGTTGGCGGTTCAAGCTTGCACGGCATTGTCCTTGTTTGAAATTGAAATTACTTGGAGAAAAAGTTTATCTTATTATCATTTTCGTAAGTTTGTATATTTGGTTACTTTCATAAAACCTTGATGATGAGTTACTCTGAATGATCTTCGTGTACCCTCTAGCTTTGACCTTGAATACCCTCGAGTGTTTCTGGGGATGAGCTTGAACGGTATTGTCCTTGAACAACATTGAAATAAGTTTGAAAATGTTTAGAATGACCCCGATAAATATCGTAATTTTTTAATATACTGTGACCTTCAATAACCTTGATGACGAGTTACGCTGAATGTCCCTTGTGTACCCTCTAGCATGTTCTGCTTTCGACCTTGAATACCCTTGAGTGTTGGCGGGGTTGAGCTTGAACGGTATTGTCCTTGAATGACATTGAAATGAAAAAAAATTAAAATGGTCTCTACAAAAATCAGCACTTTTAATATTTTGGACCTTCAATGACCTCGATGACGAGTGACTCTGAATGTACCCTTACTCTTGAGTGTTGACGGGGTCGAGAGTGAACGATTATACCCTTTACTGAAAATGAAATGAGTTTGAGAACGTTTGAAGTGCTCCCGTTATCGCAATTCAGAATATTTTGTGAGCTTCATTAAACTTGATGTCGAGTTACCCTGAATGTCCTTTGTGTACTCTCTGGCCAGTGCAACTTGGACCTTGAATACCCTTGCCCTTGAGTGTTGGTGAGGTCCGACCAAATATCGTCTCCTTCAATATTCTGTGACCTTCAATGATCTTGATGACGAGTGATCCTGAATGTTTTTTGTGTACCCTTTAGCGTGTGCAGCTTCGGCCTTGGATGCCCTTGAGTGTTGACGGGGTCGAGATTGAACAGTTATACCCTTTAATAAAAATGAATTCGAGAACGTTTGAAGTGGCTCCGTTACCGGAATTTGGAATATATTGTGAGCTTCAGTGCCCTTGTTAACGAGTTAGCTTAAATGGTCTCAAATGCATGTATATTCACCCTCTATCGTACGCAGCTTTGACCTTGAATATCCTTGAGTGTTGGCGGGACCAAGCTTGAATGATATTGCCGTTGAATTACTTTGGAATGACTTTGAAAACTTTTTGAGTGGTCCCGATGAAATATTGCTACTTTTCATAATTTGCGACCTTCAATAACCTAACGACGAGTTACCCTGAATAACATTTGCTGTATGTGTGTGTGCCCTCTAGCGTGTGCACCTTTGACCTTGAATACTTTTCGAGTTCGCGGCTCCAGCTTGAATAGAATTGCCCTTGAATGACAATGAAATGACATTTTGAATCGTTTCAAGTGGTCCCGACGAAATATCGCAATATTGAACAGTTTATGACCTTTAATAACCTTGATGATGAGCCTTCAGTTCTACACATGACCGCACAGAGTATCTGAAGCAGTCATGGTCACGTGATACGTCAGATGTATGAAGGCGTGAACTTTCGAATTTTCTCGTCTACGACCACGTCGGGCAGTCTTTGGAAGGTATACGAAATTCTAATATTCTCGTGATGATTGGTGGGGTATTTGAATGTCCTCAGACGTAGTGCGGGATATTTGGAAACAGTGATTGGAATGTCTGCAGTTTCTTTCATTACTGACTGATTCAGCGAGGCTACGAACCACATGTTAGCATAGTTATAAACCAAGTGAAGATGCCAAATTACTCTTGAGAGGTGAACGGGAAGGAACACTCCAGAAAATTCTAGAAAAACGAAAGAATGAATTAGAGCAAATAGAAAAACAACGAAAAGCAGACTTCCAAAAGGTTCCAGAACATCAGGACAAGTTCGAGCATGTGTTACACAAAACCGAAGTACGAATGGAAGAACTGAAAAAAGATCTGGAAGAAGAACTAAAAACAAATCTGAAAGGAGAACTGAAGGAAAACGTTAAGGAAATTGACGACGAGGTTAAAAGAGAAGTGCATATAGTACGAGAGGAGTTGAGAGGACTAGAAAAGTAGATAGTTCTCCTCAAGAACCAGGATCGCTGAGACGCAGCGAATGGTTTATTCGAGAAAATTTTGGAGGAGATCGAATAGTAGAATGAGCACCCAGAAGAAGATAACGTACTATAGATGTGGAAAACCGGAACATCTTATAAAAGACTGCTGTGTGAAAATGCCGCAGAGGTTTTGCTACAGATGTAGAAAACCGGGGCATTTTATAAAAGACTGCTGGAAGAGAATGCCAGAGTAAATGTTATAGATGTTGTAGATCAGGACATTTCATGAAAAATTGCAAGGTCAGAATGCCCCCAAGATCCAACTCACCTGCCAGGACGCCGCCAAGTTCGCAATCCCCGGCGAGGTCAAGGTCCCCGAGGTGTAGCATTCCAGAATGCTACTATTTTCATTTTCTCATAATAGCCTAAAATTCATGAAATTTCGCGACTGCAATCGAGTTCTGAGCGGAAGTAAATGTTCAAGCTAAAGATCGATCTAATTTTCCAGTGGCTTGAAATCATCATCATTCATTAATATCGGGCATCAATCATCATTTGAGACTTTTCCTTATTCCTCAATACGTATAGGTAGTTTTTTCTAAACAAAAAAAACGGCACGAAATTATCTATATCCATTCAAATTGTTCTCCCTGTATATGTCAAAACGGATCGAAAACGAAGTGCGCGCTGTTTACAGATGTTCGTCTTCCGACCACGAAAAATTCTGGACAGGCAGTACCGAGATAGCCTTGAGAAAGCGAAAGTGCTCAACTGAATTTGTCGAGAACTCGTCATTTTCCATAAATTGTTGGTTTTGTGTGACAAATTTTTCGGTCAATCATTGAATTCATATTTGCTAAGATAAGAGACGTTATATTTGTTATTCAAACCCTCCAAGTGGGGTGAGTTTTCAATTTTTTCGGCATGTACCAAAGGCTAATTAAAATTATTTAGGGTTTCCTGGGCGGACTACTCTTCCTTCTTGTGAAAATTTCGTTCAGCCTAAGAGTCTTCACAAAAAAAATTGCCAAGTTTTTTTTGTAGTCCAGTCCTTGGTGGAATTCAACGTTCTTGATTAACCATCACATTTTACCACCGTGAGATCCAAATCACGCCTAGCAGTTGAAACTGGATTGGCACTGAGATTTTTTTTCAATGCCGGCCAATTCCCAGCCGTCCTGGTGGTGCGATCTACGCATCAAGTTTCATACATCTCCACAAAAAGCCAGATTTGTATATATTTCATTCATCTAGTAATTTCGATACCTATCGTCTTTAAATTTGGTACGTAAAACAATTCTTAGGGTGTGACTGCGACAAAAATAGAATGAAAACTGATCAAATATATATGTATGTTATATATCCCTAGACAATGGCCCTATTGTACCATAATTGCGTATTATATTAATTAGGTATTATTGGTATTGGTGAGTTGGATGGTGACAGATGCGCTGCGACCTGCTTAGATCTATTGTGCCCCATCTTCTTCTGCTATCTCAAGGTGTTCTCGTTTATAGCAGCCCCTCAAGCCTCAATTCCTTCAGGAATTCAAGGATTTTGAGGGGATCTATTCGTGGTATTTCTCCCACAGTCAGCTGGAATGGTCCCAGTATATTCGATCTTTTGTGATGTACAGCAAAACACTTCATCAGGATTTGATGGGGTGTTTCTGTATATTCTCCGCAGAACCTTCAGGTGCTGTCCTCCTCTAAGCCTAGCTTCCTTAGGTGTTCTTTGAGTCTGCAATGCCCAGTTAGAAATCCCGTGATTGCCTTTAGACTAGTTAGAAATCCCGTGATTGCCTTCAGACTAGTTTTGCTGAGGTTAATCAGTGTCTTCGATCTTGCTCGGTTGAAGTTTCCGAGGAGATCTTTGGCCTGCCGCAGCAATGGAAGTCTTTCCCAGTGTGTTGCTCTCATTGCTTCTTCCGTTTTATTGAGTTCTTCTTGGAAGTAAGAGTTTCCAAGTCCGCAGAATGGTTCTGGCCCGATCAGTGGTGCTGATGCACCTTTTCGTGCCAGGATGTCTGCTTGTTCGTTCCCCTTCACTCCGACGTGCCCTGGCACCCAGAGTAGGGTCACCTTGTTGTTCCTGCCTAGGTCGTCAAGTTTATCTAGGCATTCCCGAACCATCTTCGAATTGATGCAAAAGGAACTCAACGCTTTGATGGCTGCTTGGCTATTGGAGAGGATCACAATTTCCTTGTTCCGATATTTCCTGTCGAGGTTGAGCTGCATGCACCCTTATATGGCGTGAATTTCCGCTTAAAAAATGCTGGGGAACTGGCCCATGGGCTCGGAGTATTTGGTGCGAGGCCCATAGACTCCTGCTCCAGTTCCCTCGGGAGTTTTGGACCCGTCTGTGTACCATGTTATGGTATTCCTTCTTAGTGCTTGAATGGATTCCATGCTCCAATCTCTCTTGGTACTCAGTTCTGTTCGAAAGAGTTCCATAAAACTGAATTTCTTGATGATTTCGTCAGTTGGGAGATCGGCAAGGTGTGCGCTATCGGGAGAGGCTAAGTTCCCTCCCCCCGTGTGCTATCCCCTTGAGTCCGACTTTGGCCAACCTGAGGTGTGCTCCCCAAGCAGTTCTCCTCACCATGATATGGAGAGGTGTGAGGTCCAAGATGACCTGTAGTGCTGCCGTTGGAGTCGATCTCATTGCTCCTGTTATGCAGAGACATGCAAGTCTTTGCACCATCTCTAAGGTTTTCCTTGTTGTGGCGACTTCGGTTCTGCCACTATCATGGTGTATATCCATCGCAGTACCGATGGGTTACAGCCCCACGTTTTTTCCGCAATGTTCCTGCACACCATCAGTGATGATTTTGCCTTGTTGACGATCTTTTCTACGTGTCTGTTCCAGAGTAGTTTTGAGTCTAGGATAAGCCCTAGATACTTCACCTCTTGCTGCCATTCTAAGTCTGCTCCGTCGAGACGAATGGTCCTTAGGTGCTGAAGCTTCGTTCTTCTAGTGAAGGGTACCACTGTGGTTTTTTGGTTTTTGAGTTGATTCTCAGCCCCACTGAGAGGCACCACCTTCTGGTAGTCTCTAGCTCCCTTCCTACTAGATTGCAGAGGGTTCCTTCGAATTTGCCTTTGGCCATGATGACTATGTCGTCAGCATATCCTAGGCAAGTGACTCAGTTCCCGGTCAGTGTTCCGAGTAGTTCGTCTACTACAAGACTCCACATCAGAGGTGATAGTACCCCTTCTTGTGGGCATCCTCTGTTTGTGCTGATCCGAAAGCTGTTCTCGCCCACTTTCGTTTCCGCAGTTCTTGTAGCCAGCATTTGGCACATCCATCTGGATGTGGTTCTGTCCACTCCCCTTTTCATCACGGCTCTTTTTATTGCTTCGTGAGAGGTGTTGTCGAATGCCCCCTCTATGTCTAAAAAGGCGCATATTGCCTTTTCTTCAAGCTCAAGTAATCTCTTTATGTTTTCGGTTAGCACGAACAGAGAATTAGGTAACCCTGAAGCTAGTGCGACTCATTTAAAACCGCTTCTCCATTTCCTTTCTTCAAGGTTTGCTCTATAAGCAGAGACGAACCTATATAATGATCCGAGACTAGATCAATCTCATTCTGGTCTGGTTTCACGGTAGTAAAGTACGACAAGCAAGTCGAAAAGTAATAAAGTAAATACATGCTATCCAAAAGTGAACCGAATTGTCAAAGTACAAGTAAACAAAAGTGCAAAGCCAAAGAGCAAAGCAAAACCAAAGTGAACCACTAGTTTCCTGGAGACCCCAGTATAAATTCAAGAATTAAAGAAGAAACAAGTAGAAATGAAAAACTTCCCTCTAGACTTTTGTGTTTGTTTTCGAAAACACAATCGCCAAGGCTACGATACAACAAATTGGCGCAGTCGGTAGGATTGACTCAACTTTACTGAAAACTCAGGACGGTGGTTACCAAGCCTTCAACGTCAAGAAGAATCCACAACCCCCACGAAGACGGTCTCTCTGACAGCATTGGAAAAATCAACGCTGGACTCACGGTTTACAGAGCTAGGATTTCATCATCGTACACCCAGAACCAAACAACCACATCCCATTCCTAAGAAGACGGTCTCTCTGACGGTTCTCAAGAAAGAAGAACTGGACTTCCGGTTAACAGAGCTGGGATTTCATCTTCTACACCCAGCCAACCACATCTTCCTCGAGAAGACTGTCTCTCTGACGGTTCTCAACGCAGCAGAACTGGACTCCTGGTTAACAGAGTAGGATTTCATCTTCTATACCCAGATCAAGTCATCAACTTCAATATCATACTTCAGTAAGTAGTCATCTCGATTTTACCTTCATCTCATTGACATTGGTTATATCGAATAGAACTGTTCTGATATCTTCTATCCTGTCTACAATGAATCCTGAATATTTGAGTGAGGGTTTCAAAAATTCGCATTTTCGGAGGTTCACCGTCAAATCAGCTTCCTACTTCATTTAACAAGGTTGAGTGCTCTTCTAGAGTAGCAGAAATAACGATAATATCGTCATGGTACGTCAATATATTTGGCTCATATTTTGGCCCGAAAATAGAATCCACCAACCTGCACAGAATCTGAGCAGAATTTCTCAAACCAAAGGAAACCCTTACAAAATGAAACAATCCTCTACCGGGGACACTAAATGCTGTTTTTTCTCGCGATTCTGGGTCTAAAGAAATCTGCCAGAATGCCTTACGCAAATCTAGGGATGAGATGTACTTTGCATTCCTCAACATACTAACTATTCTATCCACTCTAGGTAATGGGAAACAATCATATTTAGTTTTCTTCCATCGAAACATAGCCTCATTTCTTCATAATTCATTTATTTATTTATTTGATACACCATTCAACAGCCGAGGCCTTTTACAGAATGGGAAGAAGCAATAATTACAGTACATGCAATATGTATACAGGGTGTTCCTTAAACACATCCTAATATTTGAGGAGGTAATTCTTAGACCCATTTTGAGATAAAAACTTCCTATGGACGTATGTCCTAAACGCCTCAACTTTTGAGATACAGGGTGGCAAAGTTTTCACAAATATACAGTTTTTTAATAATAACTGAGATAATTTTGTAGATATCTCTGGCATATTTGGTACATATATTCCATGCCTCAAGGCGCATTTTCTGATGTACAATTTTCTTTATTTTCTCTGCCAGTGGCGTACGTACGAGTTTTGAAATGTATATTGTTGGCGAAAAAAATACTACGCCACTGCTTTATCTTGAAATGAAAATTATTTTTAAAATCTCCATACATTTTTGAGCACATTTGATTTGCTGGGTTTATCAAAGTGACATTGAATTTTGATAACGAGTTGAATATTATCAGACAAATAGGTCACAATAATGGTTTCCCTGCTCATATAATCAATAGAATCTACAATAAACACAGTACAAAATCTCTTAACCGTAGCCTGATCCCTACTACCAACTCCAATAAATATTGCTCTATCCCTTATCTAGGTAAAGTTTCACAAGATATTTCCAATATCCTAAGACGACATTGTAATGATACAAATTTTTCTTTTTATACTATAGATTCGACTTCCAAATTGCTAGTGAACACTAAAGATAAAGTTCCCTTTTTCCACAAATCAGGAGTTTACAAAATTTCTTGTTCACAACCAAATTGTTCTGCTCAATACATTGGACAGAGTGGTAGAAAAATAAAAACAAGAGTTCTGGAACATGTTAAACTTATCGACGGTTCCAGAAATCTACAATTGGATGAATACAACACAAAAAGTTCTTTTGCTAATCATATCCTCAATGAAAACCATAGCTTTGATATTGATTCAGATCTGGATATTTTACACATATGTCAAAAAGGTACTTTACTCAATCTTCTAGAGATTTTTGAAATCAATTCCGCTGCTAATAACCCTAATGTTGTTTCTCTTAATGAGTAAGTACAGTTTGACTGCAGAAAGTTTTTCAATTCCCTTAATTTCAACTAAAAATTCCCCTCCCTCCCCCTGCCTTGATCTTCCATAAATAATTATCATGGACTCTGTATAATGTTTGCTTGATGGTTGGCAACTCTTGTTCATCCCAAGAATGGATGATAGATGTCAGTGTTAATCATGGTTGTTGCGCTCCCTACCATATTGTATGCCATTTAAAATTAATCTTCTATAATATTTCACTTTGATTTTTGTAACGAGAGGGCCTGTATGTGGGGTGTTGGATCTGTCCACCCGGGACATGACTCGAAATGTCAGCTCTTTGATTCTCGTTCCGTGTGTGCCAGACCCTGTGCCGCATTTCCATGTCATCTCGACAATTGGAAAAATTTCGACAGTTGACAGTTCTGTCAGCTGACTCTCCTCCATTTCCTACTCAATCTGTGAACGGTATTGTTTTCCAAGTATCCTTTAATGTGGATTTTTCAAATATTGCATATTGGGCACAAGGGCTCCAAGCCCCCCAATCTTTAACGTATTTATGGTTTTAGGGATGTCCCAAATTCCCCTAATATCAACTTAATCATATTTGTCATTAAAAAAAAAAATTATGTCCTTTTGAATTTCACCATGTGATTTTACTATTTTTTCATCTCCATGTAAGTAAATTTTATACTTCATTTTTCAACTAATACTATATTACTCTTCCTTTATTGTAGAATTCAATGTGAATTCAGCTGATGATGAACCTATGTAGGTTCGAAACATGTACTGAATCACCGTACTGACATCTTTCGAATATTAAATTGTGGAGACGACTTTGAGTTTTTCTGCATCGTAAATCTACTACACTCCACTTTGAGATACAATGGACTTCTACCACAGGTTAAAGAATTTATTTACTGCACCTCTTGGAAATATGGAGTTTGTCGATATGTGACTTCTTTTAAAGATGAAAATCAGAAAAAACAGCGTACCCACCATAGCAATAAAAAACGAATTCTCTGTATGTACAAACGTCAGTAGCTAATATTGATGTTGGTTTGAAGTAAGGTGTTGGTGTTAAAAACTGTCACAGCGCGTTTTGATTGATTTTGAAGTGTTATTGAAGTTATTTTGGTAGTCCGCTCTTTTTCTGAATATCAGTAAATATGGTAGATTATACGAATGTGGAAATGGCGCAAATGCATTACGTATATGGCCTTGCCGATGGTAATGCAACCGAAGCCAGGCGCATTTATCAGGAACGATATCCTAATCGTGCCTTACCAGATAGCCGAACCTTTTCAAATATTCATCGTCGACTTGGGGAAACTGGTAGTTTCACGAAAGGGACTCCGGAAGGTAGACCTCGTGTAGTAAGAACTCCTGAAATTGAGGAACATCCTGAGACTAGTACGAGGAAGATCGCTGGAACTCTGGATATTTGTCACCAAATTGTTTGGCGTATTTTGGTTGATTTTTTGTTATACCCATACCATATTTCAAGAGTGCAGGCATTACTCCCCAGAGATTTTCCACAGCATGTGAACTTCAGTCAGTGGTTTCTTCAAAGTATTGCACTAAATCCGCAGTTTGAGACACAAATTTTGTTCACAGACGAAGCAAATTTTTCTCGGAATGCCATTCAAAATTTCCATAACAATCATGTGTGGGCTGAAGAAAATCCCCATGCAATAACCCAAACCCATCTCCAGGAATAATAGGTGATCATCTAATAGGCCCATTTTTTCTACCAGGACACCTTGATGGTCGTTCTTATTTACACTTTCTCGAAGAAGACATACCTGGATTATTGGAAGATGTGCCACTTGCGTCAAGGAATCGAATATGGTACATGCACGATGGCGCCCCTCCGAAACCATTTAAATACAGTTTATCCTAATCGTTGGATAGGTCGCGGAGGACCTCAGCAATGGCCAGCAAGATCCCCCGATCTCAACAGTTTAGATTTTTTTTATGGGGTCACCTTAAAACTCTAGTGAATAAAACTCCCGTTAATACTCTAGAAGATTTAAGAGAGCGAATAGTTGCCTCGTGTGATACTATACGAAATACGCCGGTAATATTTGAACGGGTGCGTAATTCCATGCGTAGAAGGGCGGAAGCATGCATACTAAGTGCAGGTGGCCACTTCCAACAATTTTCATAATCAGTTTTGGTATTATTACTGATTGACAAATTTTTGCTATTCGTTTAGACTTACTGTCACAAAATAAAATAAAACTCGTTTTACAAATTCCCTCAAAAATAAATGAGGATTTCGAAAATGATTTTATTTTGAAAAGAAAGCATTGGCGTAGTACTTTTTCCCCAAAAATATCCAATGCGAAACCCGTAGGGACGCCACTGTTTGAAAAATACAAATTTGTGTACATCAGAAAATGCGCCTTGAGGCATGGAACATATGTACCAAATATGCCAAAGATGTCTACAAAATTATCTCAGTTATTATTAAAAACTAATAATTTTTGAAAACTTTGCCACCCTGTATCTCAAAAGTTAAGGCGCTCAGGACCTACGTCCATAAGAAGTTTTTTTCTTAAAATGGGTCTAAGAATTACCTCCTTAAATATTAGCATGTGTTTAAGGAACACCCTGCATATCAAGCTATAAAATAGGTAAATTACTAAAAACACAGAAAAAGACAAAAAAGTGTAAACAAAGATGATTGACACAGCGTAGAGACGTGCATGAGCTGAAAAAAAACTCAGTGATTCATTTTGACCAACAAAACTGGGGAACACCAATTACTATATGGGAAGGTTACACTACTCCTAACCTCAACACATCTTCGAGTTCTTTATTCAACATTTTCAGCTTGTACGGTGACAGGCGTACTGCCGCTGACGTATAGGTAAGGCATCACCAGTATCAATATGTAAACATATATTTTTTGCATGACCTAATCTGTCTTCTCTACTCACACTTTGAAAAGAGGCAATTACTTTATCAATCAACTCTCTCTGAGGAGGTTTCAAATCGTCCAAAGTACACAAATCATTATGCAGTACAAAATCTGATTCATTTTCGAAAACTATCAAATCGGTATGACACAGATCACTCTGTATATCCCAACGGTTTTCTTTGAGATTGAGTTTTATTTGAGATAACTTAGCGAAATCACTGCCTAAGATGAAGGGGTGCTTGATGGAGGGGTACTACTAATGTCTTAACAACCTGACATGAGTTACCAACACAGACTGGTAAATCAACAAATCCCGTAACGGTGTTTACCGTTTCATCTGCTGTAAAACTTGAGGCGATAGATCCTTGGTCCATCACTTCCACGCCTAGATTTTCGATCAAATCTAAACCCCTTTCACCAAGTGAACTGACTGTTGAGCCTGAGTCTAAAAGAGCTATAATGTTACGTCCAAACAAACTTACGGAAATATAAGGAAGATTGTCCTTACTCATAGGTAGAAGAAGAGGAACAATCTGTTCAGATAAATCTCAAAATTTTTATAAAAATGTTTTACATGTTCCAACCAGGATTTTCACCCTGGAGAATCATGTGGTATTAGAATTTTTACAAATTGTAGAGTTTATAATTGTTTTTCTTTTATTGCTCTTCTAGGTACTCACAATACTCCCTCAATATTTTCTTTCTAACACTGTACCTCTATTTCAACCTATCTGTATCAGTTTATGTTTACAGAATAGACAACTTTACAATTTACAATCCCACCGCTCTGTTACTAGTGTAGTAATTGCTGAAAGGGTATCATTTTTGTTGATGGCAGCGGCTGTCACCAGACGTAGATTTCTCCACGTCAAATTTTGGATGTTGAGGCAATTTCCGAAAGAGGCATGAATTCGGCCCTTTGCACGAAGAAAAAGTCTTTAGTGAGAAACCTAGGGTTTAATTTCTGCTTCTTCGTATATTCTGAAATCTGAAAATAGGGCGGCTTGTAGGAAATGAAATCCTCTGATAATTTCAAGCAATATATGAGCAACGAAATGAAAATAGGAACTCACAAAATAGATTAGAAAAAAAATATACAACAAAAGAAATATGCATTGAAAACAATTTATAACAAAGTGACATTTACCGTACTATTAAGTTTAATCAAAATATTGAAAAATGAAGTGAGACCGGCAATGGTCTTCTCTATGCATAAGAAAAATGCAAATTCCACAAACAGAAAAATGTGTACCCAGAACACAAAAATCTGATGTACTTATATCTATAAATGCCTCTAGATTTGCCCGACTGGCTAAATGTATATTATAGGCCGCCCTACGGCCCGAACTACTCGATGTCAGAGAGAGTCAGAAAGATTTCGCAACTTGCGATTCAAACAACAGACGTAAAATCAATGATGGTTTCTCTTCCCAAAAGTGAATAGAATGGTTATTTACGTTAACACACAGCAAAATTGACATACCAGTTGGTCCTCTGTCTACCTTGTATGGCGGTTTCTTGGGCGACTCCCATTCCATATTTTCTCTTGGTTTCCAAATACGAATATATATTCAGAACCAAACGACACTTATGCACACGAATTACTAATATCCTTATTTTTCCTGATTGTAATTAACTTCTACCCCCGTGACTTGAGACGCGACCCCATGATTTAGGGAGGGACTACGAATCCCTTCCGCGCTCAACGCGCGATTCCCGCTCGCTCAGATCTCTCGATCTTCTGTCTAGCGCGACTTCCGTTCAACTTCCAAGAGCGACTTTTTTCTCGTCCACTCTCAATTCGAGCCAATGCCCGTCATTTGTTTGCAGATTTTGCAGAAATCCATTTTCGCGAGCCTGCCGCCCACACAGCGCTATCCGTCAGCTGACCACACGCGAAGGCGATGTTTTGTCTATCAAAAGTTTACACATTGAAATCTCATATCTAGTCTAGACTGAAACAAAGACTTCGTGAGAGAAATTCTCAAATGAATTTTGATACATTGTATAAGAAGCTTTCATATACAAGGTGCGAATACTTATATTGAGTTCACTTAAAATGCTCTGCATTACAGCATTCCATATTTGAAACAGATTTTTTTCTTTTCATGGTGCAATTTTGGAAGGTATGATTTGGAAATCGGCAATTATAACAAATCAAAGACTTAGAATAATCTGTGGAATCTTTTCCTACTGAAGATGTACTGGGTTTGGGAGAAACGTCCCACTCTTTCCCGTTGGCTGTTTTCAGAGGAAGATGACTTAACAATTGGTTTACGACTTGAGAATTTACCACCTTTTTTTGTCAAATAATTTGAATTGATATTTGTCAGGACAGTTGAGACTGAAGGTTCTTCAATTTGGTATGAACAAGTAAGTTCTGAATTTTTGGGTTTTTGAATTGATCTAATTTTTATAAAATTTGCTTCTTCAAGTCTCTTACATAGTTTGGTCAAATCGGTGACAGTAGTGATGTCTGTTAGAGCTAATTGTGAAATATATTCTGGCAGTGAATTTTTTCGAATGACCCTTACCTTTGAAGACTCATGCGGGGGACGACTAAGTCTTTTGAAGTAGTTCTCCATAACTGCAGAAAATATAACTATGGATTCATTTTTTCCTTCCTCCCTAGATTTGATTAGATCCCAAATATCATCTTCGGCATGCGGCGGCAAAAAATCATTTTTCAATTGAGTAACTGATTCCGACCAATTCGATTTAACTCGAAGAAACCATAAAAATGCATCGTCTGAAAATAATTCTACTGCCGACTTGAATAGATTGGATTCGTCTATCCCTCGCGCATACGCATACTCTGTAACCTTGTCAATGAAAGAATAAAGTTCCTTCGGATCGCCACCAAATTTCAAACCCCAATCTGAAATTGGAATCTGCCTACATATGACACAACTGGGGGTGATATGTTAATAATAGGTTGAATATTGTTGGGAATTCGAGGAGAATTCTGATTTACGTCTTCGGCCGTACGAAGTTATTCATGCAAATCAGCAACCAAAATATAACATGTCGCTAAAGCCTCATTTTTATAAGTGGTAGCTTCATTTTGCCCATCTTCAGGAATTGAAAAACGTTTGATTTTACCAATTACATGTGCAATGCGAGATTTATATCGTTTGTATAAAGTGTCTGAAGTAGTTCCTTCAAATGCATCTATCAAATCTCGAATAGAAGCCGAAGTTGTATTTATTGTAGCAGTTTCATTATCATTATCAAAATTATAAACTTCCATTACTATACTTGCACCAGGTTCGATCCTGGTCTTTCAAGTAAACGTAAATTTTTCTTCTATCATCTTCAGAATTATGAGTAAGGATACCACGAATAGCTAATTCATAATTTAATTCTTCGAGGAGCAGATGTGCTGGTCTAAATGTTCCTTCTTCCATAATTGTGGGTACAGAAAAAAGGAGTAGATATTCGATAAATTTTTTAAAGAGATGTCAAGGACTTTGTTCGCTATAAAAATAATAAAAAGCACGTACGAGACTCAAAGCCTTCCTGAAAGTGTTATCTCCTATAAAGAATATTCCTTTACCTTGTTCGCGAATCTGCAAATATAACTGAATATGATTTAAAATGTTTTCACCAAATTCACACTTCACTAAAAGAAAATTTTCTTAAAAATATTAAATTATTTCAAAAAAAATTACTGTAAAGTACAATCAGGGCTCACGTTGGCAGAGCCACTTGTAACTATCTTTCACTAATGAGGGAAAGAAAGGTTACGCTCCGGCAGCTAGTAGTTATGTTGGGGAGCTCTGGGTCGTGTGAGACAATTGCATTTATCAAGCCAGTAAAACTTATAAAAAAATTTTTTTGAGCGCCACCTGATTCGGGTAGCCTAGAGAGGGAATTGGTTTTATCAGTCAGGATGATCAAAAATTTGTTCAAAAAAATCGTGAGAGTGCGTAATTTGGGAAAAACAAATAATAAAACGTTTCTTCAGTATTCATTCCATGGGTTGGGACAACCTGTATGATGTTACAAATGACTTTCCATAATATGTTTGTTTCGAGAAGCAGAAAACTTATGTTGTAGGTTTATATCAGTTCAAAATCGTTGAGTTGTTATATCGTTGACTAAACGCTTCTACTCAGTACTGGGTGTCCGCTTACGGATCAATGGTTACGTAATTATATCAATACTTCCAGTTCAATTCTTTAACATAAGTGAGTCAATTTCATAATGTGATAAAAACCTGGTTTAATTTGATGAGAAACAATCCATGGATAAATACTGGAACAAGTCCCTGGTACGAAGTTCAAATTCTGCTTCGAATTGGGTAGTTATCACTTCCTAGTGATGTTGTGGTGGAACTTGGGAGAGTACCAACCTTCCTGGTTATATATAAGGCCTTATAACTCAGACAATTGAAAACTTCAATAAAGGTCCTGGGATGTCCATCAGCCAATGAGAACAGGTCCAGGCAGAAACCAAAAGAATAATAATTTTCCCCAAATTGGTAATGGTCTCATCAAGAACACGACACCAGTATAAATCAAAATGAATGGATTCTTCGAATCAAATAAGAGGTCAAGGGAATGACCCTGGCAAAAAATACTAGAAATAGTAACAATTTTACACTTTCACCTAAAATCGGACAAATGAACTCACCTCACTAAGAGAGTTTTAATAAATTATTCCATGAAGGACATTATTGCTATCCACCATGGATGTATAAAAATCTGGAACGAATTAACTCGAAGAGTACTTTCAACATGGAGCGACGGGGTAGCCATTTTCGGCAAGCCAAACGGCCCGAATACTTCCCTACAAGAACATCAAAGGGTAAAACCTCATTAACTTCTTTGGTTCTTCTCCTTCCGGTACTCCAAACAAACATCAAATTCAAAATTGAATAGTATACCATCAGCAAGATCATGCCTCCAAAAACTCTTCAACAAAATCCCCTTTAATTGTTTTGCTTCGTCTTCCACTCTGAAAAACTCAAAATGCCCCCTCTGGAGATCATCCTGCGCAGTTTCGTCGCGAGTGGAAGTCATGGGAAACAAACGATTTGTTTGTGGTGACCTCTCGGATTGGAGAGATTTCCTTTCCCTTTCCTAATTAGATTTCTACAACACCCAAAATGAGAATAGTAATAGAGAAAAGCGTTGGAGACACTTGAACCTGTCGAATATCTAATTGAATAGCTTGCACTCGAAAGTGAAATATGGAATAGACCTGCGATTTCTCGACTAGTGATAATTGTTCGATATAAAATTCAATAAAATCGATCGAAATTCTAATCAGCGCCATCTGCCGCTCGGAGGATCAGAACCTTTCGAAAACGTCAGAATGAAAACTAAATTTTTAAAATCATTTGACCGGCGTTTTGAGTGGTTCCTAAATATACAGGGTGTGTATCGGTGCGAAAAAAAAGAAAGGCTTCAATCCCAGAACTCACCTCACATGAACAACTTTTGAGTGTATTTTCCAATCAAATCAAATAATACGATTATTTGAAAAATAAAAACTGAAACATCAATCACAATTATTATTCCTAATCAACAATGGCAGAAGTTGAACCATACAAGCTTGTTGAAATTTTCTCCATTGTACCTGAATACGACGGAAACCCCATATTTTCCTCAACTTTTCAACAACAGCACAGAGAATGACAGTCGTCGATCAGAAAATTTTTGTGACTTCGCACATAAAAAACAAACTGAGAGACAAAGCAGCAGAAATAGTAAACTCACGTAGTCCAGAAACTTGAATAGAAATTCAAAATCTTCTAGACACACATTTTGGTGATACGCGTGATCTAAATTCTCTGATTCAAGACTTACAACGCATGAAACAAATGCCAAATGAAAACGCATTGACATTCGTTTCTCGAATTCAAACGCATGTAGCTGAATTATATTCAACCATCAACAAACAAGCTTCAACACAACCACAGAAAGAAGCACAAACGGAATTAATCGATTCCATGAGCCTAAACACCTCATTAACTGGTATTGAACCAAAGCTAGGACAAATCATAAGAGCCACTAGATATTCTAACCGCAGCAGAAAGAATCAAACGAGAATTGCAATTGAGGTATTTTGGAACTCAAAAATTTAACAAAATCCCTCAAAATTTCAAACCAATAATTATTAATAACAATAAAAATATACCACCGAGGCAACAATTTCAAAAACCTCAACCATTCTTTCAAAAAACGAACCATCCCCAAATTGCGATGAGCGATCGGCAATATTCAACCTTCAATAACAGACAACAACCTATTGCAAATTCTCAACGAAACAATTACCAACAACAAAGCTTTTATAGTAATAACAATAATAATCCTCAAAACTATGCTCAACATCGACAATCTCGTCCTAACCCACATCCGAGTCAACAATATAAGACATATCAATCAAGACCATCAGTAATTTAGCAAAATCCGAATCCAAGAGCGCACGTAATCAACTTCGACCAAGCAGACTACGATTTGTATGATAATGCAGGAAATACTGATTATTTTCCTGTAAACAACGTAATGAATTATAATAATTTTTATTATGACTAAAACTAGTATTCGAACTATAACCCTTATTATGACGAAACTCAGTGTTACCCGCTCGAATATCCAAACACTGATACTGAATATTTCGCATATGAAAAAGACAATGTATACAAGACACATGGAAATGACATTTCATTTGAAAATTTTCGTATAGGTACCCAACGAAACCTCCCGATATACCAATCGAACAGAAAATTCAAACTTTACAAATAATAGACACCCAAACTTGTCCTTCAAACGAGAAAGTATACAACGGCAACCACTCGAACGTCAACCAATTGAACGTTAACACCAACCAATCAAACGTCAACCAAGAACAAAATTCATATAAACCGACCTCTAATGTCAATAGACAATAGAAATGTTTATTATATTAATGACATTTCCAAACGATTCAACATACTAATAGATAGTGGAGCAGGAATCTCTTTTTTCAAACCTCATACTGTTGAGAATTATCCAAATCGAATGAAAGAAAACGTAACAATTCAAGGCATAACCGATCAAAAATCAAACATTGACGAATCAACCATGATACCCTTTGCAACAGGCAATCCACATAAAGTGTATATCTATAATTTAGATATTCAATTCGACGGACTCCTAGGATCAGACTTTTTAGAACATTATGATTGCATAATTGAGATCAAAAATAAAAAAACTTGTGACAAATTTCAAAACTGTTGATCTTCATCAATTAGGAGACGAAGAAACAAATTGTTCAGTTCACCTACAACAGATTGAACCATATAATGATAATTTCTCTAATGAAATTACTCTACCACCAAGAACCGAACAGATTTGTGAACTAAGAACAAACAATTTAAAAAATACTGAAGCTATACTGATAGCTCAGGCGATAGAAAAGGTACGTGTACCTAATGCTCTAGTAAAAATCAACAACGAAAGAGAGTTTCTAACTTCGGTAATAAATCCAAATGCTATAACGAAAACTGTAGATTTCTGTGATATCCAACTTGAAGAAATAACCCCAATTGAAAGCGTACAGATAAATAATATCAATATAGACAATGAAAACCCAAATTACGACAATTTATGAAATACAAAAACAACTGAGATTGGACCATCTAAACGAAGATGATAGACAAAGAATTGAAGAACTTTGTTAACAATTTGCCATCATTTATTTAGACGGTGATGTTCTAACTTTCACAAACGAAATAAAGCATTCAATCAATATAGGCGATGCGAAACCAATATTTACATTATCGCATAGGTATCCGCATATTCATAAGCAAGAAGTCAAAACTCAAATAGATAAAATGCTAAAACAAGGAATTATAAGACCATCTACTTCCCCTTGGTCTTCCCCAGTATGGGTCGTCCCCAAAAAAATGGACGCCTCTGGCAAACAGAAGTGGAGAACAGTAATCGATTATCGAGAACTGAATGAGATCACTGTGAACGATAAATACCTTCTTCCGAACATTTCAGACATTCTCGATCAGTTAGGAAGCTGTACTTGTTTCACAACACTAGATTTGGCAAGTGGTTTTCACCAAATGGAAATAAATGAATCAGATATAGGAAAAACTGCATTTTCAGTAGAGAACGGACACTACGAGTGCATTCGTATGCCCTTCGGGATGAAAAATAGCCCATCCGTATCTTGTAGACTGATGGATAACATATTGTTACGATATTTCCTTGTGTTCGTCGATTGAAACTCCAAACAACACTAAACTACTTTTATCATAACTCTTCGTCACAACACAATACAATACGATCACTTGCTCCGCTAACTTTTCAACGCTCTATACTAAACACTCTGATAAACTCTCTGTAAGACAAACTCTCTGTTCCAGACCTTCGCACTTAGCAATAACAAATAAAAGCTCTCCACGTAGCTCTCAATAACTCTCGCCACTTAGCTCTGAATAAAAACTTGTGAATAACTAATTCTCTCTGAATACAAACTGTTTCCGCCGCGATGCTTATATACCTGCGTACACCTATGAAGAATCTTCACGAAGGGCCTCGATGACGTGTATCGAATTCCTCAGGCGGCAATCAACAGTTCCTGGAAAATGACGACGCGACCCCTCATCTGCGTTTACGATCTCGTCAGGATCGGCGCTAGGAGAGCGCTAGGAAATTCGTAACAATATTATTAGGATTACAACGAACGTGAGAGAAATAAAATATTTTCTAGCACTCACAGGTTACTATAGACGCTTTATTCTTAATTTGCTAAAATCTCAAAACCTTTAACAAAATTTTACAAAAAGATACTAAATACAACTATGATAATGAATGTAAAAACTCATTTGAAAAACTTAAGGAAAAATTATTTAACTCTCCAATATTGAGATATCTCGACTTCAATGATGAATTTTTATTAACAACAGACGAAGACCTATTGGAAAAGACCTTCCAATTGCTTATGCTTCAAGAACTTTAGCCCCTGCAGAAAAAATTATTCCACCATAGAGCGCGAGCTTTCAGCGGAAGACGATTCAAACTGATAACAGATCACAGGCCCCTGACTTGGTTACTTTCTATCAAAGATCCAGGAAGCAGATTAGCACGCTTGAGATTAAAATTAGAAGAATAGGACTATGAAATCGTATATAAGCCTCGGAAAATAAATAAGAACGCTGATGCTTTATCACGAATAAAAATAAACCATTTCAAAGAAATTTCGAAATTCCGAGCATCTATTCTAATGGCAAACACTAATAACGAAACGTCAGTCACTGATACTGACAACCCAGGCTCTGAAATCTCAGAACCAGAAACAGAAATTGCCCCTGAACACTTAACGAAGAATTCAAAAGATTTCTCCATCTTTCCCAAACAAAATCAATTATAGATTATTCGAAATTTGAAATAACAAATGATCAACTTCTAGATGTAAAACATAAAAAAATATTAACCTTTATGCAACAGAATAATACTACAGATCTACACGAGACTATATTACACGATCTGATTGAAGACGACGATATTTATTTCAAAATTAACAAAATAAATATCATTGCGAGCAGATAAAAAAAAGGTAGGATATTGTTATGTATCTGACTTATCAGTTTCAATACAGTACTTGTTTCACATAACTGGTATTTATTCAATTTATTGTACGAACACACAATGGCTGTGTTCCGTTTCCAAATATTCTCACCACTAGCCGTTCCGTTGTACTGGTTACCACAGTGACCGCCTGAAATATGGTAGGTTACGGGACATGGTTCCTGAAAAGTTGGTTACTTATCTGTCACCAGAGCAACCGATGAGAAATCGTTGGTGAGTTGAGTAACCATGACAAGTGACAGCCCTTTTTAGTGATTTTTTCCCATTTTGCCACTTGTTCATTCGTTTCCTTGTGGATTGACTGAAGGGTGTTTGTGATTATTTCGGATACTTTTGGCTTGAGAATATAATGTTATAATATAGATTATTATATTTGTTAGAAAGGACTATATATCTCATCAAGGATGTATTTTGTTGAAAATCTCATGTTTGGTTTGAGTATATTAGTATTTCCTTCAAAATAAATATATATTTTCATGTTAGATGAACATTGTGAAGTATCACTTTTGAAATAAAAGTTTTGGTATATCAGTATTCAAATATTACTCCATTAGTTCTATGTCAGTCAGGAAATTGGAAATTGTCTCGAATTCAAATTGGAAGTAATGAAAGAATTGATATTACTATATCTAAGATGCACTAACGTGTTTTTTATATAGGATTCATTTTTTTTTCGAATGAGATTACTTGTATATTTTCTGGCATGAAATGAGACGAATATGTTATAAAAATCCATATAATTTTCTATAATCAAATACAACATTTCAAATATTCATGAATAGTTCATCACAAATACGATCCCTTTTAGCATGACCAGCATTTTGTTGTCTTCTGTTATCAGCAAGATCTTCATGATGTTGTATATGAACAGGATCGATATCAATGATATCATTGTTGCTCAAACAAATATTGTGTAAAATACAACAGGTAATGTCATACTTGGGAGCCCATTCCAGATTTCTCACATCCAAATATTTCAAACATCGAAATCTTCCTTTCAATAGAGCAAAAGATTTTTCTACACAAGAACGGGTTGAAGATAACATTAAACTATAGTGTTTTTGGGCTTCAGACAAATGACCATTATCTCTATATGGACACTGTAGTTGTTCCATACACGGATAGGCTTTATCCCTATTAAATGACTGTCATTTGGAAAGCTTGTATTCGGTTGATTATTTATTCTGGTCCAGATTTTGCTTTTAGTCAAAACTCTTGCATCATGACATGATCCAACTTCTCCCACGTAGCAGTTTTGAGGGTGGTTTTTTTTTTTGTCTTCTTATTGTTTTTTTTTATTTTTCCCCCCCCCCCGGGATTTCCCCGATCCCCCCCCCCTTTTTTTCTTTTTTTTTTCCTCTTTTTTTTTTCCTTCCTTTTTTTTTTTTTTTTTTTTTTTTTCCGCCCACAGACCCGCCCAATGAATTTGAGCTCATGGTCACATACTGTCTGAAAAAAAAGTTCATTAGAAGCATATCATTCTTAATATTTTACAAACAAGTTCCGTTATAGATATATTCACCAAAAAACTGTTTCAGAGGTACTTGTGCAGAAATACTTTCAATATGCACTCTGAGGCAAAACAATTTGATATTGATACAATGATATACTGTAAAGTGGTTGCTTGAGGCATGTTCCTATACATTACATGAAATAAAAATTGTGGCTACAAAACTTGAATTTCAATAATACCTGCAATATTATACTGCTGTAGCCATGCCTATTTATATACGATAATCCATGTTCTTTGGGTTTTGGTATTTCAATGTGTGTACCGTCCACGGCACCTATTGTATTGGGAAAACCTTTGGCCGCAAATCCCTCTACAACTCGAGTGAACTCATGGTTAACTGGCCATTTTATGATAGTCGAACTTTCGAGAAATAATGCATGTGATACCCTTCGAACAATTCTTAATGTGGTTGCCTTTCCAATGTTGAATTGACTACATATTGATCTACAAATAAATTGATAAGTACAGCTTGTCCAATCCATCTTGGCACAGAACTAATAACGTATGTGCCCAGCAATCTCTGAGAAGAATACTAAGAGAAAAAAACACCTATTATATGTGTTCACTGTATTGAACTTTATACCTAGAAAGTGTTTTTTCAGTGTGCAACTGGAAAAGTATTTGAGTTTGTGCCAAGATGGATTGGATAAGCTGTATGTGAATTCATGATGACAACATTGTCATACTGATAAGAATCAGGTGTAGCAAAATACCATAGTACTAGCAATACTTGATCTCTGGCCAATAAAGTGTGAAGACCAATGGCCATTTCTTCTGTAGGTATCTTCCTTAATTAAATTCAGCACTTGGTTGAAACTTGCTCTATTCATACGAAAATTATCCTTGAATTCCTGGTCAGAATACTCATCCACAACTAGTGAAATATAATTATGTATTCTAGGTCGAAGTTCTGAAAAAGATGAGTGTTAAATATTGGAAATATAAAATGAGCAGAGATTTCCATTACTTCATTCTCTAACAAAGAAATTCTCCATATCACAAGACAAAAATTGGACTTTTTCCTTTGAAAATTGATATAATACAAAATGAATTAGCCGAGCCGGACTTCTTGTATTTCGAATTTCTTCTGTTGAATGTTGAATGTGAATGACAGTATGACAGTGTTACCACAACATCATAGGCAACTGACAGCCGTTCCGTATATCACCGAATTTTCAGAAGTACCGCTCAACCGAGCAGTTACCACTCCGCCATCTTGAGTTACCACGCTGGTTAACCAGACAGGGAAACGGAACACGGCCTAAGTACATTGAACTACCTCTCAGACTATCATATGACAGACGACCGCTGCCAGATACGGATACCGCTATGACAGATGACATGTGTAAAGTACGTTAAGCTCAGTTCACAACATTTTCCCCCTTCTTTTTTTTTGTTTTACAAATCCAATTTAGAAGGCGCTTTAATCTTTCTACCCGAACGACTTGTGTATGGAGTAATGGAAACAGTTTTTGCAGGTTTGGACTTACTCGATTCCAATTCTAGACCACTATTATCATTGCCTGTATTACTGTCCATAACTTCATTCACAGGATTTACAATATTGGGTGAAGAATTTACATTTACAACGGGTACAATGCCGGATGAAATATTCACAATAGGATCTTTTGAACTGTCATGATCACTAGGTGGTATATTTTCTTGATCATGAGGTAATCCAATAGGATCGCAACGAAGACTATCAGCATGAACATGCTTTAATACATTCACTAACCTGAACAAGGTAAGTACACTAACTTGAAATTTTGACAATTTTACCTCTTTCCCAGAGTTTAGTTTTTACATTCTAGTTGAATTTTCTGTCTTGGTATGGGGATTATTAAATGAAGGCTTTATCAAATCAAAACGAGATCTTGGTCTTTGTTTAAATAGCATTTCAGCAGGTGATAACGATGTTGATGTACTAGGAGTCATTCTGTATGTAAAGAGAAAGTTTGCCAACCTGCTTTGAATAAGACTTTCAGATAGTACTTGGCTTCCACTATAAAAAATATTTTTGTCCAAGGATTTTTTTACCGTTTGGACGCCACGTTCAGCTAACCCGTTACTTCGGGGATGGTACGGTGGGGACTTAATAATATTTATTCCATTTGCTTGACAAAACATATGAAATGCAGTTGAATTAAAAGGAGGCCCATTGTCTGAAACAAGTTCAACAGGCAACCCAAACACACAAAATATCTCTTTAGTTTTAAAATTGTCTCTTTTGCTGTGGTTCCGTTTGTCATTAATTCCACATCAATCCATTTTGATTTCTTGTCCACCAAAATTAAGACAGTTTGATTATATTTATGGAAAAAGTCTATATTCACACGATAAAAGTTATTAGGTGCTGCAGGCCATGGTAGGAGTGAAGACCTATTTGAAAAATTCTGATATTCTTGACAGATTTCACAATTACTGATGAACTTTTCAATATCATTGTTTATGTTTGGCCACCAGCAATAGGACCTAATCAACATTTTAGAACGAACAATTCCTACATGTTGTTCATGGAAAAGTTTTGATATGTCTGCTCTCAGTGCATTTGGAACAACTACTTTGCTTCCAAATAGCAAACAATCTTGTTCAATCGAGAGCCCATGTCGCCTTTGAAAATATGGCTGTAGCTCATGTGAGTTGATTGAATTTGGCCATCCACGAAAAGTCATCTCCATTACTTTTGTCAAAGTTAGATCTTTTTTAGACTCATGCGCTATTGCTTGGCTATTCAGAGGTACATCGTTATACATATTGAATGAGAAAATATCATCAGAGATACCAGTATTACTTAAAATAGGCAATCTGGATAATGCATCAGCATTTGAAAGACCCCTTTCGATATTCAATCTCATAGTCATACCCTGATAAAGTAATTGCCCAACGTGTTATACGGGCAGCAGCTGTAATAGGAATACCCTTATTGCGATTAAAAATTAATTTTAATGGTTCATGATCGCTTACCAAAATGAATTTTCTCCCAAAAATATATTTGTGAAATTTCTTGATTCCAAACATGATGGCAAGTGCTTCTCGTTCTAAATTTGAATATCTTTGCTCGACCTGTGTTAGGGTACTTGAGACAAAAGATACTGGACGTTCTTTACCTTCAATACGATGGCTCAACACAGCACCGACGCCATAACCACTTGCATCAGCTGTTAAGTAAATGGGTAATGAGGGGTTGTAATGTATTAACACCTGGTTTGATGACAATGAGTTTTTACTAGCTTGGAAAATGTTTTCACATTCATTGGTCCAATTAAATTTAACATCTGTTTTGCAAAGTTCGTATAATGGTTTCAATTCTGCTGATAACATTGGTATGAATTTACCATAATAGTTTATTAAACCTAAGTATGATTTAAGCTGTGTTAGATTTTGTGGTGATGGAGCCTCTTTTATTGTTTATTTTTTCTGCTGTAGGGTGAACTCCTTCGACATCAATAACATGCCCTGAAAATTCTACACTTTGTTTGTAAAATCTACATTTTTTTTCATTTACTTTAACGTTGTATTCTGCCAACCGAGAAAGGACTTTAATTACTTCTTGATGGCATTCTAACAAGGATTCACCAAACACCAAAATGTCATCTAAATAACACCTTGTGTTTGTCAATCCGGATAATATTGTATCCATGATAGACTGGAAAATTCCGAGAGCTGTACTAATACCATACGTCAAGCGGTTGTAAGTGAAAAGACCCATATGAGTATTTATAGTAAGTAATCGCTTAGAGGAATCGCTTACTACTAGCTGTTGGTAAGCACCCTTCAAATCCAACACTGAAAAACAACAATTACCATTGAGACTTGCATAAATATCTCCTGGCAATGGTAGTAAACAGTGCTCAGATTCAAGGACACGATTAAGGGTTTTTTTGAAATCAACGCAAATTCGTATATTATCAGAATTTTTTTTTGGTACAACTACTATTGGACTGGCCCATTCGCTATGTTTGATTTTTGTCAAAATTCCAGCACCAACCATTTTCCCTAACTCCTCTTTCACCTTCGGTTTCAATGCATACGGCATCTCATAAGCTCTGTGGAAAATTGGTTTTGCTTCCTGCTTTAATTTAAATTCGACTTCAAAATGTGAGATATGGCTGTTGTTATCCTCTTTAAAAACCATAGGAAATTTCTCTCTGACTTCATGAATTAATTTACCACATTCAACTTCTGCATTTAACTGACACTCTGACAATTTGTGACTCTTATGACCTTGACCTGTGTTCCCTTGACTTGATACAGCCGATTTAATTTCAGTAGAATTATCATTTGATATTGCGTTGACATTTACAAAATTTTTCCAGTTCGGATTTAAGATATTCAACCAATTTCTCCCTAACAATGGAGTGAACTTACTCTTACTTTCTAAAACAACTAATGGTTACAATAAGTTACTATTTCTATATGAAACATGGACATGGATTTGACCAATGACTTTTACATTTCCATCCGTTACTACCTTTAATTCAAAATCGACAGGTTCTAACTTCAGATTTTTGAACAATGCACAATAGTCATCTAATTGGATAACAGATTTACACGCACCTGAATCAATTTCCATTAAGAGAGACTTACCCTCAACGGAGAGGTTTATTTTCAAACTCTCTGTGTCAGTTAATTTGTTGAGCAGATCCAATGCGCTGAACCGAGATGTGAAGGCGGCTCAAGCTCTCAGGGTTGCGTGGGTGGCTGATTTTTGGGAAGAAAAAGAATCTGACGAACTTCGTTGCTGCGTCTTTATTCAATAGATTGTGTAGCTGAAGGAAAAAATGACAATTTGAAATAAGACAAAGTACATAAATGCGTGAGAATAAAATTCAAAAATCTATACACATTGAACTGGTTTTATATTTTACAGAACATTCAAAATAGCCCTTACCTGAAGGAAAAAATGACCGGCATCAAGGATAGATCGACTAGAAGTCAATTTAACTATATTGCCATAAGGGCTCACAATCCCTTGCAACAAATCTATTTTATTTGATAATTCTCTTAGCGAATGCAGTTAAACACCTCGAAGCTCAAGTGGCAAGAAAACCAGTCGGCTATCGCGGAGATAGCGCAGCAAAAAGTTCAGGAGTTTTTGTAGGCTCGAACTTTTAGCTGCTTCCTTCGGAATGAACGAAAAATTAAAACGAATTGGCGTGAACCACTATTAGGCAGCACACGATACATCGCGGCTCATCACCAGTCCAGTAAAATATTCAAGTTAAAATTTAGGATCGAATGCCATCTCCTTTCCGGATGACGTATCAGACCACAAGCAACGAAAATTGATAATTCATTTTCTATATGATATATGACAAATGACAATAAACACAGGCGCCAAAGCTCAATCAACTATTTGTCGTTTATTTATTGTGTTAAATGAAAACGAAAGCTAAAACCAAACAAACAAACAAATTAAAATGACATGGACCAGGATACGAGGGGATATAAGCGTTTCAGCACAACTTCGCCCCCAAATTTTAATGGTAAGTTCAGACTAGAAACTTCACATTAAAATTTTCTATATGCTTTCAAATGTGATGCATGGAAAATCCCTCGTTCAACGTCATCATCCACGTGCCGCAGAACGTAAGTGGCGTCACTTACTTTCTTTTTTATACAGTAGGGCCCTTCAAAAAGTAATAAAAACTTCTTGGTCTCTTCCTTTATTGCAGAGGACATATTGTTGGCCCGTAATAACACTAAATCGCCAGGATTGAAATTTGTGAACGGGCGACCTGGATTTCTCACAGCCCTTCGAGCTGCTTTGCCCTGTAGACTTGCCTCTGCAAGTATAATTCTTAATTTTCGGTGCATCTCTGGTGTTGGAGCAACAGGAAATGGCAAATGTTCGGAAAGAAGTCTCTTCCGATCAACTCCTAGCTGTAGTTCATTCGGACTGAAACCAGTCGACTCATGAACAATGGAATTCAAATATTCAGAAAAGCGAGGAATTTCTAGGGCCCAGCGAGAGTGCTTTTCATGACAATAAGTCCGGAAAAGCCTCCCAAGCTCCTTCATAACCCGTTCTGAGGGGTTCGCACAGGGATGGCGTACAGAGCTATAGACTAGTTGCACCCCAGCTTCCTCCATCGATGTTTTCCAGAGCCTCGAAGTAAATTGTGTCCCATTATCATGGAGTATCCGTTGTACAGGACCGTACTTTGGCAAATAGTCCTGAAGCACTCGGTTCAGAATGGACCGGGAAGTGGCTTTCTTGAGAGGATACAAGGCCACATGTTTGGTAAACAAGTTATAAAGAACCACCAAGTACCTCACTCCAGCTCTGCTTGGAATAAGAGGACCGTAAATGTCCATCGCAACCATGTCAGTCTTGCTGGTAGGTACGATCTGCTTATGAGGCGGTTTCGGCATGACTGAAGACTTGGCCCGCTGACAGACATCACAGGCTAACACCTTCCTTTTGATGTTTCGATGCATATTGGTCCACCACACTTCTGATCGCATTGTCAACCAAGTTTTATGCACACCGAAATGGCCTATTGCACAGTGATAGGCCTCAATAAACTCATTGATCAGCTGTTTGGGTACACACAATAGGTATGAGAACTCATCAGACCCTCGTTTGTACAGAATGTTATTGAATTTTATGAATTTTGATTGCAGTTGCGGGTCCTCTTCGAGCTGGGAACGAATATCAGACAATTTTTCATCACTTCTTTGATGCTTAGCGATATCACAAAGTATAGCTTTGAACGGATCTTCAAACTTCGAGAAAGAGAAGATCTGAAACATCTTGTCGCTAGGCACAGGAAGCCGCTTGCACGCATATCTTGACAAGGTGTCCGCTTCTATGTTCTCTTTTCCCGGAACAGACTTGATATCAAAAGAGAACTCTTGGAGGGCTAGTGCCCACCGAGTCACTCTGGGAGACAGCAATCTGCACCTGTTGATGTAAACCAGAGCTCGACAGTCCGTGTGAAGCGTGAATTCGTGGCCTAATAAATAAATACGCCACTTCTGAATACACCAGAGAGCTGCAAGAACCTCCAGCTCAAAAGCACTATACCTACGTTCACGCTCCAACAGCAACCTGGAGGCATACGCCACTACATGACGAGTGTCATTTATGACCTGAAATAGGACCCCTGCTATTCCAGTCCCACTAGCATCTGACTGAACATGCCACTCACACTCCCACCTTGGATGATAGAGTAGAACTGATTGTTGCAATTCAGTCTTGATGCGTTTGAAAGCAGCTTCTTGAGGTTCTTCCCATTTCCAAGCTGTCTTTTTCTTCAGAAGCGATGTAAGAGGTGCTGCCAGATCAGAAAATCGATGAACAAAGAGCCTGTCATATTGACAGAATCCCAAGAATTTCTCCAATTCTTTTGGATTTTTAGGTCTTGAATAATCCACTAGTGCTTGGATTCTCTGTTGATCTGGTTTGACACCCTCTGAATTCAAAATGTAACCTATAGGTATGGTATCTCAGATCTGAAGAATCTGCATTTTCCAAGTTTCAAGGTGAAACCTGCTTTCTTCAGCCTCTGGAATACCAAGCGTAAGTGGTGAAGATGTTCCTCAACCGATTCACTCATTACTAATATGTCGTCAATGTAGGCAACGACAAAATCACTGAACTCTGATCCCAGGACCAAGTTGATGCAACGAGTAAATGAACTCGAAGCAGTGGCTATACCAAAGGGGATAACACAAAACGTGTACGTTTTGGTTCCTACCATAAAACCCAGGTATTGTTGATCGTCTTCATGTACTGGCACCTGCCAATATCCATGACTGAAATCTAATGAGCTCATAACCTTTTTTCCAGCCATGAGCCTTATTATTTCACTGATTGGTTGTGGCATTTCATAGTCTGGTTCGATGACAGTATTTAGTCTTCGAGCATCCAGACAGACCCTCACAGAGTTATCTTTTTTAAGGGTCGTCATAAGAGGTGATATATACTTTGATGAGCATCTTTTTATCACCCCCCATGCTTCCATGTCCTGTATGGTTTTTTCCACTATAGTACGGTGCGCCACTGGGATAGGGTACGGTTTCACAAAAAATTCTGAATAATTTTTCAATCTAATACGGTGAACATATTCTTTTGTTCTACCCGGTATATTGGAAAAGAGGTCAGCATTATCACGTAAAAGGTAAGAAAAATCGTTCTTATTTTGTTCTGGAATTTCTAAAGTTGATACTATATCTATAATTTGTTCAGATTTTTGTCCACCCTGTATATCTTGCCCATTCAAAAAACACTTATTAATCAATGCACAAATATTTAACGAATCTTGGTTTGATAATTCATGGTTATGTTTTGATTCTGGGATAGTAATTATTTTTTCGTTTACTTCCAACACTATGCAGGCCTTTCCAAGATGTATTTTTCTCAGGAAATCACATCCTAGCAAAATAGGATATGATAGTCCATTTATTATCAAAAATTCGTGAATAAAAGTTTCATTTTGTAATTCAAATTTAAATTCTATCAAAGTTTGAATGCCAACCTTCATAGTTTTGGATTTAAATGCTCCTACTACTCGTACACCAGTACAGTTAAAGTGTGGAATGACGTTATGGAATTTTTCTAGTTGAGTCCAAATTTCTTGTGAAATTGCGGAAACAGAACTCCCGGTATCAATTAGAGCAGGAATTTTGTTTCCATATAGATTTAACATGACAACTGGTGAACGATTTTCAGAAAACGAATGATCATATTGACACTCTTGTAGTAAATCTTCAGAGGGATTATTATCAGGGAGAGCCCTGTCAAGAATCGCCCCCATCTGAGGGCTTACAGATGGGGGTCCGTTTCGTTTTCCGAAACGATATTTTCTACCTCCAGACTGTACATGTTGCTTTTCGTTTTATTTTGAAATGGTTTTTGCTGAAATGCATTTTTAATTTGATAGAATTGTCTGTTTTCTTTTTCATTTTTATGGAATTGTTCATTTTCATTTTTATATGGATTTGTATCCCTATTTTCACTGTATCTGAGCTTTTTAGGAGAATTCTTGAAGTACTCATCAGCATGCTGTAACCTCAACATAGCTTGCGTGAGAGTGGTAGTTCCCAGAAGGGCCCCTGCCACATTCTGTGGAAAATGGGGTGCAATAATGTCAATTAATTGAGCCTGAGAGTAAGGTGGTTGTAAATGTTTTACAGTTGCTACCCAATAATTGAAATGGTCGACAAACAACCCTCCTGTATAGGTGGCGCTTTCCAGCCTCAATTTTATTTTATTTTGCCTTCTGGTATTCCAAAAATTCTCCAAAAATGCTACCCTGAATTGTTGATAATTATGACAGGTTGATTAGATGGCATCCCACCAGAGCTTCGCAGAATTTTTGAAAGCTGAATTGAAAAGAATTTTAATTTTGTTGAAAGGAATATTTTCAACATCGGCGCCTCTTTCTAAAGTTTGAAGGAAATCGGGCGGTTGCATATCCGATTCATTATCGAAAACAGGAATTATTTTTTGCAAATCAGAAAGTGAGAGTGAAATATCGTTGATGCCAGGTCTTATTACATTATGGAGGTTACTACTATCGTTATTATTTCTACAGTAACTGTTATAAATTTGATCATTCCCCACTCGGGGTTGCATAACAGTTGAAACTATATGTGTCACCAGCTGAGTGAGCTGTTCTGGCGACAAATAACCTGGTGCAGGTTGGACACCATATTGGTGGAGGTTTGGTGGCCCAGTGTTCACGTTCGCCCCCAGACTGGAAATATCCGGAAATTTCGTTCCCCCGCTGACATTAGCTTGCGTAAAGGCAGTATTACGCTCGTTTACAATGGTGCTGCTCGTAGTGGTTGTTTTGGGGATGGCACCAGTGTTTGGGAGAACTTGGGGCGTGACAACTCGTTGGGGAACACTTGTTCCACTGCTCAAGTTCAAATTTGGCAAAAAATTGTTACCTTGAGAATCTTCATCAGATGATTTACCCCCTCCTCTGTGCATTCTGGCGTAATCGACGGATCTTCTAGCTCGGAAGTTGTATAGGTTTTCATTTTCTTTTTCCATTTTTCCCCAGGAAACCAGCCCCTGGATTGGGCGTCACGATGCGCTGAACCGAGATGTGAAGGCGGCTCAAGCTCTCAGGGTTGCGTGGGTGGCTGATTTTTGGGAAGAAAAAGAATCTGACGAACTTCGTTGCTGCGTCTTTATTCAATAGATTGTGTAGCTGAAGGAAAAAATGACAATTTGAAATAAGACAAAGTACATAAATGCGTGAGAATAAAATTCAAAAATCTATACACATTGAACTGGTTTTATATTTTACAGAACATTCAAAATAGCCCTTACCTGAAGGAAAAAATGACCGGCATCAAGGATAGATCGACTAGAAGTCAATTTAACTATATTGCCATAAGGGCTCACAATCCCTTGCAACAAATCTATTTTATTTGATAATTCTCTTAGCGAATGCAGTTAAACACCTCGAAGCTCAAGTGGCAAGAAAACCAGTCGGCTATCGCGGAGATAGCGCAGCAAAAAGTTCAGGAGTTTTTGTAGGCTCGAACTTTTAGCTGCTTCCTTCGGAATGAACGAAAAATTAAAACGAATTGGCGTGAACCACTATTAGGCAGCACACAATACATCGCGGCTCATCACCAGTCCAGTAAAATATTCAAGTTAAAATTTAGGATCGAATGCCATCTCCTTTCCGGATGACGTATCAGACCACAAGCAACGAAAATTGATAATTCATTTTCTATATGATGTATGACAAATGACAATAAACACAGGCGCCAAAGCTCAATCAACTATTTGTCGTTTATTTATTGTGTTAAATGAAAACGAAAGCTAAAACCAAACAAACAAATTAAAATGACATGGACCAGGATACGAGGGGATATAAGCGTTTCAGCACACCAATGAAACTGACCTCTGTACTGATCCTTTGATGTCGACCTTGTTTAGGAAACTTAATTCTAATGGTTCGTCGTCTTCTTCTTCTGCTTCCACTTCTTGTTCTACTTCTACTGAATGGACTCTGTTCTTACACATAGGTGATTTTGCTGTATGACCCATTTGATTACAAGCATAACATTTCCATTGTATTGCTGGACATTTGAGTGGGTTGAAATGCTCTCTCAGACACCTTCTACACCTCTTTGTACCGGCATGATTTGAAGAACTATATTTTTCTTGCTTTTCTCCACTTGAAGATTGATTAGCTTGAACCTGGCTGGACTTCATATTACTATGGTTACCTTTTGACTTTCAGCTGCCCTTCAGCTAGTTCCATGGCAACAGCTGTCTGATAGGCTTTCTCCAAGGTTAGGTTATCTTCAGAAATTAACTTGCGTTTAATGCTTTCAGAACGCACTCCACAAACCAATTTATCACGGCATGCTTCATTTAAGAAGGTCCCAAACTCACAATGTTTGGCAAGGCTTTGCAACTCAGCACTAAACTCCTTAATGTCTTCGTTTAACTCTTGTTTTGCTGAGTAAAATGTATATCGCTCTGCTATAACAAGATGTTTCGGACTATAATGACTCAGTAATACTGCCTTCAACTCCAAGTACGTCTTGTCACTAGGTAAAGTTGGAGAAAGCAGATCTTTCAGGACATTGTATATAAGCTATCCCTCCTATTAATGTAAGAAATAGGGATACCTTCTTTTGATCCGTAATTTCGTTACAAAGAAACAACTGTTCCATACGTTCAAGATAACTGGTTATCTCTGTTACTTTTGGTTCAAACGCCTCTATATTCCCAATTAGCGGCATTTTTATTGACACTGGACACGTGGACAGGACTCCTACTTGACTTGACAATAGACTTCAGACTTTGGACGTAGGCTTTTTCTTGATACTCATCAATAATGTTATGTATCTGACTTATCAGTTTCAATAAAGTACTCGTTTCACATAACTGGTATTTATTCAATTTATTGTACGAACACACAAAGTACATTGAACTACCTCTTAGACTATCATATGACAGACGACCGCTGCCAGATACGGATACCGCTATGACAGATGACATGTGTTAAGTACGTTGAGCTCAGTTCACAACAGATATATTATTTTATTGTACCTATCCCCTTTGACAAAAAAGATATATTAATTAATCTATATACTTAACGCTATCTACTTGTCTCAAAAGGAATTCAAACCCAATGAGATTCATTATGTCGAAAATAATTCAGTTTTACCCACACAAGAAATGCTCTCCTACATCTTCGCAGAAGATTCCCCTACCATCGGATTCAAAATTTGTTGAAACATTGTCACAACCTCTCAAGAAGATCAAATACCAATGATTCTAGACCACTTCCACAATGGAAAGGCCAAGCTTCACCGCGGAATAAAAGAAACAATCAGAAGAATACGTAGTAAATATCAATGGTCAGGAATGACTAAAAATGTCAAAGATTTTATAAAGAAATGTGAGACATGTCAAAAATCAAAGATATGTAGGAAAAATTCAAACTATCCTATAATGGTTATAACAGAGGCCTCTAAAACTCGTTTTGAACGAATAAATATCGATATACTTGAAGTTTCCACCAAAAACTACGCGTTAAGTATTGATGACGAACTAAATACATTCGAATAAGTATACCTGATCCCAAATAAATCCTCTCAAACAATTGTCAACACATTACTACTCTTTTTCCAACACTACGGTACCCCACTAAGGATACATTGTGACGCAGATAGAGCATTTAACAAAACTCACGGATTTACTCCATATGAGTTAATAGTTGGATACACATCCGGTAGACCTCCCGAGACTCTTTATAATGAAAAAGAATTCATCACCGAGTATATAAGAGACTCAAATAATCGCATATCTTATTATTATAAGACAGCAAGGAAGAAGATGCAAGACAACAAACAAAAATCTAAAGAACGTTATGACGAACGTATCTCAGAAAAACGATACGAATATAAAGTAGGAGATCTTGTCTATATCAAAGAATCTCAAATCGGAAATAAATAAAAGAAATATTCCAAAACACAGCCATCGTAATCAATGAAGAAACTAATCAAGAGTCGAAATATAATTTTGACAAAATGAAACCATATCCAAGCTAATCGAATGATATTTTTCCAGATTATCCCTGCTTTTCCGGATGATAGCAAGTCAATATACGATTAGCCCTATCGATAACACCCTTGGAATATACTATCATGAAGACATTAACATGGTTATCTCCAACACCAAATGGAAATTATTGGTAAATAAAATTACCATACTCCCAAGAAATTCCTTTGAGAATAATAATAAAATATTAAGTTGCCTGATCAATATTTTCCCAACTGTCAACATGGAAAAAAAAACATTATATGCTGAAGTGAAAACACATATGAATCTATTACCTACTTTAAATTTCAAAATCTATTGATGAAAATTTGAAATCAGTCTAGATACTAACAGACAAAAACGCGGAATTATAGACGGTATAGAGACAGTATTTAAAGCAATTACAGGTAATTAAGATGCTTCAGACGGCGAATACTATACAATTTGTATAAACAAATTGAATAATGATGAACATTAGCTCGAAAACTCGATGAAGAACCAGATATCTGTCACAACATCAGTTATCAAGAATATTAACAACACTATTCGAAAACTTCAAATAGATGAAGAAACTTTCAACAAAGATATTCAAATTATCCATGATACACTCCAAGAATATGCTGACGAATTTTCACAAATAGAAATGAAAGTTAGATTCTTGCACAATACTTGAATATCATCGAATTAGAAGTTTTTCAAACTCAATATCAAGTTTAGTTTTCATTTTGAAAATACCTTCAATTGACCCCCAAATATATACCATGTATCACTTGTTCCCGATTCCAATCAAAGATACTAGAACAGGTCTACATCACATTCTTTCAATCAACTCAAAATTGATCGCGAAAAAACTATGACAACTTGCTTTATACTATTGTACCAGATTCCAAAGAATGTAAAACATTATAACCAACGCTTATATTATGTTATAGATTATATGTGTACCCAATCAATGAATATGCCCCATGTGAAGCAAAATTGTTCATAAATTCTAGAACAATCTCTGATAATTGTCAAAGCCTCGTAATTTACTCAAGGATATATAATATCCAAGAACTTGATGAAAATATTTGGTTGGTAATTATAGCAGAACCATTGCATATTACTGTGAACTGCATGAATAAAAATAGAGTTACAGAAACAATTCAACAAAATTCAATTGTAGAACTGAAAGGCCCTTGTAATGCTTTTATTGGTATAACCAAGATACAAGCTATAACAAATGATATCCAAGAAGACTCATATATCTCTTTTGATTCACACCCAGTGAATATTCCTTATGAATGTTACAAAGACATCCAATCACAAGTAGAAATACCAAAACTGAAGCCTTTGAAGTTGAGCAATCCGAATCTAGACGATTTAGAAATTGCAAAACATAAACTTGGTCAAAATTCGAAATTCTCGATGAATTACTCAATGAACCATTTGTGAATAAACACATCTCATGGTTTACATATTTTTCCATCGCAATTATCATTATTATAATAACCCTGCTACGTTACTACCGCTGTAAGAGAAGGAACCGAACGCTAGCAATTGAATCTAGTGATTTTCCACCTTCTCCACCACCTGAAAACAGAGCTAAATCCTTCAGGAGGATATTACGAATATTACCCCGAAAACGACCAAATATTAGAGATCTCGATGAAGAACAGAATATTCCATTACGAGATTTCTCAGCATAATTGTGACTATATACCCGATTTATGAAATCATTTTTATCACTTGCATTTAATTGCTATTTTATTGAAAAACTGCAAAAATTCCATGTTACGAGGATGCATTGATAACAATTTTCTGAAAAATCAATGCAACTTCGCCTTAACTTTTCTCTAGGGAAGGGAGTTGTTATATATCCCTAGACAATGGCCCATGGCCCTATTGTACCATAATTGCGTATTATATCAATTAGGTAACATTGAAGCTAGTGCGACTTGTACGTAATGTAACAAAAAAGCCTTCCTACTTCTTGTTCACGAGTATCGTTATAATGTGTATTTTTTTGACAATGTCGTAGATCACTCAAATTTTGAAAATAACGTCAATGTCTAAACTTTCTATATAAACTGTTATGCGAAACGTGGAAAACCTGCTCTGTACGAAACATTTTCAATTTTCTGTTCAGACAATTCTTCCATTCTAGAACAGCCTTGTCAAAATGCAGGCCACTGGGCATTGTCCTGCGGCCCGAATCGATCTCGAATATATGCAAATGATGTAGCCCGCCGCGAACTCAAAAAAAAGAATGGTCGATTCAACCTGTCTATCTCATTTGATGGAAATAAGAGAATTGGCCTGTAAAATATTGTCGAGGTTTGGGAGACCTATAAGTGTGATCAATTATTTTCCTTCCTTCCACCCGCGAGATCGCTGTTAACAAACACACACTTGGACGCTATTCTAAAAGTTATTTCCGTCGATAAAACCACACCACAAATAGTCAATACAATAAAAGACGAAAGATGACAAATATCTGGCAAATGAAATTAAATGTTTTTGTCGATTTTGAATCAATGAGAAATTGGTAAATACAGTTGCATGATAGTACTTCATTAGGAATTTCATCAGTTTGCATTCTTTGAGATAAGGTTTTGCGGCCCACCAAGTCTACGATATTCAAGCTTCTGACCCACCACTGACTTTGACATATATCTTCTAGAATGACGAAATGATATCACTTATTATGTTAGAATGAGAAAATTATACTTGGTAGATAATATTCAAGCCAACGTATGCTCGGATCACATTGCCTTAGCAACGTTTTCACCTACTACTCACTACATGTTTTTTGATGTCACGGTCTCGGTAGTATAGGTGTGAGCACGTCCGCATATCAAGCGGAAGATCAGGGCTCAATACTCAGTCAGATCACTGTGTGCTGGGATTCACACGTTGAATGGTGAAGCCTCCTTGAACCATGAAGTTTCGACTTCTGAGGGTTGACGTTCATCAACTTGTTAACGGAATATATATCTGCACTCTGAGTTGATAGAATGAGAAAAAATTATCTTTTCGAGAAGTTACCATATCTCAATTGTGTTGCAGTGATGTGTGCATGATAAAACAATATTTCTTCATGGGAAATGAATCTATTGCGATAGATAGCTAGATTTGGATAGATATTTCACCTCGTCTATCATTATAAACATTCTAAGATTCACAGTTAACGTTATGTACCCAATGAAAACATCAGCTACTGATGAAATTTGGCTACAGCAGTTGAAACATTTTATTTAAATCAAAACAAGTATTTGTATTTTCAAATAAACTGAACTGACTTTTATTCTGACAACTTATCAATAACAACATTTTTTTTTATTTCAAAGTTCAAGGATTACATGATGAATTGCTCCTTTCAACACTCCGCCTCAATTCAACAGTATCATGAACGCCTAATTCTGAACGCAGTCTAACGAAGTTTTCCATAGGTAATGGTTTCGTCAGGATATCCGCCTTTTGATTCTTCGATTCAATATGAATTACATCAATCTCGTGGCTACTGTAGAGATCTCTCAGAAAATTATATATAACATCGATGTGTTTCAAACGACGATGTTCCCACTTTCGAAGGAGATGAATGCAAGACTGATTGTCTTCGAAGATGGTAACAGGTTTCCTGGGATCGATTTTCAAATCACCCAACAAGTTCGTTATCCAAATCAATTCTGTAGCTGCGTTTGCTAAAGCTACATATTCGGCTTCTGTCGATGATAATGCAACTGTATTTTGCTTCTTTGTTGACCAACAAACTGTGCAACCATATACTTGAAACAAGAATCCGCTCGTAGATTTTCTATCTTCACTTTCAGCCCAATCAGAATCAGCAAAAGCAGTGAGTGGAATACTATCATTCGATGGATAGCATAACCCGTAATTAAGGGTACCTTGTAAATATCTCAAAATGCGTTTCAATCCAGTCCAGTGAATCTCTGATGCATTACTTTGAAATCTGCTGAAAAAGTTCACAGGAAAACTTAAATCTGGTCTGGTATATTCAGCATTAGAAACATCAAGCATCCTATCAGCTCTCGGTAAGGTTTCTTCTCAATGATGCACTCGGACACGTTTCCACATTTCGTTCTGATTTCTTCAACTGTGCTCGAACCCATTGAATTTTTTGTTGGTTTACAGTCCTCCATTTGAAATCTTTTCAGTAGATTCTTCGGTAATGTTAAGTTTATCGGGCACCAAGCGATAAAAAAAAATTTGCGGGAACTTACGTATTTCGACCTCCTGAACAAAAAACTTAAATAAAAAATTTGGCGCTCTCCAATAGTTTTCAAGATACAGGGCATTTTTTGGGTCAAAAATGGGATTTTTGAATACACACTCCTTCATCAAATTTACACTTGGAATTCATCCTTCTTTTTTATCAGCACAATGTACACATCCCTAATTATCCGTTCCACACTTTTTTTCATTCGGAAACACACTAGTTTTATAACAAAAAAATGCACTTTTCCTCAACAACAACAAAAACATTGAAATTTCGGCATGTCACTGCTAAATGTTTAGTGTATTTTTTTCATGAGGGGTTGGTACCTTGGAAAACCAGAGCACACTATTCAAATTTAAAATCTCGGGAATTAATTTTCCTTCATTTTGAAGTTTTTAAGTGAATAATTAAAATGATGAAATTATTCGAATATACAGCCTTAGTGCATAGTAAGAGGGCATTAGTTAATTACCTGACAACAATTGGAATATTTCTCTCGACAATTCAATGCCCGAGGTGTGATGCAGTATGCACTTTGAATAAAGAGAAGTTGCAATATCGTTGTGGAAGAAACTATACCATCAAAGTGCATAAGAAGAAGGCAAAAAAAGGAAAATGCAGTTTCAAAAAATCTGCAAGGAAGGATACATTCTTCGACGGAAAAATTAGTCTCCAGAGGATGGCTTTAACAGTTGGATACTTCCTCGAGTTACCCCATCCTCGGACCTATTTCATGCAAAGAGAATCAAATATGTCTTTGATGGCAGTAGTTGAGTGGGCAAATTACTGTCGTGAGGTAAGTTATTTCATTGAAATTAGATCATCCATTTCAATTTTTGTATTCTGCAGGTTTGCATGAAATGGGCTGAGGATAATCTAACCAAACTTGGTGGAGTCGGCAAGATTGTGGAGATAGATGAAGCCAAGTTTGGAAAGAGAAAATACAACCGTGGAAGGGTAATCGAGGGTCAATGGGTATTTGGTGGCATCGAAAGAGGGTCTAGGAGAATATTTGTTGTTCCTGTTGAAGATAGAACCGCGACAACCCTCATCGGTGTCATCAAAGATTGGATAAAGCCAGGGACGACAATAGTGTCAGATAGCTGGAAAGCCTACAACCGGTTGGGAGAAGAAGGCTTCCAGCATCTGACAGTTAACCATTCCTACAACTTTGTCGATCCCACCTCTGGTAAGGAAGTTGTTTTTTTCAAGTTAACGAAGCCATTAATAAATATAATTTTAATTTTCAGGAGCCAATACTCAATCCGTTGAGAGGCTGTGGAGAGACATTAGAGATCATATTCCGAAATATGGCAGAAAGAAGTCACACTTCAAGGGCTATATTTCGGAATATATCTTTAAACGTGTCTACAGACCTGGACAGCGGATTGGGAAATTCCTAGAAACCACGAAGAATATGTATCTGAAGTAGAAGATTTTTTGAAACTGCATTTTCCTTTTTTTGCCTTCTTCTTATGCACTTTGATGGTATAGTTTCTTCCACAACGATATTGTAAATTGTCCTTATTCAAATTGCAATCTGCAGCACACCTCGAACATTGAATTGATTGATTGAATCATATTGTTGTTATTTGAATAATCCTAATTATTAAACAAAGTATCAGATCTGTGGTATAACGTTTATTGTGAATAAATACATCTTATAAACTTAGTTTATTTGATTTGGTTGTCTTCGGTTACTATTTGAAGTTTCATAAAACCCATGCAAAACACATTTGCTAAAATATTTTTCCCTTCGTTCACATCCAAATTCATTGTGATTCCAATAATCGTATAAATTTTTTATTGTTGAGTGATATTGACACATTAGCGACATTCCCTTTATTCTCACAAGGAATTGATAAAGCATCATATGATCTCTAATACCACATAGGTAAAAAAAGAACAAATCTTTACTCTCTCCACATATTGGAATGTGGGCGAATCCAAAGTACTTATGATGAAATCCGGCCACAGTTCAGAATGACCAATTATATCCTGTATTTTCCACAATATATCATCTGAAATTATATTATTTTTGTTTAAAAATGGGCGGTTCGAAAAAATCCACACTTGATTTGTATGCAGGTTCGTATGCTTTTTTCAATTTATTCTTGAGATCCATTTCAATTTCAACAATTAAGAATAATAAAACAATTGCTAATTGTCGATGATGAAATGAGGGAAAATTAATTCCCGAGATTTTAAATTTGAATAGTGTGCTCTGGTTTTCCAAGGTACCAACCCCTCATAAAAAAAATACACAAAACATTTAGCAGTGACATGCCGAAATTTCAATGTTTTTGTTGTTGTTGAGGAAAAGTGCATTTTTTTGTTATAAAACTAGTGTTTCCGAATGAAAAAAAGTGTGGAACGGATAATTAGGGATGTGTACATTGTGCTGATAAAAAAAAGGATGAATTTCAAGTGTAAATTTGATGAAGGAACGTGTATTCAAAAATCCCATTTTTGACCCAAAAAATGCCCTGTATCTTGAAAACTATTGGAGAGCGCCAAATTTTTGATTTAAGTTTTTTGTTCAGGAGGTCGAAATACGTAAGTTCCCGCAAAAATTTTTTTTTATCGCTTGGTGCCCGATAAACTTAACATTACCTTCAGTTCTCCAAGATCTTTCATATTAAATTCGGTTTTCAATTTGACTTTGACATTTTCAATTTCATTTTGACATTCCCAGCTAGAATGATATCGTCCACAAATAATAAAAGAAATATCTTGAATTCATAGTTGGTGCTGTAGTAAAGACAACTATCACTATTCGATTTTAGTAGGCCAATTTTCTTCATGACGTTATCAAATCGCGAATTCCAGGCTCGGGGAGCTTGTTTGAGCCCATATGGTGATCTTTCTAGCTTGCAGACTAAATTCGCATCTTTCTCGAAACCATGAGGTTGTTTCATGTACACTTCTTCTGTTAGTTTTCCATGAAGAAAAACATTTTTTACGTCCATTTGATAGGCAAATAATTTTTCTTTGTTGATAATCGAGAGAAATATCCGTAAAGTTGTTAATCGAGCAACAGGCGAATAGGTTTCATTGTAATCAAAACCTTTTCTTTGAGAACAACCTTTCACCACTAGACGTGCTTTGTAACGCTCAATGTTTCCATGTTCATCTCTCTTTATTTTGAATATCCATTTGTTATCTATTGCTTTTCGCCCAATCGGTAATTTTGTAAGGGTCCAAGTGGAATTTTTCTCAAGTGACTCCATTTCTTCATGAACTGCTTTATACCACTCAACTTTATCGCTTCGCCCGTCAATATCATCAAAATTTTCTGGAACATTGTCCGTGAAAGATTCTGCATTCATCGCAAATAAATCGTAATCGTCGAGATATCTTGGTCTAGACCTGTTCCTTGAACTTCTTCGCAAAGTTTCTGTTTCAGTTTCAGAATCACTATTTCTGATTTCTTCCGTGCAATCACATTGTTGAACTCCGCCTTGATCGACAGTACCAGAAGAAAGTTCATTCAGACTTGTTCTTTCGTAAAAATCACCATGTTCGAATGAAAATTTGGTTTCATCGAACAGTACATCTCGTCCAAGATATATTTTTCTTTCTTCAGGACACCACAACTTATATCCATTCGTGCAATATCCAACCATAAGGCATTTCTTCGATTTTGTTTCGAATTTTCCACCGGAAACTTCTTTTGGAATGTGCAAGAACGCAACACATCCAAAAATTCTCAACTTTCTGACGTTGGGTTTGATACCGTACCACAATTCAGAAGGTACACGATTCATCAATGCCTTCGTAGGACTCCGATTTATGAGGTATACAGCAGCTAAGACCGCTTCATTCCAGAATGTTTTACTGAGTTTGGAATTTAGCAATAAACATCTTGCTTTCTCAATAATCGTTCTGTTCATACGTTCTGCCACTCCATTTTGTTGTGGAGTATATCTTATGGTGAACTCGTACTGAATACCGCGGCTCTCAAAATATTGCTTCATTTCGTTTGACATATATTCACGACCATTGTCACACCTGAATCTACTAATTTTCAAGTTGAAGTGCGCTGTCACCATGGATTCGTAAATCTTGAAGTGATGAAAGACTTCTGCTTTTGATTTCAATGTGTAAGCAGCTGTGAAATGAGTGAAGTCGTCTATAAATGTCATCACATATTTGCTGTGGTCATGAGATACTGGGTTGATTGGTCCGAACAAATCACTGTGCACTAGTTGTAGTGGACGCGTGGCTCTTATTCTCTCTTCATTATGGGGGCCACATGTCTGTTTCCCTTCAACGCAGTACTGGCAGATTCGTTTACGATGAACATCGCCGACAAGATCCATTCCATCTGTCAGAAGCTTAATTTTTCCAAGAGATTTGTAGCTGACATGTCCGAAACGTTGATGCCATAACTCAACAGTTTCATTTGAAGAACAAATACTAGCGCTTTCAGTTTCTAATAAAAAATCGAGTTCATAAAGCATGTCTTTATATGACTGTTGTACAAAGTTGATCAATTCCAATTCTTCCAACATCACTTCCATGCGAAACTTCCAGTTACTAAAGTTGTTTCCATCGAATAGGGGAATCTTGTATTTGATGTCTTCGTCCGTCATAACCCAAACGTTGAGACGGAATATACTTGTTAGAAATTGATGTCTGGGCCCATAACCTGATGAAATTTGGCTACAGCAGTTGAAACATTTTATTTAAATCAAAACAAGTATTTGTATTTTCAAATAAACTGAACTGACTTTTATTCTGACAACTTATCAATAACAACATTTTTTTTTATTTCAAAGTTCAAGGATTACATGATGAATTGCTCCTTCTAAAAGCTACAATATAATTCAAAGTTGTTCGTAAGTTTTTGGGTATTCATCAAATTTGTACACTGGATGAAAAATTCATTTCGACTTCGTTTCCAAACATCTTGTAAATGAACAAACACTCCAAGCTATTATTTTTTTCATGATTCCGCCGAGGATTCCTGAATTGAGATGTGTAAGGAGTATGTATTAACCAGCGAAGCGTGATCAGGAAGTAGGGTACTTATACCTGTTGTTGAACATTCCCCCCCCCCCCCTTCAAATCCCAAGATTGAATAACGTCGCACAGCCTTGAATATGTACTACGTCATAGGATCTTGGAGAGCTCACGTAGTCGACCTGGAGCTTTGAAACCTTGATGAGGCTGTGACGCCTTATGTGTGTGTGTGTGCACGCATTCACACGTGTGCATGGAATTTGCCCTTGAGCGTGCATCGTGTAGTATCGATATTCCTTCGACTTCACTCGTTTGATGATTGACTTTCACGTAACCCTAGGATGAGCCTGGCGTTGTGGAAAACAAACAAAGACGCCCAGCTATGAGTCATCATAAACGAAGTGGTTACCCTCAAACTGTGAGTAAACAAATTCCGAATGACTTCTGAATCGTGGAAATGAATACGTCATAGTTCATAGAACACACAGAAAATGGCATTCGCGCGTCCTTAAGAAATAAAATTTTTCTCTTCAAACGAGAGAAAGCTGTTAAACATATCAAATACGTATACATATCCAGCAAAGAACTTGTCGAACGCGACGGTTTCCTTTGAAGACATACCGAACATATCAGAGACATCTACCTGAGTGCATCAGTCAGAAAACTCGCAGAACGCGATGTTCCAGTTGACATATCAAACCGAAAACCTCACATATCTGTAAGTGTCTGACTGCATATTTCACCGCGTGAGTTCCAAAGTGAGAAGTCCTTTCTTTGGCAACATTCGAGGTGGAGGAAACACGAATTATACCCGTGATAGGAGTGGTGATTGCTAATTAATAGACGGGGACCTCATGGTTCACCGTTAGATCCCCCACAAAAACACGGGTACCTCAAATTTCAATTCGGAATTCGTCACATTTGAAATGGGGATGGAGTCTTCAGTACTCATCTGTGGTTCCTCGAGAATGGCTGCAGACTGTTCGTATGCCAAAAGACTTCAAACATTTCGCAATTTGTCTTCGACTTGCCCAAAAGAGAAGTTGGCCAGTCCAGGTTTCGTTTACACCGGTTCAGGAGACACAGTCACCTGTCTCAATTGCCGTATCGAAGGATTCAGTTTGATGACTAACGATGATCCTCTGATGGACCACTTCAGGTGAACACCCCATTGTACATTCTTCGATACAGATACTCATCCTTTCATCAATCGGGTGAAACGACCAACACATACGGAAAATAGTGTTGTCATTAGGCGTCTCGCAATCTTCGACGACTGAGCGATTGATCTCAGTCAGACCCCCCAAGAACTTGCCGAAAACGGATTTTTCTACACCGGAATAGGGGATCGCGTGAAATGCTTTCACTGCGGTCACGAAGTAGCCCAATGGAAACGAAGAGATTCGGTTTGGACCCATGGATGCCACGACGTATGCGATTTCATGGAAAAACTGGAGCGACCGTCCAAGATAGGGGCGCCTCCGTCGCCGACACCGTTGACATGTGAAGTTTGTTTGGAGAATGAAATATGCATTGTATTCATGCCTTGTAGACATTTGGTTTGTTGTATCGAATGATGTGTCAGATGCGAAAACTGCGCCGTTTGCCGACCACAAATCACCTCATTCATAAAGATATATGTATGTTGAATAAACGTTTGAACTCCACGTCTCGTTTCATTCCACCTCTATTTGCATAGCATAAGACTGACATACCTCTAAATTTTCCCCAGATCTGAGAAGATCACCTCTCAAGAGCAATTTGGCATCTTCACTTGGTTTATAACCATGCTAACATATGGTTCGTAGCCTCGCTGAATCAGTCAGTAATGAAAGAAACTGTAGACATTCCAATCACTGTTTCCAAATATCTCGCCCTACGTCTGAGGACATTCAAATACCCCACCAATCATCACGAGAATATTAGAATTTCGTATACCTTCCAAAGACTGCCCGACGTGGTCGTAGACGAGAAAACTAGAAAGTTCACGCCTTCATACGTCTGACGTATCACGTGACCATGACTGCTTCAGATACTGTGCGGTCATGTGTAGAACTGAAGGCTCATCATCAAGGTTATTAAAGGTCATAAACTGTTCAATATTGCGATATTTCGTCGGGACCACTTGAAACGATTCAAAATGTCATTTCATTGTCATTCAAGGGCAATTCTATTCAAGCTGGCGCCGCGAACTCGAAAAGTATTCAAGGTCAAAGGTGCACACTCTAGAGGGCACGCACCCATACAGAAAATGTTATTCAGGGTAACAATCCCAAGGCAAAGGTTAATAAAACGGATAACATCAATCCAAAAAACTAGTGCAACGGCTTACGAAACTTTGAAAATATTGTCCGGATGAAGCAAAATTTCGATATTATCTGTTTAAATTAAACCTGGTGTACGGAGGAAACGGTTATTGTACCGGTTGAGTTGGCTATCAATCTTAACGTAGTTTCTTGCTGTGCTCTGAAGGAAAAGTCGTCTGGTCGTGCAAGTGGTGGCCGGGCGATTTTCTACCGAAAACAGTTCAAAATTACCGTTTTGTATAAATCTGAATGGTTCATAATTTGTTTATTCTCTGTGCAAAATCAAAAAATTATTGTTTGTAATGTCTATTTCAAACCATCTAGTGATATAACTCAAGGCTTAGAAGCGCTCTAAATTGTTATGTCCCAAATCTCAGATAAATACTCCCAAACAGCAATCATTATTGGAGGTGATTTTAATTGTAGAGTGGCTGAATTGGGCACGTCTCCTAGTGAAGTGATTGAAAATACTAACCTTTTCTTGGACCGGGAGAGTTGTGATAAAATCATCAACACCCCTAGACTCCATGTACGACAACTGTTTCACACTACTCAATGGAAGAACTTCGCACTAGACAGACCTGCTGAATTCACTTACGTCAGTAAATTGGGTAGGAGTGTGGTGGACCTTGTATGGGTGCATGTTTCCGAGGTTGTGAATTTTCAAGTATCAGTGGAGGAGTATATGTCAGATCATTTTCCTGTCATTCTTTCACTCTCACCTGAAGTGCTCACTTCGAATGATCTTGATGATTCGAGGAATACTCAAACAACAAAAAGAAAATATCTCAGGTGGGATCCAAAATTGACGCTGACCTATGAACTAACGATGTTAAATTCAGACAGAGCATTTTATATCCCAGAAGTGCAGATTTCTCATGAAAACCTTTCTTCAGCAATATACGAAACGGCTGTTCTGCTAGGAATGGTCCGATTGAATTCTTCTGGGTCCTCTACTAACAAAAGTAAACCGTGGTTTGACATAGACTGCTTCACTGCTAGGCGAAATCTCAAACATTCTCTGCAAGCCTGCAAACAAATAAATTTTTCCAGTAACCCATTATTGACTGATTACATGAACTCCAAACGACACTATAGAAACATCCTTAGGAAAAAGAAAGCTGAATATGATGCTCATATCATTTACAAATTGTCTAACTTAAGAAACCCCAGTGAATTTTGGAAAACCATCAAACAGTGCTATAGATCTTCCCACCATAAATCTTTACCTGTACACATCTGGGAGGATCATTATAGTAACGTTTATCCCCCCAGAATTCACACTGATATTATTTTGAGTGATGTTCGTCACCCATATCTTGACTCCCCTTTTTCCACCAATGAAATTTACAATGTTCTCATTAAGTGCAAAAACAACAAATCCTCCGGGAGTGATTCCATATCTTACGAATTTTTCAAAAATTTACCCCACAATTGGGTACTATACATAACCTGCCTGTTCAATAATATTTTGGAAACCTCTGTCTGTCCACCTTCTTGGTCCGATATCTCACTTACCATGATACATAAGACCGGTCCTGCTGATGACCCAAAAAACTACAGAGGCATAGCATTGATCAATTCTCTGGTTCAAATATTTACACAATCCATCCTGAATAGATTGACCAGTTGGGCCGAGGAAACTTCGGCATTACCAGAATGTCAGGCTGGTTTTCGTTCAGGTCGTGGTTGTATCGACAATGTTTATACGCTGACTTCTATTATTCATTTTCACATAAGACATAAAAAACGAAAGATTTTTGCAATTTTTGTCGACTTCGCGCGAGCTTTTGACTCGGTTAATCACTCTTTGCTCTGGCTAACTTTATTTGAGGTAGGTGTAAGCTCTAGAATACTAAATGTCTTGAAAAATATTTACTCTATTGCCTCAGTTAGTTAAAGGTTCAAATGGCTGCTCGAAACCTTTCGAAGTTACCACTGGTGTCTTACAGTAGGAGATTTGAGCCGGTTCTAAGCCTCCCCCCACCACTATTACGTCATTAATGACTAATTAATAACATCATAGTAGTGGGGGTTGACCTTGAACGACTCAACTGGTGCATAGGACCTTGAAACATTTCTGAAAATGTGATCATGGGATTCTTTGTCTGTGTGTGACGTCATTCAACCTTGAGATAGGCGCATTAATGGTAATGCATCTTCATGTGTACTCTAGTCGTTGGGGGGGGGGGGGTAATTAGAATTTGCTTACACGGTAAAGATACCCTTCATGTATTGTAACGCTATTCTCGGGGTTCGGCGGGCGTTACTTCTTGGCGCAGTCGGTTTCTCGGAAATTGGTTCTGTTTCAAGGCCAGAAACAGACTCCAATTTCAAAGAAAATTTCGTGCGCCAGTTTTTGTAATGGTATGCTCCACTGCTCCCTCAAAAGTCGTTGGGGAGGCCCAGGTAGCAGCAGATGGAGATACGGTATCCCAGGGGTCTGATAGTGTGACCAGAAAAGACTTTTGTAATAGGGTGTAGGCTTTAATTACACCTATTACTTCCAACAGGAGTACCGGCTGCGAAACCCACTGAATATTCGGTATTGGAATATAAATATTCAACACCGATACATTCAGTAGATCAGAAAAATAAAATTACTATAAAATACTAATTTCGGTTCGGTAACGGTTCGTCGAAAGTTCACTTGAACAGCCGTATCTCACTTGATATTCAGAAAAGCACAAATTACCCTTAAATTGTTGTCGAGATATAAACCTGAAAAAGTGAGGTGACTGAGGAAAACAAACTGAAATTTCAATCTAAGAATTGTTGTTTTATTAAAACGAGTATGCTCACAAACAAAGCAGATAGAAATTTAACGGTAATACTCTATCGGAAAATCAACAAGAAAACGGGTGAGCAACTCGGTAAATGGAAGCCTTAAGAAAATAACTTTAAATAAAAATTGAACGTTATCTCGGTCGGTAGAACGTTACCGATTTCAGAGCTTGTACCAAATATAAACCTTTCAACTTAAAATTTTCACCTCTGAAGTAAAAGAATAATAATCAAATAGAACTTCAACTTAAGCAGAATGAGAACGGACTTTAGGAAGCATAAGACGGGAACCCTTTTTGTAATGAATTGAAAAAAAAAACGGTATCACGCTATTTATAGCGAAATCGGAAAAATATTGAAAATTTGAAACCAAACAATACGGTGGAGAAATATTCTAGGTATCAAAATCAAATTTACTTAGGAAAATTCGGTCGGTAACTTCGAAAACTGAAAACTGGTTCGCAGGAAAAATTCAACTTGTCACTATCGCAGGTAAAGTTCAACTTCCTCTGATTTTTCGAATTCTCGTATTTATAGAAATCCTTTTCAGAGACAAAAAATGATGGAAAAACTGCCATAAAAACCAGGTGTCGTACCCCGTTTTTCTACCTTCGAAAAACTCAAAGGCACAAAAACTCCAGAAATTTGGTTACTACTTTTTGTCTTTCATAAAAAACACCATGCGAATTCGAACCTATATGAAAGTAAATTTTTCTGGGACAAGAAACTTTTAGGAGCAAAAAGTGAGCGGCGTCAGATTTTCAGACGAGAATGGATGGTGTTTTTGACGAAAGGGTTCCAGAAAAATATTTACTAGGTTTCCTGACACTTCCGGATATTCCTCCACAGCGCTATTTGAGTCTTTAGCTTGCCATTTACCAGTAGAATTGCTCATTCAGGACAATTTATAACTTATGATTATAGTACATAACCTCACTTCTCCCTAATTCACAATTTAGGAAAATTAACAATATTAGAGAGGAATTCAAAAGGATCTAGCTCGGGAATGTACTCAGTATACTATCCCAATAAAACTGATCCAAATTATTCATACCAAGCAGCTGGGAGAAGTTTGGTATCTGAGAATTCAACGGAGCGTTTGGGTGTCGGAATGAATCGAAGGTGCTGATGGCACAAAGCAAGTGACATGGTATTGAGACTGTTCAACATATACGGAAAAAGTGAGAGAACGGTCAGTTGTTTCTGGACAGATTGAATTTGCAATGGATTGTTGAAAAGTTTTGACAAGCGAGATGATTCCGTTCTCTTCGATATCAAAATTGCAGGTAGGTAAAAAAACGCTTCGTTACATTCCCCCCTTACTCACGGTAAAAAAAAATGAAAACTTGCTTTGCATTTTTTTTCCAAAACTAAAATATACCACTTAACTAAAAAGACGGTGAATTCGGACCGAGTGTCCGATCTTCTAGCGGAGAGTGACGAACAGCGGGGTTGATCTTCTTCGGAGATGACTGAAAGACTACTCTTTCATCGGAAACAACGCTTTTGGCAACCGCAGAAGTTGCACTGGACGGCTCTATCAGCGACGATCCCGGTGGCGGTCTGTGTTCTCTGACTAGTTCTCTTTGGAGGTCTGTAAAAATCTGGGTGGGAGGATATCGATATCCTCTCGGTAGAGCGGGTCGATACCTGGACAGGTATCCTGGAAGGACATGGGCAGTCGCGAGACTGAATCCCCACTAGTCCGCAGCGGGAACAGAAGATTTTCCAGGGCTGTTGACATTGTTGGCGGTTGTGGCCAGGATATCCACATCTCCAACACAGATTCATCTGCACAGGAAAATATATTGGGCACGGATCGTTCAAGACTTTCTCTATGTTTGACGCCGTCTGAGCGGGGTAAAGGCTGTTTCGGGCTGGGCCAGAACTGGTACCTGCTCAGATGATTGAGGGATCGCTAACTGAGCATTGTACGCCTCTTCAGAGTAGCATTCTATCGCGTAATAGCTATTATTGTTGAATGGATCCTGGTACGGGTTGGTATCTTGCTCAGTCCGAACTGTCGCTTTTCCAGCCTGATTCTCTTGTAAGAGCTGGTGGACGGTACTTGAATCACTCATGGTGGGCGGAGGTGTGTCCACCGTATTGGTAGCCGGAGGAGCTGTTACGGTTTCGGATAGACCTTTGTCTAGGGCGAACCTTTCGTCGGGCAGTGATACGGTTTGAAACTCTCCAGTGGTCGGCAATGCGAATACCAAGGGAGTTGTCGAAACTGATTCAGGTGGTGTTTCAGGCACTGATACGGGTAGCAGTTCTCCAGAAGTCGGCGTAGCAATTACGGAAACTGTTTCAGGCACTGATACGGGTCGCAGTTCTCCAGAAGTCGGCGAAACAGTTACGGAGGTTGTCGGTGAAACTGTTTCGGATAGGTCGGAATCTATTACCATCCAATCGTCTGAGAGTGGGGATGAATTGAGCTCCAAAATATCGGACATTCTGTAAAAAAAATGACCGATAGGGTTTTATTGAGCAAAGGTAAAGACAAAGGAAGAAGGAGAGAAATGTATTTATTGTCGGTCAGAGGGTATAATGCATGTACTATAGTTTAAATGCTTGGAGGGATGGTGACCCACACTCCCTGCTTCTCCTTCGTTTCGAGCCGCAGGCGACACCGTCGGTTGATGGGAACGGATGCGGGGCGCAAAAAGGCCATCACCTGCCGCATGGTGGGAGTCCACTCCCTTACGGAGGAATACTGCTGGTATTCTTTCGCAGCCCAGTCTATCAGGGCGGTGGTCATAAGCTCAGACATGGAGCGGGAGCACAAAGCTCCAACAGTTGGGTGTTGCTCCACTAAGGCCTGCCCCATGATGAGCTGGACAGCTGGTGGAAGTTGCCCAAAGTTGCGCAGCAGCCGGCGAACTTCGGGGGCCATGGTGAAGGAGGTCCAGGACGTCGGATCGTCGGTGGAGTCCTCAGAGGTCGGTGACGGCTCCGATGGCGGAGATTTCATCGGAGCGGTGAGCGGTGGCTGAAGCGGAGGCGGCAGCGGTATCTCGAGGGGGTACGAATCGGAGGAGGATGGGGGAGGATCAAGGGGAAGCGAAAAATCATTTGGTGGGAGAACGGTAGGAGAGAGATATAGGGACGGGGAGAGTATAGGAAGGGTCTCTACTTCAAGGGATTCCAACAGCATGACGGGGGGTGGGGACGGAGTGGTGAGATCTATAGTGGGGTAGGGTTGGGGAGGTGTACTGAGCCCTCGAAACCGGCGGGATGATTCCTCTACGGGGGACGCTGGGCGTTTGCTCATGACTGAAAAGGAAAAAGGGGTTTTTTATGGTTGCGGTTTGGGATGGAACGGTTTTAAGTATATTATGTGAATCTGCTTCACTACTTTTCCGGCGGTGTCTTTGAGATCATAAACCACGGGGGTAACAACTCTATTTACTATATAGGGACCTGAATACTTTGGAGCTAGCTTGGAAGCAATCCCTTGAACTTAAGACGATAGTGGATGTTCCTTCTTCATAACTTGGTCTCCAACGCGGCATCTCCAGTCTCTTCGTCCCAAGTTGTAGTAATGACTTTGTGTGGTGAAAGCTCGGGCCAAATTCACCTTGACCAGTTCATACACTTCTTGTAGTTTCTGCAGGTTTGTCACCCAAAGACTTGGTTTTGCATCGGTCTCTCCAGCTGGCTGTTCCGGTCTTGCAAGTGACCGAGGAGGGTTGAATTCTCTACCAAAATTCAAGTAAGCTGGGTTAAATCCAGTTAAATCCTGGCGAGAAGTGTTCAGAGCAAATTGTAACTCAAGAAGATGTTGATCCCATTTTCTATGATCGTCCTCGCAGTACTGAGCAATCATGGTCTTGATAGTCTTGTTTGCCCTTTCCACAGGGTTAGCTTGCGGAGTGTAAATCGAAGTGAGTCGGTGGGTGATTCCTAATTCAGTCAGGAGGTCGGTAAAAACTTTTCCGGTATATTGGCTACCATTATCACTGATGACGGTATCTGGGGAGCCAAAACGGAGTACGATGTCCTCATATAATGCCTGGGCCACACCACGGGATGTTGCTTTGCGCAGCGGTTTGATCTGTATCCATTTAGTAAACCGGTCTTGAAATACGCAGATAAAGTTGTGGCCCTTACTCGTACGCGGTAGAGGTCCTACAAGGTCGGTGGAAACGGTACTCCATGGTTTCACATTTCGGGAGGGCTGCATTTTACCTGGAGTTTGTTGTTGAGACTTCTCATATCTTTGGCACGTCAAACAACTTCGTACGTATTGGGAGATTTCTCGAAACATTCCGGGCCAGTAATACCGTTGTGGAATTCGGACAGTAGTTTTAGATACTCCCAAATGACCAGCAGTCACCGCGTCGTGGTTTTTTTTCAGGACAGCAGCACGAAGCGGTTTTGGTACGCATAATTTCCATGGATCGACCATGTCGGGTTCAGTCATATCCCCGGATTCTCAAAAATGACGGTAAAGCTTTCCGTCACGGATACAATAGTCAGGGAAATCGTCGGGCTTCTCGGAAACTTCTTTAGACTTTTTCTGATACCAAGGACATTCAGTTTCCGCCTGAACGAAGTCTATGGTCAGACAGGTCGGTTCTCCTTTTCCCAAATCGGACAGCGGTTGACGGGATAAAGCATCGGCTACTCGTTTCAGAGATCCTCTTCGGTACTTGACTTCAAAGTCAAACTGTTGTAGGAACATGGCCCATCGAGCCAGGCGGCCTGACGGACTCTTCATGGCCTGAATCCATTTGAGTGATAAATGATCGGTCAGGATCGTGAACCGATAACCTTCCAGGTACGGTCTCATCTTTTCGATTCCCCATACAACCGCCAAACATTCTTTTTCGGTTACGGAATAGTTCTTCTCTGGCGGGGACAGTGTTCTACTGGCGTAGGCAACTACATGCTCTTCATCGGCGATGGTTTGGGTTAAAGCAACTCCAAGTCTGTAATCGCTGGCGTCGGTCTGGAGAACAAACGGTTGGGAGAAATCTGGACAGGTTAGTACTGGAGCTTCGGTGAGGCAACGTTTCAAATTGGCAAAAGCTTCGTCTTGTTCGGGATTCCATCTCCATCGGTAATTTTTCCTCAGTAATTTAGTCAATGGTGAGGCCATCTGCGAGAAGTTCGGGATGAAGCGTCGATACCAGGAAGCCATACCAAGAAACTGACGGAGTTGTTTGATGGTTGTCGGAGCGGGCCATCTAACAATAGATTCCACTTTTTCGGGATCGGTTCGGATGCCTTCAGGAGTAATTAGATGTCCAAGGTAGCGCAGTGAATCCATTCAAAATTTACACTTGTCGGGGTTGAGCTGCAAATTTGCCTCTCGTAGTCGCCGGAAGACCTTTCGCAAATCACTCAGATGTTCGTCGAAAGTTTTTCCGAGAACAATTAAATCGTCCAAGTAAGCAAAGGCGTACGGTTCCATGTCCGGTCCTATGACGGTATCCATCAACCTTTGGAACGTAGCGGGAGCTGAATGAAGCCAGAACGGCATAACGGTGAACTGGAACAGCCCACGTCCCGGCACCGTGAATGCAGTAACTGGTTTACTGGCGGGGGTGAGGGGAACTTGCCAGTAACCTTGACGCAGGTCCAGACTTGAAATAAACTTTGCTTCTCGCAATTTATCCAATATGGAACTGATAAATGGCAAAGGGTAGGCATCCTTCTCGGTTACTTCGTTGACCTTCTGGAAATCAATGCAAAATCTCGGTTTTCCATCTTTTTTTCAGACGATGACAACTGGTGAACTCCATGGACTGCGAGACGGTTCGATATGGCCATCGGCTAACATCTTATCCACTTCTTGGTTGATAATCTCCTGCATCTTCGGGTTTTGTGGACGATAACGTTGTTTGATAGGTTCAGGATTCTATAAACGGATGTGGTGTTGTATCCACGAAGTGGTTCCTCTAATTTTGTCGAAGAGCGGTAGTTCGGTTTCCAGGAACTCAGTTAACTGGTAACGCTGAAGCTTAGAGAGGTTCTTTCGCTCCACCATCTCACCATCCATAAATTCGATCTCACCATTCGGTTCCGGACTCTGTTCAACGGATCCACGGGCTTCAACACCTCTTATATTCGGTGATGGTTTCTGGTGAAATTCTGAGTCGGTTGGAGAGGTTACGAGGTGAATCCGTGGTGATTGCCTGGTATCGGGAAGGCGGTTGGTAATATCCACGTTATTCAGGAAAAGTCGGCCCGTCGTTAAATCCAATCTGAAATTTCGGGACTGTAGAACATCCATTCCAATAACGATGTCCACACTTAGTTGGGAGATAACCAAAATTTCGTGTTCAAAAGTTTCTTGTCCTATTGTGATCTCCGGTCGGAATACCTGAATGACAGGTATAGGGGAACCATCGGCTTGGCGAGATTCATGAACGGTCGGTTTCAATAACGGAAATTCAAGACGGGCGCAGCATTCACCAACAGTTGGCGAAGCGAATGTTCTGGTAGCTCCGGTGTCAATAAGGGCCAGGAAAGTTGTGTCTTTGATGGTCACTGGGATAAACGGTCGCCTATCATCAGGGTGGGGTAGTATACTCGAGGGGCTCAGTTGTTGGAGCCCGACTGTCCTCGATCCAGTCGAACTCTCCGCCCGTTTCCCGACTGGTTACAGTCGCAGTCTCTGGACAATATATTGCTTCGCCCACAGCGTGAGCGAAATAGTTTCGGAGGGTTGGGGCAGTTAGTTCTCAAATGTCCCTCTTCTCCACATCTCTAACATACTGGTCTGGGATTGGGGCTATTGCGGTTCTCTTCTCCCCTTTGGCCCGTACTAGGAGTCGGGTTGGCAGTTGAGCGAATCGAGTCCGGTGTAGGCCTATCCTGATTCTGGCGTTGTGGGTATACCGGCGGTCGGTGGGTGCGAACGTTTTCCGGTTCTGATCCAGACGGATGAGGAGGATTCCCAGGAATGAAAACGGGTCGGTTATTACGAATTTGTTCCGGTTCCTGTCTAGAGTGGTAGGACGGATTTTCTGTCTTGTATAAGGGGCGAGAGGTTGTCCTATAGAATCCGGTATATGCCTCTTTCATCTCCTTACGAAGATTCTCGAACTCCAAAATCCTGGATATCAACGAGGGTATATCGTTGAAGTCGGTACGCCGGATATAATGTCTGTAATCGGGTAGTAAATTCCGATATAACCAAGCGGTTTCTTGGTCAACGGATAAACCACCATGTCTTCTTGTGAGGGTTTGCATGTCCACCACATACTTGATCGCCGGCTCTTCATGTCTCTGCAGCCTACGGCTTATCTCCATTTCAATATCTTCTCGGTAATGGATGGGGTAGAAAGTTGTTCGGAAAACATTTTTGAAGCTTGCCCAAGAATTCCAGTATCGTCGGTTGCTGCGATACCATAACAAAGCCATGTCTTGTAGCAGTAGAGCAGCCAGGAGTTGGTCAGGATTTATATTTTCGGCTTCACAAATTTCTTCCAGTCTCTCCAGGAATGCAACCGGATCTCCTTCTCCATTGAAATGGACATTCCAGCGGTATGTTTTTAATGGTTGCAAAACAAGACGAGGCTCAGCAACATGAGCATACGTTGGTTGAAGTTGAGCCTGGGTTGGATTCCGCCTGATGGAGCCCTGTCTATCCTGTGGGATGGGCGGGTAGGTGTTCAGCCTCTGAGCTGACGGGACATAGGTCGGAAAGAAGTCATCCGGTCTTGGGGGAGGCACCTGATGATTGATCGTAACGGGAAAACTCTTTTGTGGATTCACCTCCTGGTTGTAGAAGTTTTTGGGGATAGCTCCAGTATTTGCAGATAGTGGCCTGGGGGTCAACTCTTATGATTGGCCCTGGATTGTCTAGTCTGGACAGGAGTTCTCTCAGAAACCAAACAATCCTCCGTCGAAGTTCTGCAACCGTTCCATTGGTTCGTATCCGTAGGTGTTCAGCTTCCTTTATCAGCTCAGGTTTCTTTAGTTTATACACCCAACTCACTCTGGGTTCCAAAGTTGACGCGAGCGATTCTTCAATATCCTCGATGTCGGATCCTGAGCCGACAGAGCTTGGTCCTCCGGTGGAAAGAAAGTAGTCCAGACCCTTCGCTCCTTGTTCTTCCTGTTCCATGGTCGGTTTGGGAGAATTGTGTTCGGTCATGACAAAAAAATTTTAAACTTTTTTTTTTATTTTTTTTTGATTTTTTTTTTGGTTAGAGAGAAAAAAAATATAAAAAGAACAGAGAAAGGAAAGGTAGAGAAGTTCAGAAGACAGCGAGATAAAGTAAGTAAAACAAATTCAACCAAATAATATCAAGTACGTATTCAAAATCCAAAAAAAAAAAATATATCCAAGTACTTCACCCAAGATATATCTCAAATGTCCGAAATCGACTCAACCAATCCGGTTGGTATTCACTCCTATTCAAAATCAACTGAATAATACCAAATATCCAATCAGTATTTCAAAAAAAAATATATTTCACTATACCGCACGAAATAAATCAAAAATTCAAGTCCCAGTATGCAGATATATGTACCAAAATATCACAAAGTCAGTTCCTATCCGATGGAAATATTCAAACTCAAGTAAATAAATGAACCCAATATATACCAAATATAAATACCTTTCACTAGATAAATAATAATAAATGAAAGAACGCAGCAGGGATATATAGATCAAGTACAGGTGAAAAACCTTTCAATGTTAATATAGTAACCAATCAGTTTTCATCGATCAGATATAATATATACAATAAATATACACATAAAAAATTCGCAAATTTTCGATATCACTATACACAATTCAAATCAGTATCGAACAGGTAATTGGGGCAGTTGCAATAATCCGGTAAGACAAATCAGTAAACCCAAAATATTCTCGAAAAAAAAAACAACAAGTGTCCAGGGTGAAAAGCACTCGGGAAAAAAAATGCGCAACACTATTTGAAAGTTCTGATAAATAGGATAATAATCCGGTAAGACAAATCAGTAAACCCAAAATATTCTCGAAAAAAAAAACAACAAGTGTCCAGGGTGAAAAGCACTCGGGGAAAAAAAATGCGCAACACCATTTGAAAGTTCTGATAAATAGGATCGATATATGAAAAAAGAAAAATATTGACAATGTTATTCAAGAATGCTGGAATGCTGGAAAGAAAAATAAATCAATATAACAGGTAATGTCAACAAATGGTCGGGGTTGATATAATAATGTGGTTCAAATGTCTCAAAACTATTTGAACAAAATGTTGAAACGAGAATATTCACCAACAATAAGGCATTAGAAAGGGGATGCAAATCAGAATAAACTATTTCAGGGCCGCTGGAAAAGAAAATATCACAAATTATAAATCGCTGAAAATGCTGAAAATGAGAAGAAAATGTCTATTGCTGAAAAGAAAAACTTCAAATATAGAAATAAATCGAAAATCAAGTTACACAATTTGGGAAAAAAAAATAGTCGGTGAAAATAAAAAACTGGGACAAACCAAATGGAAACTTCTGGAAATTTCCACACTAAATCGGTCCCTGCTCGGGCGCCAATTTGTAACGCTGTTCTTGGGGTTCGGCGGGCGTTACTTCTTGGCGCAGTCGGTTTCTCGGAAATTGGTTCTGTTTCAAGGCCAGAAACAGACTCCAATTTCGAAGAAAATTTCGGGCGCCAGTTCTTGTAATGGTATGCTCCACTGCTCCCTCAAAAGTCATTAGGGAGGCCCAGGTAGCAGCAGATGGAGATACGGTATCCCAGGGGTCTGATAGTGTGACCAGAAAAGACTTTTGTAATAGGGTGTAGGCTTTAATTACACCTATTACTTCCAACAGGAGTACCGGCTGCGAAATCCACTGAATATTCGGTATTGGAATATAAATATTCAACACCGATACATTCAGTAGATCAGAAAAATAAAATATACTAATTTCGGTTAGGTAACAATTGTTGTTTTATTAAAACGAGTATGCTCACAAACAAAGCAGATAGAAATTTAACGGTAATACTCTATCGGAAAATCAACAAGTAAACGGGTGAGCAACTAGGTAAATGGAAGCCTTAAGAAAATAACTTTAAATAAAAATTGAACGTTATCTCGGTCGGTAGAACGTTACCGATTTCAGAGCTTGTACCAAATATAAACCTTTCAACTTAAAATTTTCACACTGAAGTAAAAGAATAATAATCAAATAGAACTTCCACTTAAGCAGAATGAGAACGGACATTAGGAAGCATAAGACGGGAACCCTTTTTGTAATAAATAAAAAAAAAAACGGTATCACTTCAAATGCAATTAGCTCTCGAGCCCGGACTTCTCAGCGACTAGGGGACTAAATTCGCAGTACCAAATGACTCGCGAAGGTCTGCCAGTCAGATCTTCCCAAAATAGCATAGGACGGGAAACCTTTTTGTTATAAAAAAAAAAAAAAAAAACCGGTATCACTATAAATGCAATTAGCTCCCGAGCCCGGACTTCTCAGCGACTAGGGGACTAAATTCGCAGTACCAAATGACTCGCGAAGGTTTACCAGCCAGATCTTCCCAAAACAGATTACTTATTAAGCACTTCTTAGAACGCGGACCTGTTCACATAAAATTTCACAACCGCTTGTTGCTGCTAGAAATAATAAGTTCCGCCTGCCCGGTATTCTCAGCGGCTGGGGAACTAATATATTTATAGCAAAATCGGGAAAAGTACCGATCAACGGTGAACCTCGTTCCTACTACCCGGTTATATCCAAAGTGATTCGCGACGGTTGTGTAATCGAGGGATCGGTGATCAAGAAAGGATGTAAAAATCTATATACCTCAGGTTCTTACTTCCGGGTGTCACTTGTGAACTCTGTTCAAGAAAATGAAATAAAACGGTAGCAGTCACTTACTCAAAACTGGCTCTGAAATCCGTACACGAAATACGAACGGAGATATGACAATTGAAACGGTATCAATGTCAACGTTGCACCAACACTGCAATTTACTGTCACTCTCACTCAAATGAAAATATTGAAAATTTGAAACCAAACAATACGGTGGAGAAATATTCTAAGTATCAAAATCAAATTTACTTAGGAAAATTCGGTCGGTAACTTCAAAGACTGAAAACTGGTTCGCAGGAAAAATTCACCTTGTCACTATCGCAGGTAAAGTTAAACTTCCTCTGATTTTTCGAATTCTCGTATTTATAGAAATCTTTTTCAGAAACAAAAAATGATGGAAAAACTCCCATAAAAACCAGGTGTCGTACCCCGTTTTTCTACCTTCGAAAAACTCAAAGGCACAAAAACTCCAGAAATTTGGTTACTACTTTTTGTCTTTCATAAAAAACACCATGCGAATTCGAACCTATATGAAAGTAAATTTTTCTGGGACAAGAAACTTTTAGGAGCAAAAAGTGAGCGGCGTCAGATTTTCAGACGAGAATGGATGGTGTTTTTGACGAAAGGGTTCCAGAAAAATATTTACTAGGTTTCCTGACACTTCCGGATTTTCCTCCGCAGCGGTATTTCAGTCTTTAGCTTGCCATTTACCAGTAGAATTGCTCATTCAGGACAATTTATAACTTATGATTCTCCCTAATTCACAGTTTGGGAAAATTAACAATATTAGAGAGGAATTCAAAAGGATCTAGCTCGGGAATGTACTCAGTATACTATTTCAATGAAACTGATCCAAATTATTCATACCAAGCAGCTGGGAGAAGTTTGGTATCTGAGAATTCAACGAAGCGTTTGGGTGTCGGAATGAATCGAAGGTGCTGATGGCACAAAGCAAGTGACATGGTATTGAGACTGTTCAACATATACGGAAAAAGTGAGAGAACGGTCAGTTGTTTCTGGACAGATTGAATTTGCAATAGATTGTTGAAAAGTTTTGACAAGCGAGATGATTCCGTTCTCTTCGATATCAAAATTGCAGGTAGGTGAAAAAACGCTTCGTTACAGTATGAAGAATAGATTGCATACACACGGATAAAGCATGTGTTCTCTGTGCAAACTACATTGCATAGAAGTACACATGTCTACACATACGCGCACAAACACCACACACCCAAAGTTCACCAACACGAGCCCTCACTACACCTCACGTCTGCACTCCACGAAGTCCCAGCCACGAATGAATACCCGAACTGACAAACACCACCCACCCAAAGTTCACCAACACGAGCCCCCACTACACCTCACGTCTGCACTCCACGAAGTCCCAGCCACGAATGAATACCCGAACTGACAAACACCACCCACCCAAAGTTCACCAACACGAGCCCTCACTACACCTCACGTCTGCACTCCACGAAGTCCCAGCCACGAATGAATGCCCGCACTGCTCTCTGTAAGCTCAGCGGAGAGTGGAGGGGTTGTACGCCAGACAGTCGCGAGTGGCCCCGTGTGCGCAACTGCTGCACAGATTGTAGTGGGAGGTGGCTCGCTATCCATTATATAAGAAACGAGGATTTTCGTGTTTAACCATATTATCCGTGAGTGTGTACAACAGTGTCTCATAAGAGGTCGGACATCTCTCTTGATATTAGTTAACTTCGAGTGATTTTGTGAGAGCACATTAAAAACGATGTCGATGTATTCCTGTGATTGTGGTAAATCTTTCACTCGTAGTGATAACCTTCGTCGTCATCAGCTCCAGAGTTGTCAAGGAGGCCCATCAGTGAAACGAGTGAAATTAGATGATGCTGCAACACCAATGTACACATGTGATTGTTGTAATGTGACAATTCCATTGACCCAAGTGAATTCTCACAAAAGAACGCTACAGCATAAGAATAATGCATGTGTACAATTGAGTGATGGCGTTCAAATTATAAAGAGTGCCTTCAAGTGTCGGATTGCCACATACAGGGTGCGGACTTCTGTTGTTTCCACCGATTACATGTTATTCTTCAATGAAATCAGGCAGAAAGTCATCGAATTACTGGAATCAGCCATCAGGATTCACAAAATCATCAAAGTGAATATGGAAGTGTTTGGGAGTTATATTCTTCAAACGCAAGACCTGAAGGAGACCAAGTCATTTAACTCCCAAAATAAAACAGTTGACCAATCTACTGATTTGAATTCATTATTTGATGGATTTCGTGATGGCATTATCGTTCAAACTACTGAATTCCAGGAACGTGATTCAGGTAGGCATTTTTTTTTATTGAATTGGATTCATTACTAATATTGATTTGTATTTAAGGTTGGACTTGTGAAAAAATCATGTTTCTGGAGGTGAACATCAACAAATATAGCCCGCTCAGTGGATGTTCATATTTGAAGCTACCTGAGTGTATTGAACGGAGGAAAGCTGTGGTGAATGTTCGTAATGAAGATCAACATTGCTTCGCATGGGCCATCACTTCAGCACTACATCCTGCAGTCGATAGAACGTCAGAAGTTTCTTCATATCCTCATTTCAATACTGTCGTAGATGTAACAGGTATGAATTTTCCGGTTAAGTTGAAGGATATTGTGAAATTTGAAGACAAGAATGATATTTCAGTTAATGTGTATGGTTTGGAAAGTAAATTCGAGAAGGGTAAAATAATGTATGAAATAGTTGGACCATTGCGTTACTCCCAGAGAAGACTTAGGAGACATGTCAATTTGTTACTTATCACAGATGATTTCGGTAATAGCCACTATTGTTGGATCAAAGATCTTTCAAGATTAGTTTCAAGTCAACTATCCGCCCATGAACATAAAAAATATTTTTGTGATGGATGCCTGTTATATTTTTCTCATGAGCGATCACTGTTACGTCACAAAATGAATGATTGTAATCATTTAAGTACGACAACTCCATCAACCAATTTCAAAATCAATAAATATGGGAAAATGGTGCCTGAAAATAGATTAACATTTGAAAATTTCGAGAAACAAATGAAGGTACCATTTGTAGTATATGCCGATTTTGAATCAGTGCTTAAACCGATTGAAACTTGTAAACCAAATCCCGAACACTCGTACTCGATGAAGACATTCAAACATGAGCCTTATTCATTTGCTTATTTGATTAAATGTTCATATAATGATGATTTGTCAAAATTTGTTACGTATAGGGGTGTGGATGCAGCCCAGAAATTTGTTAGTAAAATTGAGGATGATTTGAAAAACATTTATCAAGATCATCTCAGGTATCCCATTCCTATGGATGCACAAACCCCTGAGGAAGAGGAGCAGTTTGCTTCTGCCACAAATTGTGGTATTTGTTCTAAGCCATTCAATGATGGTGAAGTTAAAGTGAGGGATCATTGTCATCTTACAGGAAAGAAGAGGTCTCCTGCCGCTCATTCATCATGTAATTTAAATTTTAAGTTACCAAATTTCATCCCAATCATTTTTCACAATTTGAGTGGATATGATTGTCACCTATTTATTAAGGAATTGTATAAGAACAAAGAAAAAGTTGATGTCATCCCGCAAAATAAAGAGAAATATATATCGTTCACGAAACATCTTTTTACACACTCATACACGGATAAAGATGGTAGGATGAAGAAGAATTATTTGAAAATGAGATTCATAGATAGTTTCAGATTCATGTCAAATTCTTTGGAAAAATTAGGTGCAAATTTAACATCTGATCAGTGTATTGAGATGCACAAACATTTTCCTCAAATTGAGGAATTCAATTTGATGAGAAAGAAAGGTGTATTTCCCTATAGCTTTGTGGATGACATCGACAAACTGAATCATCCAAGACTTCCAACCAAAAATCAATTCTATGACAAACTCAATTGCGAACATATATCAGATAATGATTATAGAAGGGCTCAGCTTGTATGGAACTTGTTCAGGTGTCAGAGTTTAGGTGAATACTCCGATTTATATTTGAAGTCAGATGTGTTACTATTATGTGACATTTTCGAAAATTTCAGAAATATTTGTATTGATAAATATAAATTGGATCCGGCACAATACTACACAGCACCTGGATTATCCTGGGATGCAATGTTGAAATACACGGAAATTGAATTGGAATTACTAACTGACATTGATATGATTCATTTTTTTCAAAAAGGTATACGTGGTGGAATAAGTCAATGCAGTGAAAGAAAACATAAAGCAAACAATAAGTTCTTACCAAATTATAATCCAAATGAACCATCCTCATTCATTTCATATTTGGATGCAACAAATCTGTACGGTCACAGCATGTCACAACCATTACCAACAGGTGAATTTTCATGGTTGACACCTCAGGAAATTCTCGATCTTGATATAATGAATGTGAATGCTGATAGTCCGTATGGATATGTACTGGAAGTGGATATTCACTATCCACAAGAACTTCATGATAAACATTCTGATCTTCCATTTTTAGTTGAACGTTTAATACCTCCATATACAAAATCAAAAATTCCCAAATTGATTCCAAATTTAAATGATAAGAGAAAATATATTGTTCACTATAAAAACTTACAGCAAGCTCTCAATAATGGTTTGATTATCATGAACACACATAGAGTATTGCGGTTCAAACAATCTTGTTGGATGAAACCCTATATAGATTTGAATACTGAAATGCGTAATCGGTCTAATAACAAATCTGAAAAAGATTTCTTCAAGCTAATGAACAATGCGGTCTATGGAAAAACAATGGAAAACGTAGACAATAGAATTGATGTTAGACTCGTTACACATTGGGAAAATATAAAGAGAACTATGGGTGCTAGTTGTCTTCTATCACGGCCAAATTTCAAAAGCTGCTCTATATTTACAGAAAATTTTGTTGCCATTCAATTAGGTAAAGTGAAAGTTCATTATGATAAACCGTTATATTTAGGATTTTCTATTCTAGAATTATCCAAAACTGTCATGTACGATTTTTTCTATGGATGTATTAAACAACAATTTGGAGATGATGCATCCTTACTCTACACTGATACCGACTCTCTTATTCTCAAAGTATATACCAGTGACAAAGTCTGTTCTGGGTAATTTCAAGGACGAATTTCCAAATGATCCAATAATAAGCTTTTACGGTACAGGTGCCAAAGCATATTACGTTAAGTCTGTCAACACTGAACTCAAAAAGGCCAAAGGCATCAAAAGATCTGTTATAAAGAATGAATTGACATGTGAAGACTATGAAAAAATTATCGAACAAGGAGGTATGATATTCAGAAAGATGAACTCTTTTAGAAGCGTGTTGCATGATATTTATACTGAATTGAAAAATAAAGTTGCATTATCATACCACGACGACAAACGAAATGGGGTGGTGGCACTGTTCGTGGCCCACCAGGTATTGGATTCAAACTAACATCAGACGGTCAATATGATATGCAGAGAAAAATATTGAAAAATACAGGAGAGCCATTCGAAAATGGTGATTGTGTAACTGTATCATTTCTCGAGGCAAAAATTAAAGAAACTAAGGAGCTTACCCTAATGGCTCTCCAAGCTGCCATACAATCTGCAATAGGTAATGTAGAACGTGAAGCCCGTCAAGCATTTGATGATAAGATAGCTGAAGCGAGAATAACATTGGCTCGCAAATACAACAATCTCAAGAGTGATGTCGAAATAAAAACATCCGACGCTACTACTGCGATGACACAAAAATATAATGCATTGGAAGAAAGAGTTGCAAGTCTTGAGAAGAAACATGCGGAGCGTTGGCCAAAGGATAGACCATTATTGTGGTATCCGGGTATAGACGTCAATCCTGGTGTTAAAAAATGAATATATGTATGATGTGCCAATAAATAGAATGCTATGTATTAAATGAAATAAACTGATCTTTACCATAAACGAAAAACTGTGTTTCATTTGTACCCAATCAGTAAACAGCTAGATGCAAAGAATGAAGAGAGTGGCGATAGAGCGATAGTGGGATTGGTTGGTCGGGCTTGTTGTAGTGGGGAGGGCGGGGCTTAGAGAGCGATAGTGGCTTGGACTAGTTGAAGAGGGGAGGGTGGGGCTTAGCTACAAAGAAAGAATGACGAGAGTGGAGAGTGGGAGGGTGGGGGCTGGCTGGAGGGTATAAATGCAGAGCTCCGTTCAGAGTATCTTCAGTGTGACTTTCAGCAGCTAGCCGATTAGTAACATTTCCTGTTTCTGCCTGTACCAGCACCGAACGACCAACAACTATCAATAAGTAAGTTAACAACATCGAATGTATGAATTTGTCTAATCGTGTGTTTTCTGTGTTTCAGTCATGAATTCCTTCAATGAGAGCGAAGTTAACGCTGCCGTCGAGAGCATCATCCCGGAGCGTGTGGAGGTTGCGGAGGGTGTTACGACCGAGCCCGAGAGTGATCTCCCTGAATTTAGTCACGACGATATTCTCGACATGCTGGGTGAGAATATCATCCCGGGCGTGCTCTCCCAGATGAGTGTGGAGGAAAATCCAGCCGCGGAGCCGGAGATGGTAGCGCCCCAGGAGGTAGAGGCATCGACGACAACCCCATCGTTGGCGATCCCATCTACGTCTGGGACACCATCCCAGGAGGTGGTGGTGAAGACGAAGGCGCAACCACGAAAACGGGCAGGTGGAGCTGTTTCTGAGCCGAAGAAGAAGAAGATGTCGACGTTCTTGAGTATGATGGAAGACATCGACAGTGAGGACGAGTTCGATCAACCAATGCCCTCGTCGAGCAAGCGGCCACCGGTGAAACGGGCGCCCAAAGCTAAGGTTGGTGTAATTGCGAAGTATCGCAAAGTTTGCAATGAAACCAACCCTAGAGCTGGGAAATGGCCCGTCAGTAGAAGACCACCGGTATCCATCATACCGACTCCACCTGCTGCAGCCTCCGTTGTCGAAGCGGCTGCACCACCACCACCTCCTGCACCTCCAGCAGCAGCCGCTACTATGGATATTGCTCCCGCCCCAGCCACCACGAACAATGTTCCAGCTACCGCCGCTGCGCTCACCGAAGGGGTTGACTCTTCAGACGAGGAGGACGTTCGAGTTGGGCATACCTTCTTCTTGGCTCTCAGGAAGAAGTTCGACGATACCAAACGTGCCTGCCAACAAAGTGAGACTTCGAGGGCGGGCATAAGGCATCGTCAAGACGAGATTGCCAGGCAACAAGCTGACATCGATCGGCAAATAGCTGAACTTGCCGAGCAGAAGTCAGAACTTGCCCGGGAATCGGAACGTCTTGCTGAGAGTGATCGGGTGGAAATCCAGCAACACAAAGAGAGATATGCCCGATTCAAACGTACCAAGGGAAAGATCTCCAAATTGCTCCTTCCCTTGGGCGACCTCTTCGATGAGATAAAGTAGGTTGAGTTAGTTTCAGTTGATTTTTTTCTATAGTTTTAAGTTCATTTGTATATATGTATATATTTTAATAAATCATTGAATGAACAGATGAAATGAAAAAAGAGTGTACATTGAATTGGTTTGGTACACATTGAACAATGCGATGGTTGGGGCATTGCTCTTCATTTCATCTGAATATTTTGTAATTACATTTAAATTTCATACTTTTCTAGACAAACCTTTTAACAACAATTCGTATTTCCTTTCATATCATATGAATCTCTTGCAAAAAATGGCTTGCTTCATAATGAATTCAACAAGTATACCTTTTAGAATGTTCACATATATCTTACATCGCTTTTCTCTTCCCACCACAATCCCCACCATTCTCCCCACCAACATTTTTTTGTATAAATACAATGCGAGACCAGAGTTCTATATCATTCTCTTCACGATGTCGATGAGAGCTGATTCAACGACGGAGCCAAGGAGTGTACCAACTTCGGAACCAGCGACAGGACCTATCCAGGTTGAAGAAGTTAGTTCTTCAACCGATAGTGTCAATACTCGAGGGAATCTTAGCTACTTCGAGTATTTATCCCAACAGTTTGGGTTTCCGGAAGGGTTCTTTGAGAGGATGCAAGTGGATGGCTCTGATATAGACTCAATCAGTCTACCATCCACTTTAAGTTGGCCATCATCCATCGGGAGACCTATCAGTATCTCATCTGATACTGATGACGACGACGACGACTAGTCTACAAAGTGTAGACTCACAAAAAACAGCCCTTTTCAGGGCTACCATTAAGAACTCAAAGTAGCTATCTCACAGTGAGATTCATTAGGTGATCACCTATTGAATATGCGTTATTACATATTCATGATCTAATGGATCACACATGTTCACAATATGTATAAATACTTGTCTGAGATGGTCCACAGAGTGTGGACTAACCCGAAAACAACCCTTTTCAGGGCTACCATTATGAACTCAAACACAGTAGCTATCTCACAGTTAGGTATATTAGGTGATCACCTAATAAATATGCTATATCGCATATTATTGGTTCATTATCACGCAATATATAACAGATATCACAGACAAAATGAGATTGAAAATTCGAAAAAAAAAATATATCTCACATTTCTCAGTTGTTCACGTCTCAGTTATAGTATAATGTACACTTATGATGACATAAGGCGCTCGAAATATGTATTACCACCCGTAATGATACAATTTGGAAAAATAAATCAATGAAGGTTAGGTCAAGGTCATTTCGCGTGGTTGCTCCTTAGGTTAGTTTTTCAAAGATATTAATCGTACTCACAAAATAAGTTTTTGGGTAATCTCAATATGCGGTTAGCTGATCAGAGTACGAATTTTTCTCCTGAATTGCATGCAAAAGGAACTAATTAATGGGGGTTAAGTTAGACCAGACTCGAAATCATGGTGTATTCACGCTCATATATATGTGATGAATAAATAAGAGTAATGATACTTATGGTTGATAATATTATGTGTAGTGATCTGAAGTCGTAAAGAGTATTATTTATATCCCCAACTTCTATTGCGTTTACAATCTAGCGGTCAAAAATTTTTTTTTCTACAAACTAGCGGATCTACAACCACTGCGATCGCGGTTCCACGGTTGCGCCCGCGTTATTAGTCCAAGTCAGAGTGTAGCTATTGTTTCATCTTCATTCCGCGAAGTTTATTTCATGGATTGTCGCGGTGGTCGCGGAACCGCGGCTACATTCGCGAATCATTCGCGTTTCCGCGGCTTTTCATTCTGTCGCGGCAGCGGATCTACTACCACTGCGATCGCGGTTCCACGGTTGCGCCCGCGTTATTAGTCCAAGTCAGAGTGTAGCTATTGTTTCATCTTTATTCCGCGAAGTTTATTCCATGGATTGTCGCGGTGGTCGCGGAACCGCGGCTACATTCGCGAATCATTCGCGTATCCGCGGCTTTTCATTCTGTCGCGGCAGTGGATCCGCATCTGGTTTTTACCTTCATTATGATCATCATTCGGCAATCTGGATACAGCCGTGATTCATCCTACTGCGGTCGCAGTTTCGCGGTTGTACCCGCGTTATAACTTAAAGGCAGAATGTAGTTAATTTTCCACCTACATTCCGCGAAGTTTCATTTATTTCATGGATTATTGCGGTTTCGCGGATCCGCGACTGTGGCGGCGACATGGATCAATTCATTCCACCGCGGCTGCGGATCCACATTCCTTTTTTTGATTAATTTCATAAATCGGAAATTGCCAATGTTCATTCCGCCGCGTTACCCCCTGTTCTGAATCTCACTGTGAGATATCTACTATGTGTGTGCTTTGTTTTTTTTTATTCATTTTTTCAATATTAGAGCTAATTGTACATATTTCAAGCACCTTATGCATCATAAGTGTGTATTCAACTAAAAACTGACAAATTCACTCGAATTTCAATATTACAGCTAATAAGTGTGTGTACTCTACCATAGTCAAGAGGTGAACGAACACATAACAAATGTTACATACATTTCTCTCATGTGTCTGAGATATCTATCTACTGTCTGTTTCTTTAATGTAGCCCTGAAAAGGGCTGATAGTTTTTTTTGACCAGTGGTCCAAGGTTAGTGGTGCAAAGGAGGGGCGTTATTGCAAATCGTGCATGTCTCGATATATCGATACTGTGTAAGCAGAGTGCTGCATGCTTTACACCTACTCCATAATAATTCAGAGAATGGTTGAGTCTTATGCTTATCTACGTGCTCATACCACCCACCATTGTTTACACGAAAAGCATAAAATTTAAAACACATGAGGCATAATTTCTCAATTTGTCCGGTAACAGTGGGAATTCTGACATAGCTCTCAGTCACACAGCACAACTCCAGTGGATTTTCCAAAGTGTGATTCATATTCAGCACCTTGACTCTGCAAAATTCCACACCGACGGCCAAATCACCAGGTTGATTGGTCTCTGCATCGCATTCAATACCCTCGTCTTCAGAGTCATTAGGAATCTCTTGTTCGATGACGTCTTCAGCGACCTGCTCTTCACCCTCCAAATTGTTATTAAGATCAGCATGTGCCAGAACATCTAACATTGCAGCTCTTTCTTCAGCCATCTTGGTTATATCCTTCGAATGCTCTGAATGAATGAGTGAAGTTTAGAGCCCGCAGCTATGTTTTATACGATCTGGTAGTGGTGGGGCGCCCCTCCACAAACTCTTACTGTATATATGTAGGGAGGGTTGGATTATTGGATTGAGTTCTGTCATTGCCACCAGTGAGTAACAATATGCCTTTTCCAAAAGAGTGGGATTCTAAACCGAAAGTGTGCATCTATCCCCTAGTGGTTGCTGGAGCTGCTCAGTGCTACAATTGTCAAATCACTCGACCCAAATCATACTTCAATCCATGTACCGGATTGTGTACCGAGTGTGTTTCACGAAATCCAGTGCCACAGCCCAAGCGACAAATAACTCACGAACAGGGAAACCATCTCAAGTGCTTCAAGTGTCACGAGAAAATTGAGTGCACCATCCTGGGCATTTGTAGAAATATTTGTGGAACGTGTGCGATAGAAGAGGTGCCACTTAAACAACGTTGCTTGCAGTGTGATAATTACACTATGGACTGTTGGAACCATATCTGTGCTGTTTGTAGAAGTAACTGGCAGCTATGTGAGAAAGTTGGTCAACTCCATCCCAACAGGAAAATCCACTTCAATCATTGCTGGTGTCTAACACATGACGAGCAAATCGAAAGGCGCCAAATACTAGGAGACCGTATTCCAACGTACACTGAAATTGGACCAGAAAGGCTTCCACATGCAATTTCCCAATAACTAATAACCACTGTTGTAATTATGATGAATAAATTGATTGAATATTATTACATTTGTATCATTTATTTTTCAAATATAAAAGCTACCAATTGAAAGAGTTTCGAACCATATAAGTAAATGAAACAAACAAAGATTGGGTTATATTAAATTTATTGCAGAAAACATACATATATAAAACCAGTATACTCCTCCAGAGCTTTATTATTCACCATATAGATAATTGAAATTATTTTCATATAATTATTAAACCACATCTGATTCATCAATCCACGAATTATGCTCACTTGGAAGACCTAACCACTTTATATATAGTTTATTATTTTTTCTTCTCAACACCTTTTCCACTAGATACACGTCAGGATTCGCAGTTTTCAATAATTCTTCCTCATAAAAACAGCCTCTTATGGGTTGACTATCCATATCTTCAAGAATATATGTAGTGGGGTATGTTCTGTTCACTTTAACGATTTTAAAGAGTTCTGTCGTATAGTTGGCTGTGAATCCCTTTTCAAATATGTTTTTATACTTGCTTATGCGTACAATATCATTCAATTGGAATTTGGGTGTACTTTGTTTCCTTCGGATTCCTCTGGTGGTTCTGAATTTTAATTTCGTGGTTGAATTAACATTTATAGGTTCTATGCCAGTAGTACTATGCACCTTGTTGTTATATTTCTTCGTTATGATCGGAAGAATGTCAATCCACTTATGATTCCCCCTCATCGAAAATTCTTTGTAGAGCCATGTTTTGATTGTTCGAATTACCCTTTCTGCTATGGCTGCTTTTTTTGTGCTAAATGTTGAATAATGATTGATTTTATATTGTCGCATGAGAGAGGAAAAATTTTTATTGAAGAATTCTTTTCCTTGATCGCTCTGTAGATGATTTGGAGAATACTTGGCTTGCTTCAGAACACGTTTCATTGCATTGGTTACGGTACTACCTGTTTTATTTTTAGTTGGCACTGTCCATAGATACTTTGAGTAGCAATCAATCACCACAAGGATATATCGATGACCTTTGTTACTTCTTGCGAATGGTTGCATTTCTGCTAGATCTATTTGCCATAGATCTGCAAACCCTTTGATGGTAGTTATTCTTCTTTGAAAATTACGTCTTACAGAGCCATGTAACTCGTTGACGACTTGTCGCTTTACATCACTCATTCCATTATCCATTCTTTCTTTCGAGTGCAAATGAAAAATAAATCTGGTAATGTTACTTCATTGAATAATGAGGCGAGAGTGATTTTTATTTGTGAATGTTTCAATATATTATACCTTCTTCACGCAATTCCTCAATTATTGAAATTATTTCATTATTGTGTCCAGTATGACCAGCTGCCTTTGAAGATAGTAATAGTCGTAAGCGAGCAATCAATTCCTTGGGTGAGTTCCAGTAGACATAATTCGCTGGTTTGGGATTATATATTTTCTGTATTTTGTTTCGATTGACTGTTCCACCAATTTTAGTTCCATCCCTCATTGGATAATGAGTTGAGTCTAGTATAGGTTTGATAACTTCGCGAAATTTCTTGGAATTCGTATATCTGAAACCATTCTTCAATTGGTATTGTTTGAATGGAGCATTCGTTAGTTTCAATATCTTTGAATATGTTTGACGAATCTGTTCATCGTCAATATTTTGTGGATTCTTGAGGAATATTATATCATATAATTCTGAGCTGCCAGGAAATTGATATTTTTTCGTTTTATTGGTATTCCAAAATACTATGTTTCCATCATTGAAGTGAACCTGAAGATTTCCCATTTTTAGTTTTTGTGTGATAGGATCCATTCGTACGCCAAATGTTGCATCATATGCCACATTTCTACTTCTGATATTTCTCAAATGTTTTTTCAATACATCTTCAAGACTTTCATCTACATTGGATGGAGAATTGAGATCTGAAGAACTGATGCGTGATGATGATGGCGGTGTTTCAAATAGGCTCGCTGCAATTTCATCTTTTATTGTGTCTGACTCACTGTCTGTAGATGATACACTACCAGAAGATTGATTCTTTCCTATTGGAGTACTCGTGGCGTGAAATGGAGTAGTCTGAAAGTTCACTTGATTGTTGGATAACTGTGGTGTTTTCGATGAAGTAGCATTCGATGATAAAACATTCAATGGTTTCGTTATGGGTTCATAAAGTTTTTCCAATGCCATACGATTCTCAATATTACCATGCTTGATTGAGTTGAATTTTTGTCTGACAGCTTCTGTTGTCTCAACTAGTTGACGTTTCAAATGTATTTCATTGCTCGCATTTCCAGCTACAGAACCAATGTTTGTCTTCATATTTTTTTGTTATCATATACGAATTCACTGAAGTGATCTCTATACAATCCAATGATCGATTGAAGTTGAATAGCATCATCATGGATATATAAAACTATCGAATCCCTTGCGATATCTACCTTCATGCATTTTTCTATCCTTGTCAATGACTAGAAATCCATATTGATCCTCCCAACATTTAACACACATCAATTGAAACTGTTTGAATGTCACATCGGGTGACACATGATCTGAATAAATATGGTGGAGATTTGTCTCATCTTGCTTGAACATTACAATGAAATTGGTATTATCACGCACTAATTGCTTTGGCACTCGTGAATATGTCTGTGCAAGATAAAAACAATCAACATCTTTATGACGTCCCATACAGAAGTATGATCTTATGATATCCTGCTTTTCACATATCACATCATCGAAAATGAAAACAGAATTTGGTTTAGCATCGGAGGGTTCCACTATTTCCGCATTATTGCTGAACGTATAAAATCCTAACCCTTTAATAGGTTCCAACACATTTTGTAGGAATTGATACTTGGGTTGATTGAGTGATTTTGAATAGAGATATACATTTGCGAATCGCAATCCTTGTGGATGTGTCAAAAGTGATATCATTGCATTGGTCTTTCCACAATTTGAAGGTCCAATAATGAGTCCTCGAACTGATGATGGAAGTAGTGGGCCATGTCTTAACAATACCTGCCCATTCAATCCACACCCAAATTTCTCATCTAGATTGTCAACGACAAAATTTTCTTTCTGTTTCACAATGCGCATCGTACCACGGTTGGAGACTATGTAAATGGAAAAATGTTATGAGCATCTCATTTAAATGTGTACCATCAAACGATACGGACGTATCGATAGTAGAAGTCAGAGTAAAGAAGGTTTTGGATTTGTGAATAAATTAATAAATACACTTCCATTCGAATTACATATACCTGGCGGTTATCAATATTGTGGACCCGGTACGAAACTGAATGAACGTTTAGCACGCAACGATCCTGGCATCAATAAATTAGATATTGCATGCAAAAAACACGACATTCAATATTCGAATCATCCATCAGATCTCACAGCGAGACATATAGCAGATAAAGAACTAGAATACGCAGCTTGGGATAGGGTTAAATCAAAGGACGCAAATATTGGGGAAAGGGCAGCTGCCCTACTGGTCACCAATATTATGAAAGCGAAGAGACATTTGGGTATGGGCTGTAATAGTTCCAACAAGAAGAAGGTTAAGAGAAAACCATCAAGGAAAAATAAAATAAAAAAAGTTGCATTCGGTGCTGGAGTGGTTAGTAAAGTGCGAAATGTATTGAAAAGATCTGGTGGGGATCAGTTTGTGACGACTGATAGAAAAAAAGCTATCACTGTGGCATTGCAAGCAGCACGTAAATATCTTAAAGCTGCCGGTGGTAAGAAAAAAATTCGCACACCTCGAATAATTCCAATTCCCAAAATTGGTGGGATTTTGCCATTGATTCCGATTTTTGCTGGACTTTCTGCACTCGGAAGTTTAGCAGGTGCAGCTGCAGGAATTACCAAAGCTGTGAATTCGGCAAAAGCAAGCAGAGCAGCTCTCATTGAAGCCAATCGCCACAATAAAACAATGGAGGCTGTAGCATTAGGTAAACGTGGTAGTGGAATATATCTTAAACCTTATCGTAAAGGATTGGGATTATATTTGAAACCATACAAACCATCGCAATCATACAAGTCAAAAAACTAGTAGATTCCCTACCTCTGAGGCCTCTCACCGATTTCGATCTCAATTATTATGCACAGAAAATGAAAATTCCACACTTTCGTGGTGTTTTTATGCGTGACAGATTACCTTCTTCAAGGCCAAAACTGTATGAGACAGCTATTGTCAATTTGGATAAAATAAGTGGTCCTGGAACACATTGGGTGGCATACAAGAAATGTGGCAAAGAAGTCACATATTTCGATAGTTTTGGAGATTTGCCCCCACCAATGGAATTGATTCGATACTTTCGAAAATATTCGGGAGTGAAAATCAAATATAACTATGATCGCCAACAAAAATTCAATACAGTCTTCTGTGGTCATTTGTGCCTAAAGTTCCTCTCTGAATCAATTCGCAAATAAAAAATGGATACAACTCCAACAATGGATCGTGAGGCTATCAAGAGAATGGGATATTCATTGAAGATGTATTCAAAATATCGCACCCTAACAAAAATGGATAGCATGATGCTTGCCAATATGCCCAAGGAAGTTATAATTGCCTGTGCTGCACATGAGATTGCAAATGTTTGGGAAAAATTACCAAAACATCTACAAGATGATATCGACATAATGAAGTATCAATACTGCTATGAACACCACTCTGACGAAGAATCTAATTCAAATTCTGATGTGAATGATGGTCCCATGCCTCGAAAAATTTTCTGCTGCTATTGCAATGTAGAGGATATGAGTATTGGTGTCAATAAAAACAATATTCATTTGAACGCGCTGCCCAAAAAAAAGTGTGGATTATTGCAGATGTGTTGTAGACAACAATAAATTGAAGTGTCATTTGTAAAATGCATCAGTCATGTCGCGGAAGTTCGAACTACAAGCTGTCGGGACGAGTGTCTTGAGTGCAGACTTTTTTCCACCTATCGAATTGGATAGAAACAGCCGTTATGGACTAGGACTATTGGGATTCTACGGATGCAACACAATCAATAATATAACTGAAGAAAACAATTTAATCAGATTCAGACTTAGTGGTGACGACTCACCCATGCTACAATTACACACCATTGAAATTCCATGTGGTGCTAATAATAATAATAATAATAATAATAACTGATGCGCGCTGCTGATGAACTTGATATAGTCTTCGACACCGAGCGGGTAAACCAACTCTCTGTCACCGAGTTGGAGCCCGCTCGGAGAAAAGCTCACATCAAGGCTGCAGAGAATGCTAAAATGCTGCAGCTGCATACAGACAAGCCCATGCATGGAGTCTTCTTTAAGAACATCGAGGACCATGGCTTGTCTGTTAAGCTGACATTTGCCTTCCTCAGGTCAGGTGAGCTGAAGTCGGAGACTGAAGGGTTTATCATGGCGTGCCAAGACGGTGTCTTCAACACCCTAGTCTACCGGAGCCGCGTGATGGGTATAGAGGTCCCTGATACTAGATGCAGGGCCTGCCGACAGGCGCCCGAGACTTTGATGCATTTGCTGTCATCTTGTGCAGTTTATGCGGTCTCGGCCTATATCCATCGCCATAACGCGGCCTTACGAGTGCTGTACTATTTTCTTCGGCACTCGTATGAAATAGACAGGACACCGGTGCTGCCTTACGCTCCAGGGGATATTGAGTCCGTAGTGGAGAATGAAAGGTGTCGAATTTTTTGGAACTTTTCATTCCCCACCCTCAGGCAAATACAGGCCAATAAGCCTGATATAGTCCTCTTCGACCACCGAAGTAAGACGATATTCGTTATTGAGTTTTCGGCCCCTGCCGAAACGAATATCGTCCGAAAAGAGGAGGAAAAACGGACAAAGTACCAGGACTTACTTTACGAACTCCGCAGGCTCCACCCGGACTATTCTGTCAAGTTAGTGGTTCTGATTATAGGTGTTCTCGGTGGTTCCAGACCAACGCTACTCTCGGAGCTCAAGATCATACCGGCATGCCGTAATGCGGCAGAGATCTTGGCCGGCCGCATGCAGAAGGCCGTTATTCTCGGTTCGTTGCGTCTGCTCAGGACTCACGATTCTCGGAGCCAGTGACCACTTACCCCGCGGTGCGGGGAGTGGTCATTGGTTAATTTTACTAGCGCGTTCGCCCACTGGGTCGGAGCAGTGGGGAGTACGGACCCGACTAGATTTGTTTAAACGGAAAATAATAATAATAAAAATAATAATAATAATAACTAATAAGCAGGGGAGACTAAACAACATCTGAACAGTCTCTGGTGAGTAGCGCCACCACTTTCCTGAGCTTAGGATGCAAAATCGGACCGGCAGCTAATGCGCATCCGGGAGAGAAAAGCTTTTTCTCTCTGGTGCCGGCCGTGGGCCTGCTGGGCTAACCACCTTGCAGGCCCTCAACTCTGGTTCCTGTCACTAGAGGACAGGGCCCCCACAACCGACCCCATTCGGATAGGGGTCAAGGGCAAGGTGGAGGGGCCCAAACCGATGTACAGCCCAATGACGACTCTGGCAATGGACATGGACAACGTTTTGAGTGGACCGACGAACTGAGAGACGACCTGATGCGGTGCTACGAGAGTAGTGAGCCCGCCCGAAGGGGATACATGGCGAGAATGCATGCGCTGTGGTGCGTGGCACACCCGGAGCATGCCGCCTTTTCCGCCCAAAATCTCAGGGATTATGTATCCCATCTTCGTGGCCGTGGCTATGTACGTGCCCCACCGAGGCCGGTTGAGCAGGCGGTAGAAATACCGCCAGTGCGATTGGTGGAGGAGAGGGTGCGCCTGGAAGCACCGAGAACACAGAACATCGGGACCCGGAGGATGCTTCACAAAGTGAAGCCCCTCAGGCCAGAACAACTGGCCCGAGTGGATGCAGAGGTTCGTAGTGCCCTTACAGAAGAGGCCGACATCTGGCAGATCAACTGTGCCGTGTATGACTCTGTTCAGGCTCTTTCTGGGAGAGAAGGGGGTGACAGACCCTTCGACCCCTCCAGGAAGCATGAACAGCGCATACACAAGATGGAGGCTAAGATCAAGTCGGCGAGACAACACGCGTCTCGTATCCAATGTGTGATGGACTACTTAGCGGTTCAAAGACCATTTACGCACGCAGTGCGGCAAATCGCTGCAAAACTGCGCAGATCCCATCACACATTGAATCGAGGGGTGCTGCTCACCATCAAGCAGCATTGCCTCGAGAGGATACGAATGCTAGTGACTGCAAAAAAGTCACTAGTGAGGCGGGCGAGGGCTTTCTCAGAGAACAAACAGTTCCGCGAGAAACCCTCACGCCTATTCCAATCGCCTCCGCGTGTTGTGGATAATCCGCCGGCCGCTGATCGGGTGGAATCCTTCTGGAAAAGTATCTACGAGCATCCGCAACCACTCAACCGAGACACTCCAGCCCTGACGCAGTTTGAAGCTTTCTGTAGAAGGCTTCAACAGCCTGAGCCCGAAATACTGCGTCAACCGATAACCACGGATGAAGTTCGGAAAGCTCTTGAGGGTTCGAAGAACTTTGCTGCTCCAGGCCCTGATGGCCTCAATAACTATTGGTGGAAAAAGTTATCGAGCACTCACCACCATTTGGCCAGAATATTCAGTTCTTGGCTGAATGGAGAGCAGCTGATTCCGGAATGGTTTGTCGAGGGGCGAACCGTGCTAATCCCGAAGAACGGAGATTTGTCGGATCCTAAGAATTACAGACCGATAGCATGCTTGAATACGTGTTACAAGATGTTTACACGCATCCTGTATATGCGTACTCTCCAAGCAGTTGACCCGGTGTTCGAACGGATATATGAGCAAAAAGGGTCGAAGAGGGGTTCCGCGGGCTGTAAGGAGAACCTGCTGATTGATAGATGTATCACGCAGGACTCCGTGCAGTATAAGCGGAATCTTTCTATGGCCTGGATCGACTATCGCAAGGCATTCGATACAACATCACATGAGTTGCTGTTGTACTTACTCGAGTGCCTTGCGGTACCCGATCAAATAGTGAGATGCATCGAACAACTGATGCCGCTCTGGAGGACCCGCTTCACCATAACATCAGGTGAAAGCAGGATCCAAACAGAGCCGGTCATCATAAGAAGAGGTGTTTTTCAGGGAGATTCCCTCAGCCCTCTTCTCTTCTGCATCTCACTAATGCCATTGTCCGTTGCGCTCAGGAAAACCCGGGGATATAACTGCGGCACCCCTGGAAATCGGAGGCATAAGGTCACCCATCTTTTCTATATGGATGACTTTAAGCTCTATGCCTCTGGAGAAAGGGACCTACAGCAGTCCCTCAGGGTGGTGCAGGAGTTCACGCATGCTATCGGTATGGAATTCGGGATTGACAAATGTGCACTGGTTCATCTCAAAAGAGGACGATGCGAGGATTTCGCGGAGGATGCCCAACTCGTAGACGGAAGCATTCTACATCATTTGAATGCCGGAGAGACATACACCTATTTGGGTGTGGAACAACGCCACACCCAAGAGGTAGACTCGGTGAAAAATGCTCTCCGTGGCAAGTATAGGCAGAAACTACGGCAGATCTGGTCCTCAGAGCTGTCGGGCAAAAACAAAGTTTCTGCCACCAACATGCTTGCCATTCCGATTCTACTCTACTCCTTCGGAGTAGTCAAGTGGACTCAGGAAGAGTTGCGGCAACTTGACGTGAAGACTCGCAAAATGATGCATATGCACAGAAGCATGCATCCCAAATCGTCCGTTCCACGGTTATATCTCCTTCGACAACAAGGGGGCCGTGGACTTTTGAGTTTGGAGTGTCTCCACAACAGAATGGTGCTGGATGGAGCCTGTAGAGTCATCAGGAGTTCGGATCCCCTACACTGCATGGTCCGACATCACGAACATGCAGGAGTCGGAGCCTTTTTATTCAAGGCAGCAAGGCGCGCTGCTGATGAACTTGGTATAGTCTTCGACACCGAGCGGGTGAACCAACTCTCTGTCACCGAGTTGGAGCCCGCACGGAGAAAAGCTCACATCAAGGCTGCAGAGAATGCCAAAATGCTGCAGCTGCATACAGACAAGCCCATGCATGGAGTCTTCTTTAAGAACATCGAGGACCATGGCTTGTCTGTTAAGCTGACATTTGCCTTCCTCAGGTCAGGTGAGCTGAAGTCGGAGACTGAAGGGTTTATCATGGCGTGCCAAGACGGTGTCTTCAACACACTAGTCTACCGGAGCCGCGTGATGGGTATAGAGGTCCCTGATACTAGATGCAGGGCCTGCCGACAGGCGCCCGAGACTTTGATGCATTTGCTGTCATCTTGTGCAGTTTATGCGGTCTCGGCCTATATCCATCGCCATAACGCGGCCTTACGAGTGCTGTACTATTTTCTTCGGCACTCGTATGAAATAGACAGGACACCGGTGCTGCCTTACGCTCCAGGGGATATTGAGTCCGTTGTGGAAAATGAAAGGTGCCGAATTTTCTGGAACTTTTCATTTCCCACCCTCAGGCAAATACAGGCCAATAAGCCTGATATAGTCCTCTTCGACCACCGAAGTAAGACGATATTCGTTATTGAGTTTTCGGCCCCTGCCGAAACGAATATCGTCCGAAAAGAGGAGGAAAAACGGACAAAGTACCAGGATTTACTTTACGAACTCCGCAGGCTCCACCCAGACTATTCTGTCAAGTTAGTGGTTCTGATTATAGGTGTTCTCGGTGGTTCCAGATCAACGCTACTCTCGGAGCTCAAGATCATACCGGCATGCCGTGATGCGGCAGAGATCTTGGCCGGCCGCATGCAGAAGGCCGTTATTCTCGGTTCGTTGCGTCTGCTCAGGACTCACGATTCTCGGAGCCAGTGACCACTTACCCCGCGGTGCGGGGAGTGGTCATTGGTTAATTATACTAGCGCGTCCGCCCACTGGGTCGGAGCAGTGGGGAGTACGGACCCGACTAGGCTTGTTTAGACGACAAATACATAATAATAATAACTTTATTGCATATCAGAAAAATAAATTTCTACAGCAAGGGTTTGACATTTTTATGTTTGAAAAGGAACAAAAACTAGCTATAGGAGAAAGGTAAGTCTACTCATTCATTACAAATGACCGTAGTTTCAGTGCATTCCAAATAAAAGTTGAAATTACTTTTGCTTCATCCTTAGTGATGTTATTCAATGTTTGAATAAGGGAATCAATATCGTTCAAACCCACGAACAGATGCGGTTTCATTGTACTATATATCGGGCAATCAAAAAGAATGTGGTGCAAAGTTTCCAACTCGTTTTGGTTACATATTGTACATAGTTCGGTGGGATCAATTTTGTGTGTTGATCCATTGAAAGTGAAGTGCAGCCTGAATGTATTGGATACTCGTAATTGGGCAACAGTGCGAGTGACCTGTATGGGGAGCCTCAGATGTAGGTAGGAGGGAGAATATCTGGATACGTGCAGCGCATTGTAATGTATCAGAAAAGAGCTACGACCCATCAATTCAATATCTTTTTGGTGATTTTTTTCGTGAAACCTTGCAAGGAGAGAGTGTTTGTTCGCGCGTAGATATGAATAGGATATGTTATCCCAGGAGGTGCCAGAGTCGATAAATTCGAATTGTTTTCTGACGGTAAGAGCCCAGTTGAATCTCTCATCACAATTAGACAGTTGCATCTGGCGGTTGAAGCAGAGTCTAGGATATCTTCCGACGTCCATTGAGAGGACTTTCAGAATCCATTCAGGGTTATTTTGAAGATATTATATAGGAATTTAACCCGACCAGTTTCCAATCGGACTATGTAATCTGGAGTGTTAGTCGGTAGTAATAGGACTCTTTTGAAAAAATCAAGCTGGACTCTCTCGAGAATTTCGTGGTATCTAAGGCCCCATACGGGGATACAGTTATTCATAGTACTGAGTGCTAGCGATTCAAAAAGTTTAACTCGAGAGTACCAAGAATCTATTTTGGACGAAGCCATAATGGGAAGAATAGCTCCAATTGCTTGTTTTGCCTTGTTTGCGGTTACCATAGACATTTCACGAAAAAAAGAGGATGGTGTGAAAGTGACCCCCAGGTAAACATATTTATTGACAACCGGTAAAACCGCGTTATCATAATAAAATGTGTTATTATTTCTACAAAATCCCCCCCTGGAGAATGACATTACGTTGGTTTTGCCAGTGTTAACAACCAGTTTGTTCGCTGTGGTGTACTGTTCAAGAATGCGTAGTTTTCTTCCAACGTCTACTTCTGAGTGAGCGAGTATAACTAAGTCGTCGGCATACAGAAGAAGCAGAACGTCGTGTCTATCATCAATATTAAGGCCCTGTGCCCCACGTTCGAGAAAAAACGTTTCGATGTCTGCAACGAAGAGGGCGAATAGGAGTGGGCTCAGCGGTTCCCCTTGAAGTACCCCTGATGTTACTTCGAAGGAGTTTGTGAGTCCATCATCTGCTTTGACTTTGAATGATGCGTTTTCGTAAAGCTTTCTAATGGTCATAATGATTCTTGAGCTGACGCCGGTCCGGAATAATTTTTGCCAGAGCAGCCTGTGGTCTATGGAGTCGAAAGCTCGCTTGAAATCGACGAAGATGGCGAATACTTTTCTTTTTCTATGGCGGATGTGAATTTGAATGATAGAGGTTAGGGTATAATTATTGTCAATGCAGCCGCGTCCTGGTCGGAACCCGGCCTGACATTCAGGGAGTATCATAGATTCTTCGGACCACGTGACCAGTCTGTTGCGCAAGATGGAGAAAAATAGTTTTGTAGTGCAGTTGATTAGAGCGAGGTTTCTGTAGTTAGTAGGGTCGTTGGTAGGTCCTTTTTTATGTATCATAGTGAATAGAATTTCTCCCTATTTCTCGGGGACTTCGCAATATTCTAGAATTTTGTTAAAAAAGCAGGTTAGGTAGAGGATCCAATTTTGCGGGAGATTTTTCATGAATTCGTACGTAATGCCATTCGACCCAGGAGATTTATTGTTCTTACATTTATCAAGGGCGTGGTAAACTTCTTGGGATGTGATTACGTTGTCAAGTATAGGGTGCCGAGCATCAAAGAATGAGGAGTTATCAATTATTTTCGGGGGGTAAATACCTCCAAAGAAAGGTTGCCAGACATCCATTGGCAGATTTTTGTGGCTAGGGTTGCTACGAAATTGTCGAATAGTCTGCCAAAATTCACAAGGATTTTTTTAGGTTAGAAAGTTTAATTAAAATTTTGGAGTGGTGATTCCATTTCTTTATTTTTGTTAGGGTTTTGTATTTCTTTTTGCATTCGAGGTATTGTGCCTTGCTTGGAGGAGAGAATTTTTCTTTTCTGCTCAGTTTGAGTGCGTGAGTGACTTTTTTTCTCATTGACAGACATTCTGAATCAAACCAAGGCTTGTTGGTTTTGGGTTTGAATTGGTGATCTATCGTTTTAACCAATCCGAGAGTATTGGCCGTCTCTAAAATTGTTGAGCACAAGTTGATATAAGAAAATTCAATATCTTGAGAAACTTTGACCCATTCAGAGTTTTTCATGAGTAGTTTATAGGGTAGAACTGTTTCGTCGTTCCAAACAAGTTTTTTTTCCACTAGATTTGATTTGATGGTATATTTCGAGTCGTCATTGGCTGAATTTGTTTTGAGAGTGAGTGAAATAGGAAAATGATCAGATACAAATATATCGTTTTGTACAGCAAGATCGCTAATGTCCTGGAGAAACAGATTATTGACCCAGATCAGGTCGATCACACTGCTACCCAACTTACTTACATGTGTAAAATTAGCTGGTATATCAGATGGAGTTCTACCATTAAGAAGAGTAAATGAATTGTTATACATGAATTCAAGGAGGGTACGCCCTCTCGTATTCGCGATATCATCATTGCTTAGCCTATCTTCATATACATTCGTGTTCACCAGTATTTCAGGTGGTACCGTACCAAGATTTGATACACGAGAATTGAAGTCACCTCCCATTATCACCATGATATCTGGGTTGTTTTCCGTGGTTTCCGTTAAGGTTATTTGGAAAATGTCAGTTAAGTGTGCTATATCTGAAGTGGGGTTGAAGTATATGGAGCATACAATAAACTTACAGTTCTGAGACGCCACCAGGCATATAATCCACCATGGCGAGGTATCCAACACTGTAACATTGAAAAGGGCACTAAAGAAAATGCTAAGACCACCACTTGCTCTACCAGACGATTTTTGTTTGATAGCACTAGAGCTCACCACAGTGTATGCACTTCGTAAATCTGGGGGCATGTTGACGTCAGTGGTTGACCAGGTTTCGGAGAGACATAGTACGTCGAAACTATTCCAATCGTGTGAGGTTTCAAGAAAATTTTTGTATCCTTGGTAGTTCCAGAAAAGTATTCTGAGTGGTTGCTACATAGAGGTGGACGGGGTAGTGGGTGCAGTAGGTTTGTTCGTTATGACTCCAAGTTGTCTTTTTGGGGAGATATCCTCTTCACGTTGTCGTTTGTGGGTATTACTTGGTATAGGAACGATTTTGGGTTGCTTGTTGAGGTATTTAATGGTAAATTTTTCATTTCCCGGAGAGTTCATTGCAGCTAGTTCCTCACGTAGATTTTGTAGGTGGGTCAGCTGGGTTGGCGCGTGAGTGAGATCATGCTTGATTGTGAGCATGTTTCTTTCTCTTTGCTGTTTCTTTTTGCGGAGGACATCGAGAGCCGCCTCCGCGGACGAAAAAGTAAGTTTGTATGGCCTAGGCTTGTTGGTGTTCTGGGTTCTGCCGAGACGTGCACCTTCGAGTATACATTCAGCTGCGCTGGGAGCTATTGTTTCAATCAGTTCTTTCACAGTAGCCGAGTCTGTGGTACCTGTATCCTCGGGGATTCCAAAAATAAGGATATTTTTCTCGCGTGAGATTCGGTCACGGATTTCTGCATACACATTTTCATTTTCAAGAGGGCGTTTAGACGCTTCGACGATTCTAGTTTCCATAGTGATAAGCTTTTCTTCAAATTCGTGTGATTTAGTGTTCAGAGTTCCAATATCTTCTACACATTTTTCGATCGCCAAGGTGTGTGACATTATTTTGTTATTCAGGTCGGCTATTTGGGAGTTGCATTGAGAAATCCCGTTAGAGAGTGAAGAGAGTTGAGACATGATTGCAGTAAAATGACTTATACCGAGTGCAGAAGAATTGATTAGAGTAGTGCACTTTGCGCACGTCCATGGATTCGTCTCTTCAGTGTCAGGAGGTGATCCAGCACATACCCTGTGCGAGCGGCCGGTACAGACTGAGCACTGAACAATTTGATTATTATTATTATTATTGGGCGCAATTGAAACACAGCATACTAGACAGGTGTGGGTAGGTATTCTTATCAATGGATGGTCGCACACTACAGCTGATTCAAGGACGATTGGCCGTTGTTAGAATGGCATGTAGAAAAAACAGGCAGTCGATGTATCAAACTATCCGCGATGAAGGGAATAACTCACTGTTTGGATGCACCTTATGGATCCACACTATTGTTAATAATGTTTGGGGTTCCAAAAAATGTATATAAATCACTTGTATTGATGAATGAATAGAGAGCACTTTAACACGATGTTTACACTGGCAAGGTCTCAGCCAAACTCCATGTGGTGCTTATGAAATAGAAGAGATCAATGCAGTTATACAGAAAAATATAATGTTCAGATTGTTTCATGACAAAAAACCAATCGATATTACTGCAGATGATATTTTCTACCTACATGCCAATAATAATACGATGAAATGTGATCGAAATATGAAATTGATCTGACACATCCAAACTCTTTTGCGAGCATGATGGGATTTGACCATAAAATATTTCCACAGAATCAAATACATAAATCCTCACTTCCGATTGATATAACGATTGTGAGACTCATCCGTTTGGATTGCAATATAATTTCTGGTTCATATATAAATAATGAAGAGTCCCACATTATTTTCTCATTCGATGTTGACGTCGAAGCTGGATACAATCTCACGAAAGAACCACACAATATTATATATATGCCTGTCAGCCCAGAAGGACGTCAATTCATTCACAATATAACAGTGCGTATTTTGGATCAGAAAAATAAGCTCGTGGATTTCGGAAGTGAAGAAGAGATCTTTATCGTTTTGGAATTGAAAAAAATCGATTGAATTCTATTATGGGTATTTGTTTCAATAGAAGAAATCATCAACGATCTGAGCAAATCGAAACCAAAAAGGAATGCTCAACCGCAAAAAAGGTCATTCCAAAAGTGTTCGCTAAACAGTCAACACGTCACCACCTATCTGTAAGAGACCTCAAATTCTTAAAATCGATAGGATTGAAAGTAAGGAAGTAACAATGGTGCATGAAACAAATAGTGAAAAGTTGAATATATTCGATGAACCGGTGCTCGATCATTCCCTCATAAGTTTACATGAGCACACATATAAACCATATGGCTCGCCCCTATTCAGGAATTCAGATGAAATTCGAATTGCAATTAATAATCAAGATGTCATTCTTGATATTGCAGAAAGTTTCATTTACATAGAGGGGAAATTCACACCGGAAGATGCAACAAAACCATGCTATTTATCGAATAATGCAATGGCTTTTCTGTTTGATGAAATTCGTTATGAAATGGGTGGAGAACAAGTGGCTGTCATCAGAAAACCCGGAATAACCTCTACAATGAAAACCATGATTTCATTTGGACAATCGCACGCTAACACCTTACTGACTACAGGCTGGGGTCTTTCAAGATTCAAACAGGACATATTGGATACAACCAGTCATGTATTCAGTGGCAAATTACCGCTGAAATATCTGATGGGCTTTGCCGAAGATTACAATAAAAGTATCTTGAATGCCAAACAAGAACTAATTTTGATAATCGCTCGTACCTTCAGCAACTCATATATAGGTGAAGTTGATGCTAATTTGGGAATAAATTAAATCGAATGGAGAATACGACACATAGTACCAGAGGATAAGCACAAACTCAAACTTTTGCATAGAATCAACAAAAGTGGTCTGAATGCGAAAATTAAGTTGGCCTATCGTATGTGGGACTTGTATGAACTCCCTTCATTACGAGCTACATCTTCAGACATATGGGCCATAAAAACAACCATTGCGCACACGGGGCCACTCGCGACCGTCTGGCGTACAACCCCTCCACTCTCCGCTGAGCTTACAGAGAGCAGTGCGGGCATTCATTCGTGGCTGGGACTTCGTGGAGTGCAGACGTGAGGTGTAGTGAGGGCTCGTGTTGGTGAACTTTGGGTGTGTGGTGTTTGTGCGCGTATGTGTAGACATGTGTACTTCTATGCAATGTAGTTTGCACAGAGAACACATGCTTTATCCGTGTGTATGCAATCTATTATTCATACATGGAGGATATCTTCACCGTGTATGCAAATTCTAATTACCCCCCCTTCCCCCAACGACTAGAGTACACATGAAGATGCATTACCATTAATGCGCCTATCTCAAGGTTGAATGACGTCACACACAGTCAAAGAATCCCATGATTACATTTTCAGAAATGTTTCAAGGTCCTATGCACCAGTTGATCCGTTCAAGGTCAACCCCCACCACTATGATGCCATTAATTAGTCATTGATGACGTCATAGTGGTGGAAGGAGGCTACTAATCACTGAGTCCAATTTACTCTTGATGGACTGTCCTACATAATATATCCTAATCAAATCTGCACTGTGTGTAACCGTTATGAAAATGAGAATATTTTCCATATAATTTTTGAATGTCCGATATATACTGCCATGAAACCCAATTGTAGAACCTTTGACAAGCCTGAAAACTTCAGCAGTACATTAGAAAGTGTTAATTCTGATGCAGCTGAGCGTATTTACAATTATATTCGTAATATTCTGCAAGTGAGATCATTCATTATGAATGAATAGTTGTAAATATTATCTTTGTTTTGTTTTGCTGTTCATTGTAAATTGGTTCAAAACTCAAATTTCTCCCCAACCAAATGTATTTATTTTCTGTTCAGGCCCAAACTCTTGCTGTAAAACTAATGTTTTGATGAGCAATAAAGTTATTCTATTCTATTCTATTATTCAGGGTAACTCGTCGTCAAGGTTATTGAAGGTCGCAAATTATGAAAAGTAGCAATATTTCATCGGGACCACTCAAAAAGTTTTAAAAAGGTATAATGTTCACTCTCGACCCCGTCAACACTCAAGAGTAAGGGTACATTCAGAGTCACTCGTCATCGAGGTCACTGAAGGTCCAAAATATTGAATGTGCTGATTTTTGTAGAGAATATTTTTTATTTTTTTTAAGTGATTTCAATGTCATTCAAGGACAATACCGTTCAAGCTCGACCCCGCCAACACTCAAGTGTATTCAAGGTCGAAAGCAGAACATGCTAGAGGGTACTCAAGGGACATTCAGCGTAACTCGTCATAAAGGTTATTGAAGGTCACAGTATATTAAAAATTTCGATATTTTGTCGGGGTCATTCTTAACATTTTCAAACTCATTTCAATGTTGTTCAAGGACAATACCGTTCAAGCTCAACCCCAGAAACACTCGAGGGTATTCAAGGTCAAAGCTAGAGGGTACACGAAGATCATTCAGAGTAACTCGTCATCAAGGTTTTATGAAAGTCACCAAATATACAAACTTACGAAAATGATAATAAGATAAACTTTTTCTCCAAGTAATTTCAATTTCAAACAAGGACAATGCCGTGCAAGCCTGAACCGCCAACTTTCAGTATTCAAGGTCACAATTCCACACGTTAGGGGGTACACACACATACATCAAAGGTCATTCGAGGTAACTCGTCTTCAAGGCTATTCATGATCACAAAATATTCAAACTTGCCATATTTTGTCAGGACCGCTTCAATGTCATTCGAGGACAATACCGTTTAGGATAAACCCCAGCAAATCTCAAATGTATTCAAGGTCAAAGTTACACATGCTAGGGCTACATGAAGGTCATTCAAAGTCGTCATCAAAGTTATCCGAGGTCAAGTGGGGAGGGGTAATGGAGGGAGGTTGTCTAGGTTCGGCCTAGGCCTTATACTGAGTCTATATAATTATGATTTTGAGACAGAAAAAACCGCTATTGATATAACTTCATCGTCAATCAAAGATGCAATTGGTGAATTTTAAGGTTCTTCTGATTTTTTGTTCAAGAGATTAAAACCTCGACTTGCACACGGAATTGGTCTTATCAAACGGATGCCCTCACAAACAGGTTAAAATAAAGATGAAATACTTTTTAAAAATGAAGCCCTCGCGACTCGTTTTGTCATTGGAGTCAGATCTGCATGAAAAACTCGTTGTATCTAGTGATCCAAATGCTACGCAACCCTCATCAGGCATACAACCAGTGATACATATTCCTGCACCTGTTGTTACTTATAATGCTAGACAACTTCCAATCTCTGACTGGGGTTCGGAATTCAATGGAAATTCAGGGGATCTTCTTAATTTTCTAGATAGAATCACTGGATATGCGCATGCTCGTGGGTTAGATAACGTCGAATTATTCAAGGCGGCTGCTGAACTTTTTGAAGAGGATGCCTTTTTGTGGTTTTCTCAGGTGAAATCTAACCTGAATAATTGGGATGAACTTGTAACTCAAATGAAATCCGATTTTCTGCACCCTCATGCTGAAGATGATATTTGGGATTTGATAAAATCCCCTAAACAAGGTAAACATGAAACTGTTATGCTATTTTCAGCTGTGATGGAAAACCTCTTCAGAAGGCTCAGTCGTGTCCTCACGAATCAACTAAAGTTCGGATTATAAAGTAAAATTTATAACCTGATTACGTTTCACATTCACCCAGACGGCACAATCATATTGCATGAATATCCTATGCACATTCCAGTGGAATATTGGAATATGCCAGGAATATCCCATATCCCCCAAAATATATGATATGCATATTCCATGGATATTCAAAGTCACCATGAAACTTATTCCAGGAATATATTTTGATATCCCAAGATATGTTCATGGCATATGCAACAGATATGTTTTCTTGCCCTTAAAATATATGCCAGGAATATATTTTTTGTACTGCATAGCATATAAGTATGCTCTTTTTGACCGAAATAGCAGAAAGAAAACACACATCAAGAATAAAAAAATATTGGTGGACAGAAACATGTTTATTGAAAAAAACTCAAAAAAACAATTAAGTAAATAGGAACTCTGGATATATCACCAAGAACTTTGGACTCATCTCCTGAGACACAAGTATTCCCAACCATATTACTTGGTGAGTGATGATCATGCATCAATTCAGTGATGATTCTTTGATTTGCTGGTAGAGTCAAGGACTGCATTATCACAGTATCAAAACTATTTACTGTTTCTTCAGCGCTCTGGTCATTCTTTGACGATTCAGAAATTTTCTGCTCTTCAGCAAAATTGTCTCGAGACATCAACAATGTTTGGTCAGTCAATCTCTTCACTTGCCTCAAAAAACATTTCTTCATTGTGTTACAGGACAAAACAGACTGTAGGTGAATGAGTTCCTTTACTTCTTTTTGATCGGACAATATTTATTCTCGAACACTGTGAGGGGGTTGAAAGTGCTACGGCACTGAACACACACACACCTTTTCACCCAAACAAAGAGTTTTATTTACCCAAAAATAACTATTAATACAACTATTTTATAATGAGTCAGTCCTCTTGATTACTTCCCTTCGATAATATGAAAAACTTTAATAATTTTCTCACTGTGAAACTGAACTGATAGCGGGAATGCTGATTTAGTTTTAGACCACCGCTCCGAATGCACAAGGGCTCCTAATTCTAATTTCACTATTGGTGGAATTCATTTTTCAACCAATGGTGAAGCTGAAATGAGAAGCCCCGGAGCAACACACAAAATGAATGCTGCAAATTTTTGATCAAAAACACTTATAGTTGACAAGATCACATGTCAATGTCATTTGTCAAAAAAAAACATGAATCTTCGGAACGACCAATCAGCTTTCGATTTCTCAAGCTGCGGCGTTCGGCGTAGATAATTGAATATCTCAATTGGTTGAAATTACACTTCAAATCTCGTTCTTGGATAATCTAATCATGCTTTAACTTTAATATTTTATCTACGAACCTTGAAATTCGTACTACAAGATGATTCTCTTGCTGATAGTTATGTCTCTGTCTCTCCCATGAAGTCAAGCATAGTTCCATTTCACTTTTTGCATGAAAGGTAAGATATAATTATGTGGTTAAGATGCCTGGAAACCCTGGTGTGTTTACTTATACCTGTAGAAGTTTGGGATAAAAGTGGCGAAATCTGGATTGCTTGATTTTTGGTGGATAATTGAGCTTTTGGAGGTTTCCGTACAATATGTACAGATGTCGCCAACACCCTCTTGTCAGTCTTGTCTGAAGCTAAATTTGCACTAAGTGAAAATAATGTGCAGTCAGGTTTTTCCACTTTTATTTGATTTGCTAGCGAGAAGAGATCGCAACCTAAAGGATAATGGGTGGACAATGAGATACCAGTAACAACGTTTCGATATTTAAAAGCAATGAAATCAACAAATAAACACAATAAAAACATCGTAAACATCAAAATTTCGAACTGACATGACAATATGACAATTAACTCGACACTGGTCATCAAAATTGAAAAATGGGAATATAACGCCCTCTACCGAAAAAATGGGGGAAACCTTCAAAAGCGTCGATTGTTTTTTTCGCCACAAAAATCTAAACAAAATCTAATCAGTTGAGTCACCAGGAGTTCTAGGCATCTTATATGTGGTACATGAAATACCACACCAGTTGCCAGTTTATAGTAGGAACAAGGATAAACGCGTATATGATAACAAAAGAAAAACTTTCGGTGTTACATTTTTAATTAACTGTTTTTTTTATATTAGTGGAATATATTACACAAATGCATTTTGAATATTCCCAGAATATTCGAATATCTTCCTTTATGCTCGATATAACATTTGAATATACCAGTAATATTCAATAAGAATATCTGATGGATATTCGTAAAAATATATTCCAGGAATATTTTTCATGGATATTGGATAAAACACATATTTATGGAATATTCCAGAAATATTGCAATATCTACTAGAAAATGGGATGTAGTAGGGATATTCCAGGAATATTGGGTGCCGTCTGGGCAGCTCTCCAAGATCCTGATACTGTTCAAGATCTTATTGGGTTGTGTAAGAAATTGGAAGAAGGAGACTATATTAAAAACAAATCTCATGGTAAAAAGAAATTTTCCGAAAAAGGGTGTTCGTGCCATGAAAACAGTAATGTTGCTATTGTACAACCTTCGAGTTCAAATTCTAAAATTTCATCTAATAATAATAAAATTTCCAAACAGTTCAGTAAGAACTTTCATAAAAAAAAATAACGAAGAAACGTCGACAAATGAAACTTGTTACGGTAATGTTAATCCGAAAAAAACTCTTTCGAAGGAACCTTCCCCAGGGAGTTCGAAAACTTTGCTTTGTTGGAATTGTGGCTTTCCAAATCATTCATTTCAGGACTGTGGGCTCGAAAGGAGCAAATTCTGCTTTGAATGTGGTACTAAAGGTACTACAGTGAAAAGTTGTGACCAACGCCTCAATTCTTCGCAATATATGGCCAATTTTCGTATGAATTATTTGGATAGTTGGAAAAAATGGTTACTTCATGTTGAGCAGTTTTTCAAAGTGAAATAATTTTATAAAGATTCTAGTCAAATAAACGAAAACGGTGAAGTAGCTCCACTTTTAGTCAAATTGAGTGGTGATAATAGACCTTATATAAGTTTGAATTTGATTGGAAAATGAATTATAGCACTTCTTGATTCTGGGTCATCTGTAACTTTAATTGGTGAAGGTAGTTTGAGCACTTCGAAACTATTAGGATTGGAAATTTCTAGAAACAATTCTCAAATAAAAAACATCACAACTGCGGATGGTATAAAAAATTCTGTGAAAGGTTTTGTCGATTTGCCCATCTGCATCAGTAATTTTTGTCAGGTTCCTTCATTATGGGAAGTGATTTTGCGAAAACATTTTCTGTCCGAATCAATTTTGAAAATCATCATATGGGCCATAAAAACAACCATTGCTTTGGAAACACCTCGTTTCATTATAATCGGATTTCAAAATACCGCAATATCTGAAAACCGAGCAGAAGACATCACGAAATTCATAACAGCTGACATCAATAATATTCGGGTATACTTGAATTCCGAAGTATATCCATATGAGCGTTGGAATTTGGATTTTGACAAAAAACTAGATTCGTCTGCTTACTATGCTTATGAGAACTTTCAACGTAGTTATTATGATAAAGATATGAGTGAACCTCTAATGGATATTGGACAGTTTCGAAGCAATCCACTCTTCGTAATCGATTGTTCACATCAATCGAATGCCACAAAATCCTCAACTATCGACATAAAGGTTGAATTTGAAACCAGGAAGACCAAATTTCCAGACAACACCAAAGTATATGCACTCATTTTGCATGATACATTTCTAAAGTACAATGCATTGGATGGTTCAGTTCACAGCAGATATTGACACTTATTGATACTTTTATATCATTGATTATATATTTTTTTCATTATATCTTTGTACTCGTTTTCTTTTCTCCTCATTTATATTTTAATTTGTGATAATTTTCTCAATATTGTATTAAAGGGAATTGAATAAATAAACATGAAAATGATACTTATGTGTTTTATTTAACTTTTTGGTACATATAAACAATCTAAAATTATTTCTTCCTCATATTCGTCATTCTCTCGACCGTCTTCAATTTCTTCACGATTTTCGTCAATCAATTGGAACTTTTGAATGATCCATTCTGGTAGGTGCAGTTGAAGACGGTACAGGAATCTCTTCAGGTTCAATTCAATCATTGCAGCACAAAGATGATTCAGATTCAATGTCCCAGCCAGAAATTTGTCGCAAACTTCCGCACCACTGTTGTAGTTCTCAGTATCACGAAGGCACAATTCGATCCTTTCTTCATCATAGCACACACTCAGGTCATAAACGGTTGCATGCTCAGCATTCTCACTCAACGCCTTCAGTTCGGAAGACAGTCTTTGGATGGATGAAGCGAGATCCTCACCCTAAACCCAGTGTTCACTAGCATACTGCATCCACATCTCTGAATGATTGAACTGAAAACAAATGAAAAGAAAACATTAGAACATAAACTCATCGTCATCATTAATAATACTCACAGAAAATTGTATCGTCTTTCGATTTATAAAGTGAGTGTGTTCAACAATGTATGAAAATGTTTAAATGTTTCCTTAAAACTTACATGCAAATAATCTTATATACAAATAAAACACTATTAACCTAATACCAATGATTATTACTAATGCTATTCAATGCAATTGAATTCGACAAGAGATCTTGTTTTCATACCAGCAAAACTTTGTGGACTTTGACCTAAATATACTAGTGTATATTTACCATTCGATGAATTGATGCAAGTTATATCATCATCACTAAATTGCATTGAGATTCGTTTGGAAAGCCATGTTTCAAATAATTTATTATTATTCCTAACATATTCTATAGTTAATAAAATTGATTTACCAAACCGGGTGGAAAAAGGAGTCATATTCCTTATTACATATGTTTCATTTATTGGCAATGATGATAAAACCCTTTGCTCTAACACTTCTACCTCCTGTATAATCACATTATTGATTTTTTGCAAGTCTACTTTGGAAACGGACATGATGAATGGAAAATATAAACAGTTTTCAACAGAAAAACACACTCACATAATTGCTGCAGATATGGCACTGAATAACTAACTCACAAATTGCTGCAGATATAATGATTCCACAAGAAATAAGTTCTTTTCGTGAGGGTGACTTTTTAAAAACAATTTATTTTGGAGGAACTTTAAATACAAAGAATATACATGTACACTGTACGACTTCAAAGTATCAAAAGATAATGGCGACGGCTTGGCTCTGGTTTTATAAGTTCTATCCTAGCTGAGTCAGGGCACGTGCCTGCTGAGGTAAGGCCTCGTGACGGTACCCATTGGGGGCCTCCTATTGTTCTAAGTTCCATAACTCCTCCACCCTTAGAGTGAAATCCTGGGGGTAGCAACAGGATTCGAGGGTTCCCGGGGAAGTCTTGCATTTCAACGTCTTGTGGCTGCCTGGTCCTGTTCATTTTTCTTCTTTGAAGAAGCTTGTAAATGAAAAACATTAAAAACATAAAAATAATAATGTAAATAATAATTGTCCAGGCACTAATATTGTTGAAATGAATTGGTTTGTTTATTATCGTATTTAATTTATCATGTTGAATATTCAGTGCATTTTTGATATGATTTACTTCATTTGAATCAATAGTGTCTAACTTCAGAGGCGTAAATTTCAAATTTCAGTCTCTATTTTCAAAATTAGTGAAGTTCAATTTAGGTAATTCAATGTCTTTGAAAGATTTGTATGAATTCTGATAACTTTGAATCTGAAAGTCATTTATTTGCACAACATATTCAGGTTCCAGTTCTAGCACAAAAGTTCCTTGGATTGGGACGACGTCTTTTTCATTTTCGCAATTTTGTTTGGCTAATGATCGTTCTGGAGAAATGATGATCCATTTGTTCTGTTCTATTTGATGGATTTTCAGTTTTTTGATTTCAGTAGGAATCGCTTGGCAATTTGATAGAGTTTCTGAATATTTCAGCATCTGCACTTCACACGGGGCGTCTTCTTGATCTTTAGTTGGTATTGTTTCGTGGCAAATATATTCCTCTGGTTTCACTTCTTGGCATTCGGAGTCAAACAGTATATAGGTTTGCTCGTTTAGGATGATAAATTTGGATTGAGGTATAATTATGTGGAAAATATTTTGTTGAAGGACTGGAAGAGGATATAAATGGTAATAATTGTAATTTTTCTTTTCCACTATTGGTACTTCAATTATAAAAATTATTTGGTTGTTTTTACTGAAACTTTTGATCTCCATTATTTTTTCAAAAATTAGAATATTTTCAATCTTTGGCTCAAAGGCAATTTATTTGTTGTCAAGTGACGAATAATTGATTTTATTTCTTTCAATAGTTCATTCGGTTCAACCATTGAGTTATGAAAAATATTCAGTTTGGAAAAAGTTATAGCGATTTCAATATTCGAAAGTATATCTGAAATCGTCTGAAAAGCAACAATTATTTGATAAGTTATAGTGTGAATTGAGAAGAAAAGATAATTTTCAATATTTTCTGATTCAATTTTCTTCAAAACATTTTCTATTTCTGAAATTCTGTTTTTCAAGGTATTTTGATTCAAAGTGAGCGTTTCAGTACTTTTATTGAAAGTATCAATGGATTTTTGAAGAAGCGTGATTTGTTCACTTACAATAGTCTTTATTTTCTGTTGATTGTCGGAAAGAAAGTTGATTGCATTATCGTATCTTTCGGCGTCATTGTGATCAAGGTTGCCACTTATAGCTTTAATTATTGATCCTAAGCCATTTATTAAACCACGTTTTGTTCTTTGTTTATATGTAGGATTTAATTGATTGATTTGACTAATTATTTTATTTTCAAGAACAAGTGCTAGATGATATGAATTATAATATTCCATTCTGAATGGTTTTGATGGATGTTTTGAAGTAATATCTTCTATTGATTTCCTTAGTTTTTGAAATTCATTTTGTATTGATGTAAATTCTTCGATTATTTTTGTTATATCAAAAATTTGTATAAATGACCAGTACGTTACTTTATTTTGAGCATTACCCAGTTTGAGGGGTAGCAGACCTGGATTTTTGGACATATCATGGAACTTTGGATTTCTTAATTCGCCATTTGCGATGAGGAAGGACCTGTAACAAGAGTAGGTTTTCTTAATTCTTTGATATGAATTATTTCTTTTTTGTTTTTATTTTGTTTACTTGTTATTTCTACTCGGTTTCGTTCTAAGATTTCTGTTATTTCATAAGGTCCTAAGAATTTATTATGTTTTTTATTACGTCCTTGGGGATTTTCTTTGAAGACTATTTGTCCTAAATAGAATTCATTACTTTCATCTCCTTCTGTGTTATGTTTAGTTGTAAGTTTCTCTTTTTTCGACTCTAATTTTTCTCTTACATTCTCATAGACGTGTTGTAGTTTTTTCTTATGATTTTCAGCATAATCAGTATGAAAAGCATTTGGTAAAAATATCTCCGTTGGATTTCTAGAGTTTGTATGTCCAAAAGTAAGTTCGAATGGTGTAAAATTTGTTGTACTATGAATTGAATCATTATATCCAATAATAGCATAATCCATCAAATTGTCAATTTCATTTGAATGAGTTTCTTGTAGAATTCTTAAATGTTCAATTATAGTTGAATGGAATCTTTCTGCTATGCTATTCGATTCATGATGAGCAGGTGTAGTAAAATGAATTTTTATTTTATGCAGATTCAAAATCTCTTTTAATGTTTCATTATTGAACTCGGTTCCATTATCGATAATTAATTTTTCCGGTATTCCAAAAGATGAAAAATATTTAAATAAGGCATTACTAATATGAATAGCTGTTTTTCCTCCGATTTGATAAGCTTGAGCAAATTTTGTGAAAGAATCGACCAATGTTAAATAAATTTTGTTATCATAAAAGAATAAATCGATATGTACAATTTGAAATGGTTTTGAAGCTGTTTCGGTATACATCAAAGGAGTATATGGTTTTTTCTGTGCATACTTTGTTCTTTGACAAATTTCACATGAATTTATATATTCCGTTAGGGATTTCTTTATTCCAATCCAATAGTAGTTACGTTTAAGCCTTTCTAAAGTTTCAGAAATTCCTCTATGATTTGTTTTGCTTTCATGATGATTTCTCATAATAATAATTTGTTCGTCTTTGTCTGTTACGGTATTTACTCTCTTGGTACATCTAATTAACTTAGGTCCTCTGTCTGAAAAATGATGTCTATATACATTGTTGAAAGTTTTGTATAGACGGTCAGTATGGAAATACATGCAATATGTTTTATCTGCTGTGGTGTAGTCTCTTAAAAATTGAATAATTAAGTCTTCACTATTCGTTTCTGGAAGTTCTACCGTTATTATTTTATGATATTCGTAATTTTCTTGATTTACTTTCATTCTATGATAAGGTTGTGGAAAAACTAAAATTTGATTGACCTTATTATTGATAATTTCGTCTAAAATTTTTATTCCATTATTTGTGGTTTCATTTTGAGAAGAGTGCTGGGTAGATGTATCAGATTGTGGTTTTATTTGTATATCAGATAAAATCTTAATTTTCCCTTCAGTTTTTGAACTTGTTAAGTCTTTTGAAGTGGATGGTTGTTGAACATCCGGTGAAATTGTTTTTCTTCTAGGTTTTGGATTTGATGTTCGTTGAATTGGATTTTCGGATAACTGTTTCAAAAATTTTAATGTTTCTTGAACGATATCTCCTGGATTATTTTGTACGGATTCTGTCTCTAAAGCATTTAAGTTATTGATGTTAATTCTCGATAGAGCATCTGCATTAGTATTTAATTTTCCTTTTTTATAAACAATTTCATAATCAAATTCTTCTAATTTTAAACGCCATCTTATTAATTTTGAATTTGGTTCTTTTATATTGAAGATCCAAATGAGTGGTCTATGATCGGTGTAAATAATAAATTTCCTTCCAAATAAATGAGGTCTAAAGTATTTAGTAGCCCAAACAATAGCAAGCAATTCTTTTTCGATAGTGCTATATTTTTGTTCGGTTTCATTCAATGTTCGTGAGGCAAATGCAATTGGTTTATCAGATCCAATCGTACCTTGCGAAAGGACTGCTCCTAAAGCAACATTTGATGCGTCTGTAGTTAAAATAAACTTTTTTGAAAAATTGGGATACTCTAAAATTGGTGCATTTATTAAAAGATGTTTACAATGATTGAAGGCTGTTTTAAAATTTTGATCATGAATTATTTTTGCTCCTTTTTTAAGACATAGGTTTAGTTATTTTTGCAAAATCTTTTATGAACTTTCTGTAGTAACCTACAAGTCCTAGGAAACTTTTTATTTCCTTTGTTGTTTTTGGTAACGGGAAGTTTTTAATAGCAGATATTTTATCTGGGTTTGGTTTTACTCCGGAAGGTGTGATAACATGTCCTAAATAATTCACTTCTTTTCTCAAAAATTCTGATTTGGCTAATTGGACTTTAAAATTAGCTTGTCTTAGTCTTTCAAATATGGTTCTTAATCTCTCAATATGTTCTTGAAGAGATGTACTGAAAATTACTATGTCATCAAGGTGAACAAGGCAAGTTTCATTTTGTAAACCTCGTAGTATATTGTCCATTACTCTCTGAAATGTACTTGGGCTGTTCTTTAATCCAAATGGCATTCTCTTAAACTCGTAATGACCATTTTCAGTAGAAAACGCAGTTTTTTGTATATCATTTGGGTCCATTTCAAATTGATGAAATCCGTTGGCTAACTCAAGAGTAGTAAAATATTGACTTCTTCCTAACTTATCAAGAATGTCTGTTATATTAGGTAGTGGATATTTATCATCAACTGTTTTCTCATTCAATTTTCTATAATCAATCACTAATCTCCATTTTCTTTTACCTGAAGCGTCAAATTTTTTTGGTACAATCCAAATAGGACTTGACCAAGGTGAAACTGAATGTTGAATAATTCCTTGATCTAACATTTTTTCAATTTGACTTTTAACTTCTTTTTTATGAATTTCTGGATATCTATAAGTTTTTGTAAAAATAGGAGTTTCATCAGTTAGTTTAATTTTATGTTGAATTTCATTAGTGAATGACAATGGTATCTTTTCACTATAGAAAATGTCTCGATATTCTAGACAAAGTTTCCTAATTGCTTCCCTTTCTTCACTGTTACAATGTTGTAAACGGATATTTTTCAAATTAGCTTTCAAAAGATTATCCTTATAGTCATTAAATTCGTCATCTGTTTCCATTTTTTCAATGAAATTTAATTCATGTATATTAAGCACTTCGATATCTAATGGTCCCTTGAAAGTTATTGTTCTCTGTTCAGTACTTGAGTTTGTCATAGTAGTAATAGCTGCAAAGTTATTCACATTTACAACTGCACGAGGTGATTCTACTTGTCCTTCGAAATCTATATAGTCGATATATCCAATGCCTTTTTCTAGTTTCACTGGTAATTTTCGTTGTTCTTGGTGGTATTGTTATAGAGTAGTTATTCATTTTCAAGTTATTTTTCAAATTAGTTATATTTTCAGGTTCATAAATAATTGGAATCTTAACAAAAGGTGTAGTTATCAATTTTGTATGAACATTAACTGAGGCATTGAGTTGTTTCAGCAAGTCAATACCTATTAGTCCGTCGCATTTTTCATTAAATTTAAACAAATAAAATTTATGAGTTCCGTTTACTCTAAACATTCTGAAAACTGGTATATTTATCACTTCATTATTATAACTAATTCCGTGAACAGTTTTTATATTAAAATCTTCATTAAAAATGTTATTTTTGTAAAATTTATAAGCTAATTCAGGATTCATGAGACTTCTGGTACTCCCTGTATCAATTAAAAAGTTCGCATTTGATTCCGGTATAAATATGTATGGTAAATTAGCTCTGATAAGATTCACATTTATTAACTCGCTTTGTTTTCGTACTGGGCTCCTTGGAAATTTACGTTTGCACAATTAGAATCGGATGGTAAATTATTGTCAGCATAATTATCGTCGCGTGGAGACTGATATTCGTCTGCATTGATTTCATATTCGTATTGTTCATTATTCGTTCCGTATTCATATGGAGAATAATAGTCATTGTTTTCTTGATTCGGTTCAAGTTCATTAAGATCTGGATAATAATAATGATTATCAGTATAATCATTTTGATATTCGTATGGATTCTCAAATTGGTTAATATCTTGTTGAAAGAATTCAGTTGAAGTAAATGTTGGTCTTGGTTTAATTCTAGTATTGCCAGATGATGTATCCATTGGTTCTGGTTTATACTGATTACTATTCTGAGATGAATTTCTATTCATTCGATTTTGAAAGTATGGATGTTTTTGTGTTGGGAAATTAGTTGGTTTAAATATTTGTTGTTGGTTTTGAGGTACTATAGGCCTCTGGAAATTATTTGGAAAAGGTCTCTGAAAATTATTTTGTAAAGGTTGTCTTTGAAAATTATTTTGAAATTGTGGTCTTTGAAAATTGTTTGAAAAGGATGGTTTATTAAATGGATTTTGAGAATATTGTTGAAAATTTGGTTCTGGTATATTATTCTGATATGAAGGCGTGAATTGTTGTAAATGAGGCGTTCGAAGCTGTGCGAAACCTCTTTGTATGTTCTGTTTAGTACTAATAGGGGTTATTCTTTGTAATGGCTTGAAATTATTCTGAGTATTCAAGGCATTACCTCGTTGTTGACTATAAAGGAAATTTTCTTCCTCAATTACTAGTGACATGGCTGTTTCTAGACTGTCTGGGCTTCTCAGTCTTACATTATTTTGTAGTTGTCCTGTTGATCCTCTTATGAAAGTTTTTAAAGCTAGATCATTATAATATTGTAGTCTAATTCGGATTTCGTTTGGATCTGAACCCATCGAATTTAATTTAGAAATAATTAGGCTCCTGGCATCTTGACAACGCATGCCAAAATTATAGGGTGCTTCATTTTTGAAAGGATGTAATGCAAGTAAATCTTGTACAAGGCAATCTATGTTTCTTTGATCTCCAAAACTTAATTTAATAGCTGATTTAATTTCATCCCAAGTTCTGAGTTCAATGCGTGAACCAATCAAACTCAAAGCTCTGCCTGTTAGTTTTCCAATGATAGCTCTCAAAATAAAAGTATTGATGTCAGGATTGTTCGGGTCAGAAAATACGTCAATCACTTTTTCACAACCCAAATAGCACAAGTACGTCCAGTGGACGTACTGCATATGTACGGTGAGGATGCATTGTACGTATTTAGGACGTACTTTTGTCTCCGACAGACGTACATAAGACCTCCCTGCGACTTACCGTTTCCGCATAGTCGGTAATCCCAGGTACGTACTTTTCTAGTCCACACAGGACCTGAAATGTACAGAAAGGGGCACTGTTTGGAACATTCCGAAAACGTACAAAAAAATGTAAACATTCGGCGATATTAGATCAATATTCGAAAACAACGTAATGATATATCATATGATATCATTTAATGAATCTAAGTTTTCATATTCGGGATTATTCATTTCTTTTTTACCAAATAGTCAAGTTGGAAATTTTATTCATTCACGTGTACTAACCATCTAACCGAATACTTACCTGGAAAAAGACCTGGCTGCTGCGGGGCTTGAACTCTCGACCTTTTCTTTGGAGATATTATTGTCGACCACTGTTACGCTCTACGGCACGGGGAGACTTGTTTTTAAGAAAGAGTTGGGTGCTATAGATGTGATGACTTCAAGTTAGTTTTGTTCGAGATAATATTAAAATTTCAGAAAGTTCAGTAACAATGAAAATATATTCGAAAAAACACTAAAGGATCACTGTCTCATGTGATGGTGGTTTTGGAATATCAAACTTGCTGTGCAAAAAATTCTGTATGTAATTTTCTGGTATTTAAATTCACCACATGTCGATGTTTCAATTTTTCCAAATTTTTTTAGGAATAATTCATTATGAATATTGCATTACCAATATTGATGTATGTATGAATATATTAAGTGATCACTCTCAAAATCCCAATACCCCTTGAACCGAAAGGGACCCAATACGTACGTACTTGGGAGGTCCAAACAGTATGTACATACTAACAGAAATGTAGAAAATGAAAGGAACCCAATCCGTACGTACTTGGGAGGTCCAAACAGTATGTACAAAAAAGTACGTCAACGAGACGTCCAGATAGTATGTACATACGATTTCCAAAAATGTACGTCATTACTATTATGTCCCGCAAACGTTTCGAAATATACGTATCTGAAAGGGACTCAATATGTACGCACCTGGAAGGTCCAAATAGAACGAACATAGTTCTTCCAAAAATGTACGTAAATGATACGTCTGAGCAGTACGTACATGGGATTCACAAAAAAACACTTCATTGGTATGTCCCTAATTCATTCCGAAAAGTACGTACCTGAAGAGGAGTTAATGTAAACGTATCAGGGACACTTAATAAAGTACGTACATAGTACTTCCAAGCATGTACGTTTTTATTACATTCCGATTGGAACGGGACCAAGTATGTACCTACATGGGACGTCTAACCAGTACATACATGGTACATCCGGTAATGTACGTTCTTCGAATGTCTCCTATCCGTCCCGGGACGTATCGACGTAACTGGGACATAAATGGTTCGTCTTCAGGACGTCGTGTGCTATTTGGGAACTGTCTAGGAATACTCCTAACGTATTAGGATTTCCTTCGAAATTTGGAATAACATCTACATATAGTCTCAATAGTTGATAATTGACTTGACGTGCGACTGCCATTTCTAAATTCAAATTATTTTCAAATAGTTCAGCTAGATTTTTAATGTCAGAATCGGTCATTAAATTGTTGTCAAAATTGGTGTTTGAAAAATGTTTCACTTCACAATATAAGGTGGAAATGAAATTATTAACGGTTGTTCACTTTACAGTATAAAGTGGAAAAAGAAAATATATACAATTATAGGTATGGAAATGGATTCGTGAAAATGGTATATGGATGAGCAATGTTTGACTTACAATACTAATAGTAGTCTTCTCATTCTCCGGTTTCTTCTAATTCTAGTAGTCTATTCTAGTTGCTGGTTGTTTGGATTTCTTGTTTCTTTGTTTCTCTTGGTTTCTTCTTGTTTCTTTGTTTCTTTCTTCTTAATCTACTGCCAGTGGGAGTTGAGCGATGCTGTCTCTCGTCCTTGGACTTCCTATGCTAGGCTGGCTTCGGCGATTTTTGTCCTCTACCAGGGTTCTGGAACTTCGGCGATGTTTGTCCTCTGTTTCAGGGTTGTGGAACTGTCGGCGATGCTGTCCTCAGGTTCCGGTACTCCAAAATTGTTTTCTTCGTCCACTTTTCCTCGTTTTCACCCGCAAACTGTTGATACAGACCGGTACAAACACGATTTTTGTTGTTTACACCGTCAGGCTTGAATAATCCTACCGACTGCGCCAGAAATAAGTTCTTTTCGTGAGGGTGACTTTTAAAAAACAATTTATTTTGGAGGAACTTTAAATACAAAGAATATACATGTACACTGTACGACTTCAAAGTATCAAAAGATAATGGCGACGGCTTGGCTCTGGTTTTATAAGTTCTATCCTAGCTGAGTCAGGGCACGTGCCTGCTGAGGTAAGGCCTCGTGACGGTACCCATTGGGGGCCTCCTATTGTTCTAGGTTCCATAACTCACATGTAAATCCGCATTTCTTATATAATGGATAGCGAGCCACCTCCCACCACAATCTGTGCAGCAGTTGCGCACACGGGGCCACTCGCGACTGTCTGGCGTACAACCCCTCCACTCTCCGCTGAGCTTACAGAGAGCAGTGCGGGCATTCATTCGTGGCTGGGACTTCGTGGAGTGCAGACGTGAGGTGTAGTGAGGGCTCGTGTTGGTGAACTTTGGGTGGTGTTTGTCAGTTCGGGTATTCATTCGTGGCTGGGACTTCGTGGAGTGCAGACGTGAGGTGTAGTGGGGGCTCGTGTTGGTGAACTTTGGGTGGGTGGTGTTTGTCAGTTCGGGTATTCATTCGTGGCTGGGACTTCGTGGAGTGCAGATGTGAGGTGTAGTGAGGGCTCGTGTTGGTGAACTTTGGGTGTGTGGTGTTTGTGCGCGTATGTGTAGACATGTGTACTTCTATGCAATGTAGTTTGCACAGAGAACACATGCTTTATCCGTGTGTATGCAATCTATTCTTCATACATGGAGGATATCTTCACCGTGTATGCAAATTCTAATTACCCCCCCCCTCCCCCAACGACTAGAGTACACATGAAGATGCATTACCATTAATGCGCCTATCTCAAGGTTGAATGACGTCACACACAGTCAAAGAATCCCATGATTACATTTTCAGAAATGTTTCAAGGTCCTATGCACCAGTTGAGCCGTTCAAGGTCAACCCCCACCACTATGATGTCATTAATTAGTCATTGAAGACGTCATAGTGGTGGGGGGAGGCTTAGAACCGGCTCAAATCTCCTACTAATCACTGAGTCCATTATTGTTTGCACTGTTTATTTCCGATATTGAAAAATATTTCTCTGCTAACGGTGCTCAGGGTGTGAGTATCGACGAAAGAAACGATGTTTCATGTCTACTATATGCAGATGATCTAGTGATTCTCTGCCAGTCGGAAGTAGATGTTGCTAGGAAACTGAAAATTCTGGAAAACTATACCGTTCTCAAACAATTATCAGTGATTGTTAACAAGACGAAAATCATGTCATTCTCCAGGGGTCGGGCCACATCTAAATTCAGATTCTCTTTCAAGGGTAAAGAGGTTCCCTTCACAAACAATTACGTCTACCTAGGTATACTATTCACTTCCTCCGGTTTGTTCAGAGAAATGTCAAATACAGCAACTGATAAGGCGAAACAGGCAATCGGAGCAATACTACCAATAATGTCAAAAACCAAACTCGATACATGGCATCCAAGAATAAAATTATTTGAAGCTTTAGCTCTCAGCACCTTGTTCAATTGTATTGGTGTGTGGAGCCTCCGATATTTGGATATACTGGAGCGAGTCCAAATTTATTTCCTGAAAAGAGTATTGCTCGTCCCGAACAATACACCTGATTATATAATCAGACTCGGAACTGGTCGTGTAAAGTTGGCAAATAATGTCTTTAAAATGTCTCTGAATTGGCTCCACAAGGTACTTGCTATGGATGACAGTCGATATCCTAAAATATGTTTTGAAAGGCAATTGCGACTAATTGGTCTCTGTGAGGACAAGTTTAACTGGGCCTCACAACTGAAATCTTTTTTCTCATCTATAAAATCTAGTAATATATGGGACACCCTGAATTCCACTTCACTGAGAATGAACAGAAAAAGTCTGCTTAAAAAATATTATGCTAAACTTCATGAAGCAGACGTGTCTCTCATGACCCGTTCATCTTTTTTACCATTTTATAGGCATCTCCGTGTTTCTAAAAAACTTAGTAGTTACTTGAATTTGAAACTCCCCATACAGGTCACCCGTACTACTGCTCAGTTACGTATGTGTAACAATTTTAGACTGAAATTTACTCTTGATGGACTTTCCTACATAATATATCCTAATCAAATCTGCACTGTGTGTAACCGTTATGAAAATGAGAATATTTTCCATATAATTTTTGAATGTCCGATATATACTGCCATGAAACCCAATTGTAGAACCTTTGACAAGCCTGAAAACTTCAGCAGTACATTAGAAAGTGTTAATTCTGATGCAGCTGAGCGTATTTACAATTATATTCGTAATATTCTGCAAGTGAGATCATTCATTATGAATGAATAGTTGTAAATATTATCTTTGTTTTGTTTTGCTGTTCATTGTAAATTGGTTCAAAACTCAAATTTCTCCCCAACCAAATGTATTTATTTTCTGTTCAGGCCCAAACTCTTGCTGTAAAACTAATGTTTTGATGAGCAATAAAGTTATTCTATTCTATTCTATTTTTTTTTTTTTTTTTTATTCTATTATTCAGGGTAACTCGTCGTCAAGGTTATTGAAGGTCGCAAATTATGAAAAGTAGCAATATTTCATCGGGACCACTCAAAAAGTTTTAAAAAGGTATAATGTTCACTCTCGACCCCGTCAACACTCAAGAGTAAGGGTACATTCAGAGTCACTCGTCATCGAGGTCACTGAAGGTCCAAAATATTGAATGTGCTGATTTTTGTAGAGAATATTTTTTTTATTTTTAATTTTTTTAAAGTGATTTCAATGTCATTCAAGGACAATACCGTTCAAGCTCGACCCCGCCAACACTCAAGTGTATTCAAGGTCGAAAGCAGAACATGCTAGAGGGTACTCAAGGGACATTCAGCGTAACTCGTCATAAAGGTTATTGAAGGTCACAGTATATTAAAAATTTCGATATTTTGTCGGGGTCATTCTTAACATTTTCAAACTCATTTCAATATTGTTCAAGGACAATACCGTTCAAGCTCAACCCCAGAAACACTCGAGGGTATTCAAGGTCAAAGCTAGAGGGTACACGAAGATCATTCAGAGTAACTCATCATCAAGGTTTTATGAAAGTCACCAAATATACAAACTTACGAAAATGATAATAAGATAAACTTTTTCTCCAAGTAATTTCAATTTCAAACAAGGACAATGCCGTGCAAGCCTGAACCGCCAACTTTCAGTATTCAAGGTCACAATTCCACACGTTAGGGGGTACACACACATACATCAAAGGTCATTCGAGGTAACTCGTCTTCAAGGCTATTCATGATCACAAAATATTCAAACTTGCCATATTTTGTCAGGACCGCTTCAATGTCATTCGAGGACAATACCGTTTAGGATAAACCCCAGCAAATCTCAAATGTATTCAAGGTCAAAGTTACACATGCTAGGGCTACATGAAGGTCATTCAAAGTCGTCATCAAGGTTATCCGAGGTCAAGTGGGGAGGGGTAATGGAGGGAGGTTGTCTAGGTTCGGCCTAGGCCTTATACTGAGTCTATATAATTATGATTTTGAGACAGAAAAAACCGCTATTGATATAACTTCATCGTCAATCAAAGATGCAATTGGTGAATTTTAAGGTTCTTCTGATTTTTTGTTCAAGAGATTAAAACCTCGACTTGCACACGGAATTGGTCTTATCAAACGGATGCCCTCACAAACAGGTTAAAATAAAGATGAAATACTTTTTAAAAATGAAGCCCTCGCGACTCGTTTTGTCATTGGAGTCAGATCTGCATGAAAAACTCGTTGTATCTAGTGATCCAAATGCTACGCAACCCTCATCAGGCATACAACCAGTGATACATATTCCTGCACCTGTTGTTACTTATAATGCTAGACAACTTCCAATCTCTGACTGGGGTTCGGAATTCAATGGAAATTCAGGGGATCTTCTTAATTTTCTAGATAGAATCACTGGATATGCGCATGCTCGTGGGTTAGATAACGTCGAATTATTCAAGGCGGCTGCTGAACTTTTTGAAGAGGATGCCTTTTTGTGGTTTTCTCAGGTGAAATCTAACCTGAATAATTGGGATGAACTTGTAACTCAAATGAAATCCGATTTTCTGCACCCTCATGCTGAAGATGATATTTGGGATTTGATAAAATCCCCTAAACAAGGTAAACATGAAACTGTTATGCTATTTTCAGCTGTGATGGAAAACCTCTTCAGAAGGCTCAGTCGTGTCCTCACGAATCAACTAAAGTTCGGATTATAAAGTAAAATTTATAACCTGATTACGTTTCACATTCATGGGGGGGGGGGGGGGGGGGGGGGGGGGCCCGGGGGGGGGGGGGGGGGGGGGGGGGGAGGAGGGGGGGGGGGGGGGGAAAGGGGGAACCCAAAAAAAGGACGGAGGGGGGGAAGAAAACACGGGAAAGGGGTTTTTGGGAAAACAAGTGAAACCCAGATCGCGATAGAACAGAGTGGATGTAAAACGGGGGGAAAAAATGGAACAGATGATATCAAGAAATGGGATGTAGTAGGGATATTCCAGGAGGGGGAGCTCTCCAAGATCCTGATACTGTTCAAGATCTTATTGGGTTGTGTAAGAAATTGGAAGAAGGAGACTATATTAAAAACAAATCTCATGGTAAAAAGAAATTTTCCGAAAAAGGGTGTTCGTGCCATGAAAACAGTAATGTTGCTATTGTACAACCTTCGAGTTCAAATTCTAAAATTTCATCTAATAATAATAAAATTTCCAAACAGTTCAGTAAGAACTTTCATAAAAAAAAATAACGAAGAAATGTCGAGAAATGAAACTTGTTACGGTAATGTTAATCCGAAAAAAACTCTTTCGAAGGAACCTTCCCCAGGGAGTTCGAAAACTTTGCTTTGTTGGAATTGTGGCTTTCCAAATCATTCATTTCAGGACTGTGGGCTCAAAAGGAGCAAATTCTGCTTTGAATGTGGTACTAAAGGTACTACAGTGAAAAGTTGTGACCAACGCCTCAATTCTTCGCAATATATGGCCAATTTTCGTATGAATTATTTGAATAGTTGGAAAAAATGGTTACTTCATGTTGAGCAGTTTTTCTAAGTGAAATAATTTTATAAAGATTCTAGTCGAATAAACGAAAACGGTGAAGTAGCTCCACTTTTAGTCAAATCGAGTGGTGATAATAGACCTTATATAAGTTTGAATTTGATTGGAAAATAAATTGTAGCACTTCTTGATTCTGGGTCATCTGTAACTTTAATTGGTGAAGGTAGTTTGAGCACCTTGAAACTATTAGGATTGGAAATTTCTAGAAACAATTCTCAAATAAAAAACATCACAACTGCGGATGGTATAAAAAATTCTGTGAAAGGTTTTGTCGATTTGCCCATCTGCATCAGTAATTTTTGTCAGGTTCCTTCATTATGGGAAGTGATTTTGCGAAAACATTTTCTGTCCGAATCAATTTTGAAAATCATACTTGGGATATTAGGAGTAGTCTTTCCAAATCGAAGTTGAATGTTATTACCATTTAAAATCCGATTCCAAATTTTGAACTTAGAGTTCATTAGATTCCCTTAGCATGGAACAACGTATAAGATTTAATGACGTTTTGAAAAAATTTGAACATATTAGTGGTGATAAATCAGGTCGCACTAACAACATAGTAATGCATATTGATACAGGTGATGCAGCGCTAATCCGTCAGAGACAATATACCATGTCACCTGACATGCTCAGAATTTGAATTCTGAGCTGTACGAAATGCTAAGATTGGGGGTCGTCGAACTATCACAAAGTCCTTGGTGTTCTCCGGTCATTTCTGTCGCTTCATCGTGGAGGGGACAGTTTCATTCAGAGAGAGTTATTCAACAGTTATTGAAAAGTTATCCAGAGAGAGAGAAAAATTAACAGAGTTATTGGTAGCTCAGTGGAGAGAGCTTTGGTATTGCTAAGTGCAGAAGTCATTGGAGAGAGTTTTAGTACAGAGAGTTTCAGTACCAAGCGTTGGGAAGTTAGCAGATCAATTTAAGTGATTGTATTGTAATGAAGAGTCGTAATAAAAGTAGTGAGTTGTGTTTATATGAGGCCTAAGTCTTCTTAACCCCTCTCATCTTGACAATGTGAAGATGATTCAGAATCATTCCTGCCTCAACAAACCAGATGACTCAGAAAGGCTCCCCAATTCCTGGAAACCATTATTATCCCTTCGAACAAATCCATTAATTAATCCTTTTCAAACCAGACCTGTATATGGTCCGACAGTTTCAACAACGTCGGATTCTTATACAGCTATAAATACCAGCCCTCTATCCATAAAACCACAATCTTCACCTTGTCAAGATGAGTGCTGGGGGTTAAGGAGACTTAGGCCTCGCCACCACTTTGGAACCATTCTCAAGACTTCTTGAAAAAAAAGATTTTTTATGGAATATTTTTAGGGTTATTCTCGAAGAAGCTCTGCCAGGATAAATATTCAACAGTCGTGAAAGGGATTTTATGTCTCTTGGACTCCTGACTCCTGCAGAAAAGAATACCTATTATCAGTCCTGGATTCGTCAATACGCCATATAGACCGCAGCCTAGGGGCAGCAGCGTCCTAGGGGCGGCAGATTTTAGAGGAAGCTTACTTCAGCTTACTTTCAGTGCCAAGCAGTGGAAGTGAACAGATGTTTTGTGTGCTCCTCAATCGAACTATTTCTTAGTGTGAGAAAAAAGTGAAGATCGTTAAATTTCTTCGTATCATACTCATTTTGATAAGAGCAATCCCTTGAGTTCAATAAGAAGATCTTGAAGTGCAATACTTAGGTACTACAAGTGCACCCAAACAGTGCCAAAATTCATACAATGAAGTAAATTTGGAACGATTACCAACTTTATTAACCACTTTTTGTCCAACGAAAACAGACCCAAGCAAAAAGTAGCCATTATCTCTCTTCCAATATCTACATATTTCAATATTTACGACTGGGCCGGTCTCAGGAAGATTTACAAGTGGAGATGGATGGATATACAATTTGTGACAAATGTAAGTTGGACATTATTGAGAAAGATCCGTTCGTGGTTTGTGACTGCTGCTCTATCTATCACCATGAAAGATGTGTTGAACTTTGTTCCTCCGAGATTAGGGTTCTTGCTCTGAGAAAACGCAATATGATATATTTTTGCGGTTCTTGCAAAGCAGACTTTAAGAAAGTTCCAAAAATAGTTGCTAAACTGAATGAAGTCTTGGAAATTAATAAGAAGCTAATTGAAGAAAATAAAAGACTCCAGGAAATTATCAGTAATGGAAACTCTACTAATGACTCTAATATCAACAGCATAGTTCAAGAAATCCAAGAGAGACAAGTTAGAGCATCAAATATAATTATTACAAATATCCAAGAATCTTCTGAAGTTAATCATATCCGCAGGGCAGAAGAAGATACACATAATGTGAAGCATATATTGGGTGACTTCATGGCAGATGTCACTGTGAAAAAAACCTTTCGATTAGGAAAATTTGATGCTAACAAAAATAGGCCATGTGAGGTAATTCTTAACAGTGCAGAGGAAGCCCTATTCATTTCAAGGAACAAAAACTCAATTAAAGTATCTAATATAAATATTTTTGGGGATCAAACTATAATGCGGAGAAATTATTAATTATCAGTCAAAAAGAAACTAGCTGATCTCATCAGTAATGGAGTCGACAATAAAGCAATTAAGTATATAAATAACATTCCCACCATTGTCAACGTACCTGATAAAAAAAACTAATTTCAAGATGTCCTACTATACTATATAACACAGATATCATTTACGCCAACATTCAGAGTTTATACGCAAATCTTGAACAGCTAGTTCATGATCTTGCTTGCTACCACCCCTCAGTGTTACTACTAAGTGGAACAAGAACTACAAAAGACATGGAAGATTTTGAAATTGACATTCAGGACTATAAAGCTATAAGATGTGACAGTGCAAACCGCCACACAGGAGGAGTAGTGATCTACCTTCGTGATGACTATAGTTTCCAGGTTGTCAAAAAAGTTAATTTCGACTCGGTATACTGGTGTCTAGTTATAAAAATGAATTTTCACAACGAAAATGTATTGATTGGTTGTTTATATCGTTCCCCTAGTTCTAAGTTTGATGAGTTTTTTGACCACTTTGAAAATTGGGCCAAAAATATTTTCTCTCAACAAAATAAATGCATATTGATTGGTGATTTCAATTTGAACTTCCTCAACGAGAATGATTCTTTGGTAAAAAAATTCAAGAATTTCATTGCAAATATTGGGGTCGAACAACTGATCCATGAACCAACAAGAGTTACTAACAATAGTAGCACATTAATCGATTATGTCTTAAGCTCATCAACATTAAATAAATGTTGAGTCCATGAAATTCCTAAGATTACCGATCATAATATCATAACTGTTACAATCAAATCCTGTCAACTGAAGAAATCTAGCACTTTGAAATTATATAGGGATTTTAGTGAAACAAAACTTCTTCTTTTGAATGAAAAATTAATTAATTGCAACTGGAACTTGAACTTGAATGATACTGATACGATATATGCTAACATTGTTAAGAACATAAGTGAACAAGTTGATATGATTTGTCCATTGAAATCATACAAACAATATGAAAGTCAATTGCCTTGGCATGATCATGAAGTTTGTATTGCATCAGGGTATAGGAATAAAGCTTACAGAGCATTTGAAAATTGTAGAAATGTGAAAGATAAACAACTCAATTGGAATATTTATAAAAATTATAGAAACGAGGTAGTTAATTTGTTGAAAATAAAAAAAGCAGACTACTATAAACGGAAGATTGATGATTGTTCGCATGATCCAAAGAAAATGTGGAAATCACTGAAAACACTTATCAAACCCAATAATAGTCCCCTTCCTGATGTAATATTATTTGGCACACAGAGAGTGATGTTAGACCAGGACAAAGCTGAAAGTTTCAATAATTTTTTTATTGAAAGTATCCTTGATAATAAGGCAACAATTCCGGCTTCTGTACAGTGGTCAAATGAATCTCTTGAAGTGATTGGATGCAAATTATCTGATTTGAAACGTTTGTCACTGAAAGAACTGGAGTCAATTATTTCCTGTCTGGATAACAAGTGTAACACAAATATAATGAACAACAAGGTTATCAAAAGTATCTTTTCGGTACTGGGTCACGTAATTCTTCATTTTGTCAATGAATCGTTGATAAGTGGGCAATTTCCAGATCAACTCAAAATTAGTACAGTCGTCCCTGTGCCTAAAGTTAACAATTCAAATGAAGCCGTCAACTTTTGTTCCATAAACACTCTGCCTCCTTTAGAGAAGGTGTTAGAGTTAGCCGCTTTAAACCAAATATGCACATATATTGAAGACAACAACCTTTTGATGGAGTATCAATCAGGTTTCAGATCGAAACACTCGTGTAAAACGGCTCTCCAACTCACCTTGTCTAAATGGAAACTGTCAATTGATGACAATAAATATGTAGTAGCAGTATTTTTAGACTTCAAAAGAGCATTTGAAACTATAGATATATCTTTTTTGCTATCAAAATTAGAGTATTATGGAATGACTGGTTGGGTGTTACAATGGTTCAGAAGTTATTTACTCAAAAATCTCAATGTACTAAAATAAACAATGTCCTATCAAGTCAAAAAGCAATTGATACAGGGGTCCCCCAAGGGAGTGTACTTGGCCCTGTTTTATTCATACTTTATTTGAATGACATCAATTTCATTAGTGACTGTGAATTCATCAACCTTTTTGCAGATGATACTCTCATTGCAGCAATCGACTCCGATATTCATACGTAAAATTAATTTGACTCTTGGAAATGTGGCGAAGTTTTTGAACATAAACAAACTGAACTGAATGCCACTAAAACGAAGGCCATGATTTTGACAACTCAATATAAATATAACTTAATTGATGTCAACTCCATAAATATTGAGATCTACGGTGAAAAGATTGAAATTGTGGAAGAATTCAAATACTTGGGATTCATGATTGATAACACTTTGAACTTAAAAAAACACTTCCAGTATATGTGTAATAAAATTTAAAAAAAAATGTTCTTTTTCACTAGAATTAGTAGACAACTAACATTTCAATCTGATTTGACTGTTTATAAAACAATAATCCTACCACACTTCGATTACTGTGCTAGTCTGATATCATTACTTGACGGTAACTCGATCTCTACTCTACAAAAGTTACAAAACAGAGGAATGCGCTTGTTATTAAAATGCCATAAGTATACTCCTATACTACCAATGATTAATGTTCTGAATTGGATGACAGTGAAAGATAGGTTACAATATTTTGCAATGATCTTCATATTTGAAATACTCTCTGGAAAAGCACCACATTACTTCAATGAATTCATTACATATAACCATCAGATCCACAACTATGATACAAGAGGAAGAGATGACTTGGTTGTCCCTCGAACGAACCTTACAAGAACAATGAACTCTATATTTCACAGAGAGCTCATGGACTATAACAAGCTTCCTAACGAAATCAAACAAAGTAACACCCTCCAACTCTTCAAACGCTCCTTATCTCAACATATACGAGCACACTAATATTCCAACTGAGTTGTTCATCGTTCTCCTCCCTGTTAATCTCTTAATCTTTTACCACTGCTACTTTTCACACACTATTTAGGTCTTATATATTTTGTTTTATGACTTCTATACTTGTTTAATCTATATGTATATTAGGATATATATTTCCAATAAATCTATCTATCTATTTCAGAGGATAAGAATCAAAAGTCAAACAAGTTCCCCATAAAATATGATGATAATATAGATGATTTTGCTATGAGAAAGTACTGCAAAAAATTGTAATTCTTTGTTTCTTTGATGCCCGTTCTTAATGATTAATATATTCTTTTAATTGACTTTAGTATCATTCTTACTACATATGGAAACATTATTATTTTAGAAAGGTACGTGGAGCGGCGGAAATAAAGTGGCCCAAAGTCGTGATAAATATAAATCCGGCACTGCCTATTATAGGATTTCACAGAAGGCTAGACTTTGAATTATTAATTATTCATTCAATAGCCTTCTATTAGGTATTGCCGCAAACTCGTTTTGTGTTTTAAATGTTAGGAAGACAATTTGAAGCTGACTATGTCCGAAACTGATTAATGCTTTTTGATGAACTTATTGATCACATAAGATCATTGCATATGCCTATGAAAATATTTTTACCCTTGGGAAAATTAAGTGCCTCTTTAACAGTTCCTTATGTCTTGGTAAATTTGTAACCATAACACCACAAAATGAGCAGCAGTGTTTTTTTGCTTTCCTGATATTTTCTGAAAAAAATATAAAAACTGAAATTTGCTTTTTAAAGTGATTGCAGATATATTTCTACTACTAGCAATGAGGAACCGGAATTAAAAAAATGTTCCCTTTTTTTTATTTCATCTGATAGAGCATGAAAATCTGTTCACAAAAATACCCTTCTGACCTCGATCCTTCCACTATTTTTTTTAAAACCTCTACTATGTAACGAAAAATATCAAATGATGACGTCAACATTTACTCATTCATAAATGCTCTCCATCTCCTAGTTACGATAAAATACTACGAAATAGTTTAAAATATTTAGATTTACTACATTGAGTTGGCAATACGAGATTAATTTGACAGCAGCTAAGTTCACATCATTCAAAGTTACAATGGCGTCTGAGCAGTTTTGCTGTTGACAAAGGCACTCTTTTGAGCCAGTTACGTGGTTAAACGTTGCTGTTCCCGCGATTTAGAGATTTGCATTAGCTAAGTTCGTTAATTCATGGATCGAGTAGAGACTGAGCCGAGATCAGCTGATCACTGAGCGCATGGAGCTTAAGAAATAAAAACGAACGGGTTTTGAACTTTTGGAGCGTGTAACATAACTAGACGACGAGGTGGGAACATGGGATTTCCCAGACGTGCCTAGGAGGGCACATTCCTTCTTGTGATAGCAAGAAATCAACTTGATGCTGGGTATATGTCCCCACAAATGCAGTAACCAACCAACCAACCATAACCTCATAATTTTGTATATTTATTTTACCTTTTTCGAGCAATTTGTGCTTGAGCGTTTACGAATTTTCCTTTGATTATCCAAATTCGCCATGCAGATTGTTCATATGAAGATCATGTTGAATGAGAATGTAGGTAGGTAGGTTTAATTTTTATGTTTTCTTCACGATGATGTGTTAATAGGTATAAGATGAAGTTGATTCAAGAAACTTATGGGTACTTTCACATTCAGACTTGGCCTGGCATTCCATTCTCCAATGATGAGCATATCAACATTGATGGAAACTATGGAAGTGTTTGAAAGGAGTCCAAGTTTTCCAATGCCACACAGAAAAGATTGAACACGCTCTACATTATATCCTTGGAGTATTCAAAAATGTATTATGAATGCCTGTGGATAAGGTAATACAAGATAATGAGATATGTTGTTTTAATAAGGGATAAAGAACTGAAAATTGTCAACACTAATGTATCACCGTTTTAGTGTTTAGAATGGAAGTCAACAGGGATTGCACATATCCTTACTTAAGAACAAGTTTTGAAGGATCTAAAGGCGTTTCGAATGATAAGCAAGTGAGTTTTTTTAAACATTATCAGGATGCAATGGTTGCTACAGTGTAACAGCTTGTAAAAAGGCAAAAAAAATCTTCACATCAAGATATTATGGACAGAAGATAATAAATTTGCTGAATACTAAATGGAGATGACAATGTGTGTATTCATAACGTGAGGAATAAAGCATATTCAGTTGTAATGGAGTTCAATGAAGAAGAGAACGAGATTAACTTTGTCAAATGTGAAGACTGTGCTGCCCATTCAGGTAAGTTGAAGATGAACTGTGGTATGCAGTATCCTTTGGGCTAGAAATAGAACTTGTATTTTTGATCTGTGTGTGATCAGTTGATGGTGGCACATGGCACACCTGATCTCGTACTAAACACCCTCAGTACTATTTCTTTTCAAAGAATCTGTCTTCGGGAAATTCTTATCAGTTTGAGTTATCTGCTTTTCAGCTATATGTTCTGTTGGTCATTTTTGTTGAAGTGTGAATAAGGTAATATTTCGAAATACTATAGTTGATGAATATTTTCTTAACTGGATTTGTTCCAGTCATTTATAATTTATATGGATCAAATACATATCAGAGAAGTAAACAAAACTTCTCAATAGGTTTTATATTATTAAAGATAAGTGAGATCTTTCACTCTTATTCGAACCACCAACAGAATAAAACTGTTTAAAGAATGTGAAAGCAAAAACATTTGTTCCTGTATTATTATTATTACTATTAATTCAAATTGGCCGGTGTGTTAGTAAGGAAATATTAATTTTCGAAAACAAAAATAAAAAAATAGTTTCGTTTTCATACGGTCAATAACTATTTCAAAACAATATTGAAATTGTTAGTTTTTCATCACTATACAGTTTAAAAATAAAAAGTGAGATCCTGGGCTGAACAAAATCAACTATAGCTTATCCAATCCATCTTGGCACAAACTAAGTTACTTTTCCTGTTGCACACTGGTAGCTTAGACCGTGACGAAAGAAAAGACACCGTATAGGAATAAATTTCAACACAGTGAACACATATAATAGGTGTTTTTTCACCCTAGTATATTTCACAGAGAATACTGGGCATATACTTTATCAGTTCTGTGCCAAGATGGATTGGATAAGCTGTAAATATTTATGTATCCATTATTTTTTTTAGTTGGTTATACCATAACTGTTTCAATAGATATTACCATCTTTTTCTTTGTCATTTATTGTGGTATTATGATCTGATGACATTATTTTAAATATTTCATTTTTTTGTATTTACATCGCTATATAAGAATTCATTTCTTAGGATCAGCAACTCAATGAACTTTAAAATAAAAAGATGTCTAATAAGTCAAACTTTCATCTTTCCAATGCTGGATTTTTTAACTCAACTAAACTAACATCAATCAACTACTAATAACTAAGAAAGATGAATGAATACAGGAAAACTCCATTGGGGGTTTATAAACTTTCGTCTGTCAATAAAACTAACACTAAGAAGATGGCCATCTTTTCAACTAAGAATTAATAACTATGAACTCAACGTATGTGCATAAAACACAATATTTTCTGACATTACCAGTAATTCAAAAACAAATTGAAGATTGCGAAGAGAGGAAGTTTGTGTCATACAAATCAATTGGTTTAACCAAGACAGTATTACCTACTTGAAATTAGTCGGAATCAATATGGATCGTGAAGAAGTTATTGAAATGATTAGTATTATACTTTTAAAAGTCACAACTTTTGTTGCCACTGCAGTGATCAAGAAACAAAAAAGACGGAATGATGATATCTATACATAGTGAGAAACATATTTACAAGTGGGGTATTATTCAAGGCGTTTCATGGTGGTATCCGTTAAAATACCTTTAGAGTTCTGAAAACGACTCCTGGTCGATGTGGAATCTGGAATAACCATATCTCTTTTCATTGTATATATTTTCAATATGAGACATTTCACCTACAAACACATCTGTTATAATATCATCAGAGCTTTCCAAGTATGGAACCAAAAGTAGTTGGGAGGATTAAACCATTCCTTCCCATTATTTGACATGTATGTTTTGGTTACATTTTACTGACAGCCAGTGGGATTCACAGGTGGCTGTTGTGTGAAAATAACATTCCTCATAATAATTTGTTTATACAACACATAATCCACTTTGACTATTTTTCAGGGGGATGCAAACATGCTATTGCATTTTTAACTGTGATTCATCGACGTAGTGAAGAACCTTCTCCTACTGCAGTCACTTGCTACTGGAAGAAGTCTGAGTTGGCGTCAATAGCTTCGTCAAAGAAATTCATTCTTGCCAAAGAAATAGGAACTTTAGATTTGGAGCCTATGGTAGCTGGAGACAGAACTTTCTCAAAAAATGTTGTTGATAATAGTATATCTAGTGAAAGAATGAATACCTAACTCACTTAATACTATAGGGAATTTGATGATACTGAGCACCTCTCTTACCACTATCTACTTAATGCATACTTTGATGTGAAAAATGGAAGAGAAGATTTCTTGGAGTTTTGCGAGAATTTCATGAAAAAAGATGTTTGTGATAAAGCTGCGATGAAAACTTTCAATCAGCGTGACAGTCCCTTATGGTTTGAACTGCGTTATGCAAGAATGCTCATTTATTAATACCATCATTACATGACCATGCATAATATATTATTTTTTTTTTAATGCCCTCTATCATTTATGTGTGAGTAATGAGTATTTGCTTAGTAAGTTGTGGACTATACATGTATTACCTCCTGTCGCTCTCAAAAAAAAACCTTTCAATAAGTTATAATGAACATTGAAATGTTTATACAATTTGTGAATATTTTTTTCTCCTACTCTGATTTTTTAGTTCAACCAGTCCATATCATTTCTGAATTGATTTTTTGTGAAATAAAGCATAATACTGAATGTTTTCTTTGATACTTTCCAAAAAGTTTACTGAATGAAAAAAGAAACTTTTGGATATCATAATTTATTGAAATAATAATGAAAATTAATTTTGTACCAAAAATTATCAGTGGGAAAATAAGAGGTGATGCATTTGCTGTATTTTGAGAAGTTGAAAATTTGCCCACATTTGAAGCAAAACAATTATTTCTAGGAAAGACATTAAAGTGCAGGCTTTTAATTTCTCAAAATACCACCATGAGAAAAACCCACCAAAAACTCATGATATCACCTACAAAGAAATGATTACAATTTTGTCCTATATGCATAATCTAAAAACACATTGTTTTGTTTTACTGGGTTCGTTAACCGTGGCCTGCAACTTTTAGTGCATTTGAGGGTGATAAGGTAAAGGACGCAGTACCAACTTGTCAAGTGCTATAACAGTAACAAGATCACTACGTCATTACCTTACCTCCTAAAATGGTGTTCAAGGCTGCTGTGGATGAAACGTCAGTTATTCTAACTTAAAGGCCTCGGCCAACAAACTATACATTATGGCTTAATATTTTTATTCAAATTTATGAATTGATATCACTTAGGAGGTAAAGTTTCAAACATTCACTTGAAAAATATCTTAGAGAGAAAAATTTAAAAAATCATTTTGTCATACATAAAAATCTGAGAGGAATTTTGACGTTCTAGCTAAAAGTAAACTTGAATCTTGAAAAAACAAAATGTTCTGGTGGTGATGTGAGACACTAATGATAAAGAGGATTCCTTCAGAAACAAAGGACCAAGTAATAAAATAATAACTTTTCAGGATTCAATGGCAAGATTTAGGAATAAGAATCTAGAATTGTAGTTATTTTATTATATATTCGTATTCGTGGAACGTTTTACTGCCTTATTCAATTTACATTGTGGACAGAATAAAAAAAACGGAGAGATTATTTGATACTCGATTCAAAGTCCAAATTTTAAAAATGATCTTTTGAGCAGAAATTAAACATTTTGCTTTTTCAACATTTCACAATGGAAATTATTCTTCATAGAGTAGGTAAGTGAATATTTCACTCAATAATCCTAAACAATTTCAAAAATTCAAAAAACATATTTTAGTGATGAGTTCATAAATATTTGAGTTGCTGATTTTCATTTCATATAAAGATGTATACTTTTATTACATTTCGAGAAAAGGAAAAGATGTGTGATGCATTTTTCAGTAAAATCAATTTGCTAAAAATTCTGTTTGAAAGAATAACTCTATCAGTCATTAAAACTAAGTACATTACCAGTAAAAGTCTATCTCCTATTTTATTACAAGATTGTTGATTCAGAAAAGTATACACACCACAGTGAGCAGCAAAATTGAAAGAATTATATATACATACATATAAAATTTTGGTATTCTTGAATCATGGATGCTTTTGTTGTGGGTTCTTGGATTTCGGATTTTATTGAGAAAACGACTTCATCTCTGGCCATGAAAACCATCAGTTTATTGTTGAAGTATCATTCTATGATGTCATGAAGTTAGTACTACTTGAATCGCGTTCAGATATTATTTGTGGCAACATTTTATATTATATCATAAATTATATCACTACTATATCAGATATATAACTATATCAGGCTGATATATATATATATATATATATATATTATATTCGTGACGATACCTGGGGAGTAGGTAGATTGAGGCCCTGGCATTATATATAAATATATATTAATAATTGAATTATTTTCTATAAATATTAATACAGCAATTTTTTTTTTCAAAAGGACAGTTCATTTAGAGCATAAAAAATAATTACCAATAAAATGAAATACATGAGTGAATAAGTAGTAAAAAAATATACCAAAAGTAATGATGCAAAATTATTAAAAGATATTATACAAATAAGCTTTCAAAAAATTATACTAAACAATCAATCAATTTTCAAATCAGTTTTATATTTCAGTTTACCATGAGATGATATTTCAAATGATTGAAAATGAATTTAATTTTATGTGGCCATGTTATATAAATTGGGGTTTAAGAAAAAATATGAATATGAAATCTATCTATTTGTACACAGTTTTCAAATTTCAAAATAGGTGATAATATTTCTGATACATGGTACCCTGAGCGTTTCATGAACATAGTTTTGGATTACATTTGTGTATTAAACTAGTATAATAATACAAATTTTTTATATAGAAGGTAAGTGGTTAGCAGAACGTATGACTAATGAACAACTCGACAGTGAATAAATTAAATTGGACAGTTAAAATACAATCACTATAAAATTATTTCATAAGAGATAAAACGTTTTCCATGCTATAGCAATATTTCCCACAAATTGTCCTGTTTAGACATATAAACATTGAAATGCCAAAAAAGGCCTTTGAATTATTCAAAAACTCAATCACAATACATACAACTCATCAAAGTATTCAAGATAAGGATTTTTTTAAATATTCAAGGAAAAACAATTTTGAAATAAATCGGTTACTCGGGTTACAAGCCATAGTGCTAAACAACTGACATTCCCAAAAAAAACACACCTTTCACACAAATAACTGCTTTGAAAATTACACATCTAAAAGTGTGTAATCAATTTCTGAACAAAGGGTCCTGAAAATTAATAATTCCACAAACAATGACAACAATATAATCCAATAACTGTATGTGATTATGATCTATGCAAAAATGGGGTTCTAACATTTTAAAATTCCTCAGCCTCCCGATAACTCTTTCGACATGTATTCTCAAAGCAGCTATTCTCTTGGATTCCCTCACTTCTGCAGGTGAGCTTGGAGTTGAACTTAAAACTGAAGGAGGTCTTATCAAAGCACATCTCCTTTCTGTCAGCAGAGATGACAAGTTCTTGAACCCTCTGTCTGCCATTATTTCCATACCAGGTGTTAATTTTTCCAGATATCCACAATTTTCAACAATATTAACATCAGTTGCTCTCCCACCAAATCCATTTGAAATGAAACTGACCAATCCATCAGGAGTACATGAAATAAGATATTGTATTGCAATGCTTATATTGGGACCAGGTAAGTGCCTGATGGACTGGATTAGAAGGCTTCTCAATTTCGATTTCTAAACAATCAATAATTGAAACAACTTTTCCATATCTAGCTCTGAAAGAAATTGGTAAATGAAGTTTAATTTTTTCGGAATCTGGCCAAACAATAAGTTCCTGAAGTACTTGAGCTAGTTTAATTACTGCCTTCCTAAATATTTTCCCAACATTACTATCTGTCATCCCAAAATGTATATTTTTTTTTTTTTTTTTTTTTTTTTTTTTTTTTTTTTTTTTTTTTTTTTTTTTTTTTTTTTTTTTTTTTTTTTTTTTTTTTTTTGTTTTTTTTTTTTTTTTTTTTTTTTTTTTTTTTTTTTTTTTTTTTTTTTTTTTTTTTTTTTTTTTTTTTTTTTATGGTTTTTTGATATAAAAATAATAATATTTATGAATATAATATAAATCCCCAAATACCCCACCACCCACCTAATAATTTGAATGCATAATCAAGTCTAATCTTTTTTAAAGTTATTAAAATATTGACGATACTCGTAGATACTGAATTGGAGAGCATTTTTATCAGAAAGTAACTTTCCAAAGGCGCAAACCTAAAAATATTTTGGGATTTGTTTCTATCATTATTAGAGTATGTTGTAGAAAATTGTGGATATCACCACAAGCAGAATCGGAAGAATCAGGGTCATAGTCAGAATCTTTATATGTTGCTGATCTTGTATCAATACTGTTTGCAGAGTAGGTGGAACTGGATAGTTTTTGACTATGCACATCATTGCTCTTTGGACCTCTTTCACATTTAGCTGGCACAGGTTGCTCAAGATGGTCCTTGTTCACCTGAAATGTTTGTTGATCTTAATTGAGTGTTCTCCAATAATGTACTGATATAAAAACTCCGGCGAGTATAGTATATTGTCGGAGAAGAGAAAATGAGTCAGCCACCCTTGCTTTGAGAGAAAGAAACAACATTAAATGCAATTAATCTGAATGGTATGCAACAACGAATAAAAGGTAACACATACACCTCCAATAACCACAAGCTGGTGGTAATCTTTTGTCTATTTCTTCTACTCTTGCAATATATGTTTCTATTTGTAGTTATTCCAATGGCTGTGTTAGATTACATCCAAATGATGATACATTTCATCGATAAAAACTCCACTGAGTCATGAGTATGTGAAATTAAACTTGAATTTCATTAGAAAATGAATAAACGAGCCACTATAATGAATATAATACATAAAAATACTTCTAAACAGAAAAACTAAGAAATAGCATGAGCAGCACTATTATTGGAATTTGTTGGGTACTCACAAATACATATTACTCAGTCATTGTTTTTTTTTTCTAACAGATCAATGGGCCAGAATATGAATTCAAGCTGAATTTTTTCACTCACCTCAGCTGGTTGTTTTCGTTTCATTTCAACTCCATTCTCACCCGGACCAGACACAGATATACTTGGCACAACATCCTTCTTCAATCTAGGTGTATCATTCATCAATTTCACTTTCAAAAAATTCTCTGCATCTTCTTCCAACTAAAAAAAGGTATGTGATTTCGAGTGTGATCTTGCTACAATACCTTAAAGCTAAGCCTTGCCAAATTCTATAATAAATATCAATTCAATGAACACTTTCTTGGAATCATATTCATTATTATTTCTTATAGTAGTAGTTACAACTACACAAACGTGTTTGTGGATGGCTAGTTTTGAACTCTAGTTATAATTTGGATTAATTTTTAGGTATTGTTACAGAAACAAGCAATCATTTTAAGAGTATTTTATACGATCAATTCCTAAACCGAATTACAATTTTCAGTTACTTACGTTGAAATGATCCTCGCAAACGTAGGCCCTACTTTTTTCAGAAACCCTATCACACCCATTCAAAGCAGTTAACCAGGCATTCCTTCTCGATGAATCGAACGGCAACAGAAAAAAGTGCTTATTTGCGGAAACTTTAGAGTTGTTCTTGCACTCAGTTACCAAACAGAACTTCACAAAATCACTCTTTGATGCCATAATTTCGGTAAATTTTCCGTTGAAGCGCGAAATAACATAAAAAATGGCGAATTCTTTCCCATCGAAAAAGAATGTCAACAGTTATAAGTTCCTGCAACTTGTAAAAATGAAATTCCTCTAAGATATTCATTCATTAATCAGGAGGGGTGTGGCTTACCAAAACCCAACTTCATATGGTTGTATTTATGAATGAAAGTGTTGACGTCAGCATTTGATATTTTTCGTTACATAGTAGAGGTTTTTTAAAAAAATAGTGGAAGGATCGAGGTCAGAAGGGTATTTTTGTGAACAGATTTTCATGCTCTATCAGATGAAAAAAAGGGAACATTTTTTTAATTCCGGTTCCTCATTGGTAACGGTTCTTTTAGATACCCCATATTTCAGTCATTTGGAGATGAAATAAATAAATATTTGGAATCTTTGGCGTGAATATAATTGAAGACTAGAAGCTACCCAAATACCAGAACAATATCAATGCTAATAAACGATGAGATTGGAACCTTGGTTGTAAAAGTTGAAACTTTTTCTAGAGATCAATTACCCTAACACCAAACTGATATTTTCGCACTCGACGCGCGTTTCGCTAACAAGGTTAGCATCTTCAGGAGAAGAAAATTGATACTAAAATATATTTATAACAAAAACCAATTTTCTTCTTCTAAAGATGCTAACCTTGTTGGCGAAACGCACGTCGAGTGCAAAAGTTTCAGTTTGGTGTAGGGTAATTGATCTCTAGAAAAAGTTTCAATATCAATGCTGATCGACGCGCGTTAGCCAATGAAGTTATCACCTTATTTCATCTCCAAAATCATTTTTGGTTCAGGAACTATATCTTTCAAAATGTTGAACAATATGGTCTCGTTTCATGAAATTTTCTATTCATTGGAAAGGCAATTCGAATTGATGACGAATTTACTTTCGTTTCCAGAGTTTGCTGCACTGGGGCACAACATTCTAGCATGATCATTGATTGAAAATTGACATTTGTCAAATTCAACCAATACTGAAGCCAGATTCTGGAGCTCTGGAGCCAAACTCTCAAAACTAAAGCAGCTGCCAGCAAGTTATGTGTCTTAAGGAGAGCAGGGAAATCTGTTACAGCGCTGCCAGATGTACGATAATTATCGTATTCATACGATAACTTTGCCCTGTTTACGATGTACGATAAACGAAAATTTTATACTTTCTTGATATTTTTATATTGGTATATAATGCGTTACCAACGTTAACTGTAAGAAATATTCATGTATTCAAACGCCCTGTCCACTCGAAGGGAGATTCAATCCAATAAATCTACGTTATCGGAAAAAAACGCATTACGCGAAAGATGAGTCAAGAGGCGATAAGGTGACTGGGTGGCAAGATTCTTGAATAGGCATTCGTTTTCTAACAGTTAGTGTGTTAAGAAGTGAGAGTTGTTGTTTCGCTATTTACGCAAAAAGAAATTATTGTGCGCGCGTTCAAGTTAGTGGTATCCTGTAACTTCGGGAATAAAAGGTTAGTGGGTCCTTATTTTTAGTATATTCAGAAATACTGTGTATTACTCAAGGAAATGTGAATTCCACATCTAAACGATTCAAATTAGTCCTTAGCTAGATCGTAGTGTTTTTTTTATGTTCGTTGGTATTATTAGAGATATAAATGAGGGTATTCATATGAAGTGCCCCGATTGGTAGGTTGAATTCCGCCAATCATACTTATTGTGTTGAGCCGTATTGGTAGGTTAAATTTCGCCAATCATACTTATTGTATTGAGCCGTATTGGTAGGTTAAATTCCGCCAATCATACTCATTGTATTGAGCCGTATTGGTAGGTTAGATTCCGCCAATCATACTCATTGTATTGAGCCGTATTGGTAGGTAAATTCCGCCAATCATACTCATTGTGTTGAGCCGTATTGGTAGGTTAAATTCCGCCAATCATACTTATTGTATTGAGCCGTATTGGTAGGTTAAATTCCGCCAATTATACTCATTGTGTTGAGCTGTATTGGTAGGTTGAATTCCGCCAATCATACTTATTGTATTGAGCCGTATTGGTAGGTGAATTTCTGCAAATAATATTCCGGGGCCTATCTACTATAGTAGGTCAGTGCCCGCCAATGAATATGTATGTATATAGGAGATCAACCCTGATTGGTAAGTTATCTCAGATAGTAGTTGATATACCACAAGCTGTGACGTTAATGTGCGTCAAGAGGTGGTGGGTTCACTGTTAGTGATGAAATTAACTCAACAAGGGATGTATATGTATATGTCAGTTTTTATGTTCTTCCATATGTTAGTCTCTAGAAGAATAAATCCTCAGACGATTTGTCGTCGTACCTCCTCATGTCTATGTCATCAATAAACTGTAAAAAAAGGAAAAAAAAAGGTTGTTGTTTTCTTTCTATTTCTTACATATCAGAAGTGGGATGACCTATGACTAATGAGAAGGTATTACGAATGTTCCATGCGGGACCCGAATTTATTCTTTATGTTGTGGTATAAAAGGTAACCTGAGATGGGTCGACGTAGTAGAAACACTGGAAAAAGGACACGACGGGAAACATCATCATCGAGTTCAAGTGATTCCTCTGGCCACAGAAGTACTCCGCCGAGAGCGAAACGTCGTCGGACTGAGAGTCAACGGGGTGATTCTTTAGATCGGCTTAGTAACATTATGACTGATTTTATGAGAACTTTGCCATCCACCTCTCTGTCGAATGACTCATATAAGGGCAATGCAATACCGGACTTCTTCCCAGAAGATCACCGGCAAAGTATACACGCCTGGTTGACCAAAATTGATGAATTGAAGGATATTTATCACTGGTCTGAAACTGCAACCATCTATCATTCTCTCAGCAAACTGAAAGGCTTTGCTGAAACATGGTATCGAAGTCTTCCGAGTGTACGGTATACATGGGCCGAATGGAAGGAGAAACTCATAAGTGCATTTCCACCCAACCAGGACTACCACAACCTCCTAGAGGAAATGATGGCAAGAAGGAAGCTGCTGCATGAGAGCTACACAAAATATTTTTTTGAAAAACTTGCCCTATTACATAGGTGTAGTATCGAGGGATCCAATGCTGTGTCCTGCATCATTGATGGGCTGAATGATGATAATATCAAGGCAGCTGCCCGCGCTGGAAATTATTCTACCCCCGACTCACTTTATGGCTATTTGAGATCCATTACTCCTGCACCAGTGAGTGAGTCAGTAGTAATGAACCAGAGGAGCTACAGGGAGAAAAACAGATTCCGTGCGACAAAGAAATCTCGACGTCTGGAACGGTTGGAGAGGAAATGCTTCAACTGTGGGAGGTTAGGCCACATCGCTTCGGAGTGTAAAAGCAATAATTCAAAAGGTAAGGGTCTCCCCAATCAACTGCAATGCAATTTCTGCAAACGGACTGGACATACCGAAGACAGGTGTTTCTTGAAGAACAAACCGTCGACGAAAACTGCTAATGTTGCATGACTAGAAGCTGAAGAAGTACCACCTAAAGCCAAATATTTCAAAAAAATATTTGTGAATGGTCGGCCATCCAGAGCTTTCGTTGATTTAGGGAGTTCATGTAATATTATAACTAGCAGTGAAGCAGAGAGACTAGCACTGGCTAGAGACACTGAAAAACAAATTGTTCTTCAAGGTTATGGTGGAGCCAAAACTTTAACACTCGGGATGGTCACTTGTCTCCTCAAGGTGGATGATGTAGAATTGAAGACACAAATCAATGTGGTGCCGGATGTAGCTCAAGATGTACCTATCCTAATTGGGCATCCGTTCACCGAGCATGAATCGATAGTGATTCGAAAGGATGGTCGGAGTTTGCACTTCAGTAATGCAACCAAACTCTCTCTAGGAACAAATGACGCTAAGCCCGAAAGGATAGAACTATGGACCACGAAATCCAGAGTAGTCCCTGTCAATCACGTTGCTCATCTGATAGCGGAGACAAAAAAGGGAGAATACATTGGGGATGTTTACATAGACGCAAGTATAAGAACGGAAGAAGGGCACGAATATTGCATTCCTAGCACCATACTCACGATAAGGAATGATGGATTAGCAGTCATACCTGTAGTCAATCTTGCTGAGAACGAATTGATATTCGAAGAATCCAAACTGATCGTAAGAGGATGGCCATGTGAGATGAGAGAAGAGCGTCCCATGAAAGAGGTCCTACAGTTGTCACAGAAAGAGGGAGAGCCCATGGATTTCGGTGAATTGACTATTGGACCGATAAGTGCTACTCAAAGACAACAGTTGGAGAAACTACTGCAAAAATATGCAAATTGCTTTGCCAGGGAAACGAAGGATTTAGGATGTGCTAAATCTTCTGAAATGTCTATAAGGCTACAGGACGATACCCCAATAACTTATAGGCCATACCGAATGTCTGATAAGGAACAAGAGATCACCAAAAATATGGTTGGTAAATTGTTACATAGTGACATCATAAGAGAATCCGAGTCACCATATGCTTCCCCAGTTTTATTAGTTCGCAAGAAAAATGGTGAGTACCGTTTATGTATAGATTACCGGAAGCTGAATTCCATCACCGTCAAGGAACATTACCCCCTTCCTCGCATAGATGATCAGTTGAACAAGTTGCAAGGGAACATATACTTCAGTAGTTTGGATTTGAGGTCAGGGTACTATCAGATACCACTGGAACAATCTTCAAAACAGGTCACTGCCTTCGTCACGCCTGGAGGCCAGTATGAGTTCAATAGAATGCCGTTCGGACTTACGAATGCTCCAAGTGTTTTCCAGCGTTTGATGAATAAAGTGTTGAAGCCAGCGCAACATCTCGCTTCCGTATACTTGGACGATGTGTTGATATACTCTAAGACTGTTGAAGATGGGCTAGCTAACTTAGAGGTCATAATGGACTTACTTAGGCAGGAGGGTTTAACTTTAAATCCTGAAAAGTGTTCATTCCTGATGACGTCGGTAACATACCTTGGGTTCGAGATTTCTCAGGGGGTTGTAAGGCCGGGAGAGATCAAGACCAAGGCAATAAAAAAGTTTTCGGTACCAAAAACTGTGCAACTGTGCATCAAGTCAGGCAATTCCTGGGCCTGACGGGGTATTTCAGGCACTTCGTCAAGAACTATGCGATTATCGCTAAACCTCTTACCAACTTAACAAAAAAAAAGTGCACCATGGAAATGGACTGAGCGGGAGATGAAAGCTTTCGAAGAACTACGAGATACATTGACAAATGTTCCAACGTTGTCGCTCTTTAGTCCGTCTGCAAAAACAGAGCTCCATACAGATGCTAGCAAACATGGCGTGGCAGGAATCTTACTACAATACCAGGAAGACGGGCGGTTACATCCTGTTTCATATTATAGTCGGCAGACAAAAGGGTGCGAAGTAAATTACCATTCTTATGAGCTAGAAACTCTGGCAGTCGTAGAAAGCATACGTAAGTTCCGAGTTTATCTGATAGGCATTGAATTCACTGTTATCACCGATTGCAATGCCCTGAAGGCGACCAGCGAGAAGAAAGAATTGATTCCGCGAATTGCTCGATGGTGGCTGGAACTTCAGGAATACACCTTCATCGTAAAATATAGGGCAGGTGGAAGAATGAGACATGTGGATGCACTTAGCAGGAACCCAGCACAATCTGAAACAGTCCCATCAGAAACAATTTTTCGTATTGAACAAGCCGATTGGGTGTTGTCTGGACAACTTACCGACCATAAGATAAAAGACATAAAAGAAGTCTTGAGTAAACCTCCAACATCGGATAGTGACCGAGATGTATATAAAAACTACGCTTTACGTAATGGACGTGTTTATAGGATAACTACGAAGGGGATCCAATGGGTAGTCCCGAAGGGAATGAGACAGCAAATTGTGAGAGCCGCTCACGATGATTCTGGACATTTCGCTGCGGAAAAGACATTATATCGACTCTGCGAACACTATTGGTTTCCACGGATGAGGAAATACGTTGAAAGGTATATATCTTGCTGCATACCCTGCCTCTATAATGAAAAGCCATCGGGTAAGAAGGAAGGATTCCTGCACATATTGGAACCACAACCTATTCCAATGTATGTCGTCCACATCGACCATTTAGGGCCTTTTCCAAAATCTAAAAAGGGGAACCTACACTTAATCGTGATTATAGATGCCTTTACCAAGTTTTCATTTTTGAAAGCTGTGCGAACAACGAATGCAAGGTCAGTGATAGATTTTTTTGATGAAATAAGGAAGTATTTTGGATGCCCATCTAAAGTGATATCTGACAGAGGTTCGGCTTTCACTTCTAAGCGATTCAGAGACTACTGCGAGGAAAATACCATAAAACACGTACTCAATGCCGTAGCAACTCCCAGAGCTAATGGCCAAGTTGAAAGATTAAATAGGACGATAAAAGGGGGGTTGCTCACCATGTCACCGGAGGAAGACCGTTGGGACGAATATGTCACACCAGTTCAGGTATCCATAAACAGTACGGTCAACAGCACTACGAAGAAATCGCCTTGCGAACTGATGTATGGATATAAGCCCAGAGGAGGAATCGATCAAGCGTTAAGGGATGATATCCTTGCTGAAATACCTGAGAGAATTGAAGATTTTGTTTCAGTTAGAGAGAAAGCCTTGAAACAGATTCATTTGAAACAGAAAGAAAGAAAAGCTCGATTTGATAAAACAAGGAAGAAAGCCAAGAATTATAAGGAGGGAGATTTGGTTTTGATAGAGAAAAAGGGGGATAAAACGGAGGGAAGTACCAAAATGCTACCTTCCTATGCAGGGCCGATGGTAGTGAAAGCTGTGCTTCCTAATGATCGTTATGTGGTAGTTGATATGGACGGTTCAATGAGGAAAAGTAGAGCGAAGTATGAGAATACTATTGCTGTTGATAAAATGAGACCGTGGGTAAGTCCTGGGGGAATTTCTGAAGACACAGATGAAAACAGTGACGGCGATGGTGACGTCATTATTTCTGACCCTGACGAGATATCTGACTCCAGTCTCGAGGCGAGACAAGAGCAGGATGGCCGAATGTAAGAAATATTCATGTATTCAAACGCCCTGTCCACTCGAAGGGAGATTCAATCCAATAAATCTACGTTATCGGAAAAAAACGCATTACGCGAAAGATGAGTCAAGAGGCGATAAGGTGACTGGGTGGCAAGATTCTTGAATAGGCATTCGTTTTCTAACAGTTAGTGTGTTAAGAAGTGAGAGTTGTTGTTTCGCTATTTACGCAAAAAGAAATTATTGTGCGCGCGTTCAAGTTAGTGGTATCCTGTAACTTTGTGGAATAAAAGGTTAGTGGGTCCTTATTTTTAGTATATTCAGAAATACTGTGTATTACTCAAGGAAATGTGAATTCCACATCTAAATGATTCAAATTAGTCCTTAGCTAGATCGTAGTGTTTTTTTTATGTTCGTTGGTATTATTAGAGATATAAATGAGGGTATTCATATGAAGTGCCCCGATTGGTAGGTTGAATTCCGCCAATCATACTTATTGTGTTGAGCCGTATTGGTAGGTTAAATTTCGCCAATCATACTTATTGTATTGAGCCGTATTGGTAGGTTAAATTCCGCCAATCATACTCATTGTATTGAGCCGTATTGGTAGGTAAATTCCGCCAATCATACTCATTGTGTTGAGCCGTATTGGTAGGTTAAATTCCGCCAATCATACTTATTGTATTGAGCCGTATTGGTAGGTTAAATTCCGCCAATTATACTCATTGTGTTGAGCTGTATTGGTAGGTTGAATTCCGCCAATCATACTTATTGTATTGAGCCGTATTGGTAGGTGAATTTCTGCAAATAATATTCCGGGGCCTACCTACTATAGTAGGTCAGTGCCCGCCAATGAATATGTATGTATATAGGAGATCAACCCTGATTGGTAAGTTATCTCAGATAGTAGTTGATATACCACAAGCTGTGACGTTAATGTGCGTCAAGAGGTGGTGGGTTCACTGTTAGTGATGAAATTAACTCAACAAGGGATGTATATGTATATGTCAGTTTTTATGTTCTTCCATATGTTAGTCTCTAGAAGAATAAATCCTCAGACGATTTGTCGTCGTACCTCCTCATGTCTATGTCATCAATAAAATGTAAAAAAAAGGAAAAAAAAAGGTTGTTGTTTTCTTTCTATTTCTTACATAACTTGGAAAAGTTCAAACCAGGAAAATAAATAAATAAATAATAAACCGTAAGCACCCGAACTCTGAACAAACCAACCCAACCAACAGCCAGTGTAGGTAGAGTATGTATCTGAGGTTATGGTATTATATAACCATAACGTTAGTAAATTTTTATTTGTCATGTGTGATTTGATAGTTCTGATATGAAATATATATTTAAGTGAAAATTGTCATTTTCATTGTATGGTACCATAAAAAATGAAGAGTGCGACAATAAGTACGATAATTTTGATCGATAGGTACGATAATTGAACTTTCTCGATCTAGCAGCGCTGGCTGTTAATGAATGAGACAAATTGTATCAGAATCAGATAGTGCATAAGGAGCCAGAGCCCATTATGAAGAAAACACCGACCAATATCTTACAAGCATGTAAGCAGTAAAAAATTATCGCAGTACCAGTTTAATGTAGTTGGCTAGAGATATTTCAATATTTTCAAGATCAACACTGAATTCTGAGTATGAGTATGAAATTGACTACATATATGCTATAGGTGAATTTAGCGAATGTATATTGCATAATTTAGTAGATAATACATAACTCAAATTAAGGAAAATCACATCTACTAATAACTGAAAACTGCCACTTTTGATACTTTATTATTGCTTTGGTATGTATGTATGTAAAATTTATTTTGGTGATCAAATTGAATTTTTTTTACTGTGCATTGTAATTTTAGGCTTTTTGAGTTATGCATTATGCACAAAATTGTGCATTATGCATACACTAAATCCGCCTTGAGTGTGATTACAATTGTGAATTTGTACTAACCTTGTAGAGAATAGTTGGATATTTGAGGCCCAGAAGTGCACTTTTCCTTTTCATTCATTACGGGTTCTGTTACATCCATATCATCATTTTGTTCATCTGAAGTAAAAAATTTTGAATTAAAGTTTATGAAAATGTTAAACCCTCGAATGACAAATGAATTAATTAAAAAAATTCATTCCAGTGTACTCACTAGATTATATTGATATGGAAATTTCAAAAATGATATAAAAATTTTTGAATCTGTCTTGATATATGTAGGTATATATATATATATTCAAGTGATTCGCCAGCCTTTTTTATCATTCAATAATATTGTTCAGTATAGCTTTTTCCGTAATTTTATACAATAATAAAAATGTGTGTAATATGTTCGAAGAATATTTTGATAAACTATTTGAACTTTATACAAAGTGGATTCCTTGTGAATTCTCAAAAAGTATGAAAGTATGAAAGGGTAGCTTAATAATAAAAAAGGAATATACCTTGTTCAGAATCAGAAAAGTCTGATGGTTCATATTCAGAGAATTCATCTGTTTCGAAAGGATCTGACAGGTCGTCTGGAAAAAAAAAATTGAAAACTTCATCAGGCTTTATCATAAGCATTGAAATATATATTATCTGGATAGTACAAACATATCTGACTTCTCAAGTTTATGGAATGTAGTTCCAAGAATCCATTTCGTGACCTTTTTATACTTTGAAAATAATTTTTATGAATTTTGAAAAATGAATACACTTCACTATGGAGCTTTTTTGAAATTATTGAACCTTAATATGAATACATAAGGAAATAATGAAGATTTAGATTATGGATTTTGAGTTTTTGAAATGCAGATAGGTACTATTATTTCAAATAATATTTTACCACATGTCCAGAAATCTGCAGGTCAGGGTACATATATTTGGAAAGAGTTGGGATATTTCACATCTAGCAAACCAAAGACCCTGGGAAGTCGCGAATAATTAACAACAGAAATACCACTTCCAATGCGATGTTCAAAAAACTGTAACCAGTAATTCCTGGCGACTGTCGAATGTCCGCGACACCGAAGATCCCATGGAAATCCATGAAACTTAGCAACACACCCATTTTGCGAAGTTCAACGGAAGGTTTAAAATTATCCACTTTGTGAGTCCCTGTATCTTACTGAAAACAACATTATTTCGCATTGCACTTCCATGTTCAACGGAATTTCATTGTATGACATTTATGCGAGTTCACTTGAGGAATGCTGTGAGACGTTACAGTGATAACATATATTACTTTAAATTCATTTCTACATTGTAAATTCCATAGAAATCCCAAATTGATATACTTTTCACTCTTGCGAAGTCACATGTGATTTTTTTTGGGTACCAACTTCGATCATTGATGCATGTGTCTGCTTATATGAAGACCTTCACATAAAGGAATATGTTTGATCAGACATGCTCCTATAAGTGAGTGTCTTGATATAAGAAGACAGATGTGTTGATATCGAATGAAAAACATACTAAACATAAAAAACGTATATTTTGCATAAAAACAACACTTACAAAAACAAAATTGAAAATACAAATGAAACAAATATTCTTCTCTGAGTGTTTCAGTCTTCTTCTCTGTCGAATGGACATCTCTCTCCAAGTCTAACGACATGTTCTTTCTTCCATTACCTTGTTGAAATAAATAATTATTGTGAGTACTGATACTTGTATTAACAATGTTTATTCATATGTAAAATACAGAATATATACATTCAACCAGGTCAACGCTTTGATACAAAAATCAGACTTCATGAAACCTCATTCATCAATTCTCAACTATTGAAATAATCTTTTGAGGTTTTCGTTAATTGAGATCACGAATGATCCAAGATGAAACATGAACCTACTTCTAATAATAAGTAAACGTCTCACCTTTTAATTCTGCGATCTGCTGATGTTAAAACTAATTGCACTGCCAGTTTTATTCACACATACAAAGCAAATTATAAAATGTTATAATCATAAGATTGTAGATGATAATATCACTATCACGATTAAATTCCCAGCAATTGGCAAACCCAATATATGTCAACTGTCAATCCGCAATCTTTTCAGTGTGCTAACAGTGCTACCAAACTTATTTATTGAAAAATGACAGTTGTCAAATTACACCAATAGTGAAGCTGGAACTTGGACCTCCGTATGAAACGAGAACATAGATTTCAAAAACATATTAAACTGACAACTATACCAAAGCGCAAAATTCAAAATGGGCTTGATATATGGAGAACCATCTCACTCGAATATAAATTTAAATAATTCATCTCAATATTCTCAATGATACCATATATTATATTCCAAAAACAGCTTGCTTGCATTATGAGAGAATTCTGTCATGAATTTACTTTTTGCCAAAGCAGATACCAATTGTTGGAAATCGAAAGGCAATTACAACAATAATTCTCAGGGAACTCTCTCACGAATACCTGAAAACTGACCAATTGAGTACCAATCAGAATGTTGATAACTTTACCATCCGGGCAAGACCTATGGTTTTACTAACGTGTACTTTCTTTGAATGTTTATAGAGAAACTTGTCATATACCCCCCAGGTAAGTCACAAACAGAATTCCCATCGAGACTTTACTGAGCATTCGAAATTACAACAAGAAATTCTATGACAGTCGTTGGTAAGTCCCAAAAAGAATTAACAATAAATAAGTATATAAATGGTTCGTCCTAGCGACTTCTGTGACTTCGCTGGTTTACTGGGTATTTACCTGAACTAATCTCTTCATTCATATCCCAAACAAGTCTTCCTATATTTATCACTGGTAAGTGATGAGTCATATTTTTTTTGCAAATCTTTCATGATTTTATGATGATCAGATTTCCAGAAAATATTATCCAATGCGGGACGATCCTCTCCATTTTAAAATTTGTCCTTTATTTGACTGCCTGATAGACTCAGATTTACAAACAGATGTACTGAATCACTTCCCCTAAATTGAACCAGGGAAAACATTTCTGAAAAAAAAGGTCTAACATATATAAGTAACATAAAAGAGAGAAGTCTCCGACCTTTCTACAATGTTCTACAATCACCAACACGAATTGCTTTTTTCTGAATAGAATCAAAAAATATCAATGAATCTACACCGAATACCGCGGTTCGCGGTACCACAAGTATAATGCTAAAAGCGGTACTCATACCCCGGATTATTGCAGCAAGTTTTAAGTAATAAGTTTTAAGTGATAAGAGATGGAAATTATAGACTTTTTCATGACAAGTGCATTAAAGATCGCTTTCAAAAGTGAAGGTTGAACTTCTTGTAGCTTATTACTTATTTCTTATTACTTAAAACTGCACTTGTCATCAAAAAGTTGGATGATTTCCATCTCTTATTACTTGAAGCTTGCTGCATAAATCCGGTATTTTATTCGGAAGGCAATAGAAAGTGAACAGATCATATTTCAATGATACGGCTCAGCTCCTTGCCATCCAATCAATCCAAAATACTATCCGAAAGAATATGTCTAATGTGATTTAATATTCCAATATTCGTAGTATAGATCAAGGATGTCCACGAGGTATGTATATCCAAAAAAATAAAAACGTGGTTCAAAGTTATACTTACCGTGTACTGAATCTCTCGATATTCAGTTAATATTCAAATGTTTCAGCTGAAGTTATCTCAGTTCAAAGTTGAAAAAAAAAAAATAATAATAGTATAGTTTCTGAAGTACTGTAATTTCATTTAAAAATGAGAAAGATTATTTAAAATATCATTCAGTAACTGCTTTGCCACATCGAAAGGGAATTCAGAAAGCATTTTCAGTAAAGTAAATTAAGATCAAATATGTACCGAGTATAGTAGGAACTAACTATAAGATTACTCACATATACGAACGCCGCGCTGGAAACCCAGAACTGAAATGAATCAAGTTGATAATTCGCGTATGTGCGTACATTTAAGAGAGGGAGATATTGTTGTAATCCGAGCAGATGTTTGACCATGACACGTCGAAAGCGGCGATATGCTTTGTGTTTATAGCTAACCTTGATGAATAATTAAGATTGATGAGCTTGTTATTCATCGAAAAGTGGAATTTGGGTTACACGTGCAAACTTCCTTTGTTCAAAGAAATCTACGTCAAGAGGGGAAATCATATATAAACTGCGAATTGGCAGGAAGCAACAATTACAGATAGAGTTGTGATTAAGACAAGATCAGATAGAAGTTAGATCGTGAGTGATAGTAGTGCGAACAGTTAGAAATAAAGATGAAATTCAAGAATTAGAAATTAGAGCCAGTTTCAGAACAGTAGTAGCAAAGGTAGAAGTTAGATAATCAATAGTGACAGGTTTCCAGAGTGCTCGTTCCGCCCCAAAAACAATGTGTAAGTTGAAATAACGATAATGACTCTGCTGAAGGTTTTGCTGTACTAAATTGATTGTATTACTGCATGATTTGAGTTTTGAATTGGTCGTCTCGTATATATGCCTCCATGTACCTCATGTTCAATGTGATTGGTGTGTTTCCTCTTTATACTGTTATGGATAAGCTTGAAAATTGAATTATACAATCTAGCAATGCACCAATTGTTTCCATCCAAGAGAACACGTACCCACAAATTAAGATCTGTTCGCGCCGATCCATAACGATTTAACTTCGGTTGGATCCTTCAATGACCGCTCGAATTTCCATCAAACCAACCCTTATGGATCAGCGGCGCGACAATGGTGTCAGGTGTGGGGTTCCTTTGCTTCTCTTTGGTGATATATAGGCCACCCCTATATACATGGTAATAATTTGGTGATAGCTAGAAAAGAAGTGGAACCACGAAAAAATCCAAAATGACGGCTCCTCCAGAAATAGCCACTGCAGAACAGAAAGAGCTTATATTTCCTGTCACTTTCAATTTGGATACAATTTCTAGCTACGACGGTAACTCTAGCGTAAACGATTTTTTACAAACTATCGAGGAAACCGCCAATATTGCCAATTGGACAGAAAAACAGAAAGTTGCCAGAGCCCGATTGAAACTTCGAGGATTAGCGAAGCAATTTTTGGAGTCTGAGCCAAGCCTGAAAACTACAACTTCATGGACAGAGCTGAAACAGAAACTTAAGGAACTGTTTGGGACATTGCAGTTTCCAGGACAAGCCTTGAAACAATTTTTGGAATGCCGACAGCGCCATGGAGAGTCTTGTAGACAATACCTAGCCCGATTGAAGATAATTGCCCTGAAAACTCATAAGCTCACAGGAGACGCCACTGTCGATAGGGTATTGCAACAAAAGTTCGACCGCAACCTAACGACCCAGTTTGTTATGGGGTTATTAAATCCAGTCAGGAAGCGAGTTCTGAGCGCCCAGCCCGAAACAATACAGGAAGCAGCCGAAACAGCGGAAAGAGAGGAACTCATAGAGGACATGACGAAGCAGCAAGGAAGAGACTGCAGAAACGTAGGACCGGCTCCAGAACAGAGACAGAGACAAGTAACGACTGAAAATTGTTTTCATTGCGGTGGGAGAGGACATTTCGCTAGAGAATGCCCCCGAAAACGAGGTGATTTAGATAGAAAATTATGCTTTGGGTGTCACCAGCCAGGACATCAATTAAGAGACTGCAACAAGGGAAGAACTACGGAACGCAGATCCTATCAACCTAGCTCGCAAATCCGCGCAGGAAATAACGGACAACCAAGGGAAAATAACGGACAACCAAGGGAAAATAACGGACAACCAAGGGAATATACTTACACTCCGTCACGAAACCAGCAAGCTTGGAACAGACCGCGTCACCAGAATTTAAACGGCGAAGCAGTTGCATTTCAGCCCCGCAATGTAGCTGCACCGTCCCGGAACGACGCTTAGATGCAGGATTGGCAAGGATACTGAATTGCACCTCGAATGACGAGAAACCCCGAAACGTTGCATTGATACAAATCCAAGGAGATTTTTTCACTGCTTTTATTGATTCAGGTGCACACGTATCCTTAACAAAGCCACATGTCGCCGAGGGGTTTGCAATTTATAAAGAAAAGAGTTTCAATTTAGTAGACATTCAAGGAAGGAGAATCCCTGATGAAGGAGAAGTAAAAATACCGATTACGCTTAGTAGGGATAAGATAATCGAACACGAATTTGTTATTATAGAAGCTGGGAATTTTGAAGCCGATATATTATTAGGGTTAGACTTTTTGAAAAGGTTTGAAGTCAAGATTGACTGGGGAAACGGCTACATGTACATATTGGAAGAAAAAATTGAATTAATGACAGAAAGAAGAGAGGTGAGGAAAACTGATGACGAAGGAAAGAATAATGATGTCGCGAGAAAGCTAGGAGAATTAGAAAGCGAACTGAAGGGAATAAAAGAAGCGATGATGAACCTAAGTAGAGTAGTGACTGAAATAATCGAGTCGAAAGAGAATTTGTGGTCAGCGCCCAAGATTACGAATTCTTAAGCACAGGGGGTGGGCGTCCTCTTGGCTGATAACAACACAGGACGACCGAAGACTTCAGAAGAACTAGACAGACGGAATTTGGCCAATTCCAGTTCATCAAAAATTGTTGAAAGACAAGCAGAAATCGTTAGGGAAGAAACAAGTCAGGAGTGTCGAAGAGGCACCTATATGAAGGAAGAGAGAGGTCAAGCCAAGTGTGATATAGAAAGTTCAGGGAGTGGCACTTTCGGACATAGGGTCCAAGCTCCAAGGAGTACCTGTGTTACCGAAAAGTCAGTCGCTTCCAGTGTGGCAGTCTATTTATCCAAGGATTTAAGACTACCACCTAGAACCGTCACTATATGTATGGCACAAATGAAACAGGATGCATTACTTACCTCAGAAAATGTAGTCATCGAAAGTGAAGAAACAATGCAAGGGCTTATGATAGCTAGATCGGTATGTAAGACAGAGAAAGAGATTCCCATTCAAATAATGAACATTTTAGAAACCGATTTATTGATTCAAAGGAAGACGATTATCGCACGAGCTTATGCGGCCGATGCGGAGAAAGAAAGGACTAATGAAAATGTTAAAGAAATAAGAAATATCAGTATTTCAGAAGAGAAAACAATTTTACAACAATTGCACTTGGATCATCCCGTGACAGAGAAAGAATTCAAGTTAGAAAAACTTGTGGAAGAATATATGGACGTATTCAAAGCTCCCAACCAGAAGCTCACTTGTACGAGTGAAATAAAGCATAGGATTATTACAGAAGATGTTCCTCCTATCGCACGACGACCTTATCGGATTCCTCATCAGAGACAAGAAATCATGAGGAAAGAAATACAAGATTTATTAGACAACGGAATAATAAGAGAGTCGAAATCACCTTGGTCATTTCCAGCGATCTTAGTCGAAAAGAAAGCGCATCCAGGGGAGGAACCTCAGTTTAGACTTTGTATTGACTATCGCAGCTTGAACGTCATAACCAAGACAGATTTCTTTCCCTTACCACACCTGCAAGACACGATAGATCAGCTTACAGGAAATAGTGTATTCAGCGTATTGGACTTAGCAAGTGGTTACCACCAAATCGTGTTGGATGAAAGAGACATCGAGAAAAGTGCATTTTCCACACCCGACGGGCACTACGAGTATTTGCGTTTACCTTTTGGCCTTTCTAATGCCCCTAGCACTTGGCAAAGGTTCATTTATGCAGTTCTGTCAAAATTGACAGGTTCTGAGTGTCTCGTGTATCTAGACGATATCATAGTCTTCAGTGGGGAAGACATTGACGAACATTTAAAAAGACTGAAAAATGTATTCGATCGATTAAGAGCTGCCAATCTGAAGTTAAAACCCACGAAATGTCACTTCATGCAAAAGGAAACAAAATATCTAGGACATATAATTTCGGGAGATCAATGTCAGACAGATCCGGAGAAAACAGAGACTATCCGAAATTACCCAGTACCACAAAACGTGAAAGAAATTAGAGCTTTTCTCGGACTCTGCGGGTTTTACAGAAAATTTGTACCGAAGTTCTCAGAAGTTGCACAGCCATTAACTAAGTTTACAAAAAAGAATGGAAAATTTAATTGGAGTGACCCCCAGGAACAGGCTTTTCAACATCTCAAAAACATTCTCATAACTCCACCCATTCTCAAGTATCCGAATTTTCAAAAACCATTCATCTTGACGACTGATGCTAGCGGAACAGCTATTAGTGGCATACTCAGCCAAAAATACAACGGCCAAGAATTACCCATTTGTTACAGTAGTAGATCACTGAATGAAGCAGAGCGCAGATATTCAACTATAGAACGCGAATGCCTTGCTGTCGTTTGGAATATAAAAAAATACCGCTGTTACTTGGTAGGAAGCCATTTCACGGTGTACACGGATCACAGACCCCTCGTTTACTTATTGACCATAAAAGACCCCAGTTCAAGGTTAGCGAAATGGTCCATGGCACTTATGGAATATAGTTCCAATGTTAAGTACAGACCCGGAAAAAAGAACACCAATGCAGATGCTTTAACTCGCTTAAGAAATGAGGAAGAACCAGCTCAAACCCAAGGACAAACCATTGCTCTAGTAAAAACACAAGATGACCCTCTTCAAAGTACCCCTCTAACGACAGTAATATGGACAACGGAGGAAATTCGAAAAATGCAAGAAAATGATGATATTCTGAGTCAACTCATACCGCAAATAGTCCAAGATGATGAGCGCTACTATATCAGTGATGATGGTATTCTGCGCTTAAAGAGAAAGGAAAACGAAAGACATAATAAGATATGTGCACCTAAAGTTATGATAAAAGATATCCTCCAGATATATCATGATGCACCTTCATCTGCTCACAACGGTCAACGTCGGCTAATGGAACTAATTTCGAGAGATTTCTACTGGAGAGGAATGAAGCAAGACATCATAACCTATTGTAACGCGTGTCACTCATGTAATTTGAGAAAATCACACTATCAACCTCCAGCAGAGTTACAAAAACTACCAGTACCATACTCAGTATTTGGAAGAATTTACATGGACATAGTTGGACCTCTGAATCGTACCAGAAACGGAAATAAATATATACTAACTGTCATGGATTGCCTAACCCGATATCCCGAGTGTATAGCCATACCGGATATCACAGCGACCACCGTGGCCAAAGCTTTTGTGACGGAAATTATAACCAGACACGGCGTGCCAAGGCAACTATTAACCGACATGGGTAGTCAATTTACCTCCAAACTTTTCGCCGAAATTTCCAAAACTTTGGGAATTTCCCACCTCCGTACCACTCCGTACCATCCTCAGTGTAATGGGATGATAGAACGCCTCCATAAAGACTTGAAGCTCATGCTATCCCACTATGTCAATGAAGAGAACGATTCGTGGGACGAATGGTTACCTTTTGCTATGATGGCCTACCGAAATCACGTGCATGGATCCACGAAGGAAAGCCCATTCTTTCTGTTATTCGGTCGAGATATGGACCTACCTCACCACCTCACCATACGAAATGGCCAAGTAAAATACGACCTTGACGATAACTACGCTACAGAAATGACACAGAGACTTCAAATGGCTCACGAAACGGCCCATGATATGTTAGAGAAATCAGCCGAGAAACAATGTTCGAGATATAATAAGAAAGCAAAAAATAAAGACTTCAGAATTGGAGATAGAGTATATTTAAAAGAACCGGCAAAGAAAGGCAAAATATTAGCAAGAAAATTCTACCCATCATGGTCTGGACCTTACAGAATTATTAAACGACTTGGTCCAGTAAATTTCAACATAACACTCATAGGTGGAAAAACAGAGCAGACAGTACACGCAAACAGATTAAAAAGATATAAAGGAACCGTTGAAAATCAAAGCACGGGCGAAGACGTAGGAAACAGCGATAGCGATGAAGGAAGTAATGAAAAAGAAGAACGACAGACAGAAGAACGACACTTGTACGACGCTAGAGATATAGGAAACGCTCGCTCACAAACACCGCAAATAATAGCAGAGAATGTAGAAGATAGTAATTCAAGCTCCGAAAATAGCAGCTCAGAGGATGAAGAAAGCACTAATGAAGACGAAAATGAGGTATTAAACGAGAAAGAAAGTGAAAATTCTGATAATCAACTCGCCAGCGAGACAACAGGACACCAGCACCACTATAGCACTAGATCCCGTGGACCTGTAGAAGACCATCCCTCGGTCTTGAAGAAACGAATAAAAAAAAAGAGAAAGAACCATATCAAAAAGGTACCCCTCAATTATAATCGTTAGAAACCAAATGAATCTCTACTATCAAAAATTACCTAAAACATAAGCGGAAATGTACAATCCGGCAACGCCGCCTACAGCAAGAATAGAAACGACACGGAAAAGTATGAACAGACGGTACTACGCCCGCCATCTATCCACCAGAAGACGTGAATAGCGCGCTATGACTAAGTAACTTCTTCAACAATGGTTGAGCAGTTTCGCCTCACTATAAATAGATGGACATACGAGAAAGGTTCTGAGATGAATTTTTTGTTGCAGATTCACTCCGAATCTTCGTGATAATCATCCTAATGATCCGAATAGGAAGAACGACTTTTCTTGCATACGATTGAAGAAATCCGACAGCAAATATAACTGCCATCTCTTTGAAAGATGTTGCGGAATGTCCAGACCCAGCAACCGGCTATAATACTCGAAACATTGATGTACAGATTTTAGAGAGACCCCGAATTCAAAAAGTGCATGTCCGTACGTGCCTTTTTCAAATTACGAGGCAAATTTATAATTGCGGAGCATGGTCACATAGTAGCCCAGTCAAAGGAGGAATGCTACAATACGTCGAACAAATAGGTAGAGAAGAATGTAAAAATATGCATAACTTTTTAGAACATCGCGGATTTGCGAATCAAATCATAAAATTAGAGAGGAATAGTACTCATTCCGTTGCAGTTACTTTAGCAGGAGAATTAAATAAAGATGGAACCTGTCAAGGCATGACTTACAATTTCAGAGGAGAAGAATGGAATAATGTAGTTGTAATTGCTAATGTGAAAATAATGTTACGAGATTATTTCGCTACAGCCCGTTTGGAAACGAATGAGATTATTTTACAAGATGGAGTTACATGTGATTACTTGGAAACATATTGTCTAGATCCAATAATAGGAGAAACCATCTGGGAATCACTGAATCACAATGAATGTCAGCTTCTTAGATTACTATACGAAGGTCAAGCTACGATTGTCACCGAAAAACAAAGCGGCAATAATTACTTGGTAATAGAAGACCGTACAAAAATATTTGCATTGCAAATAACCACTAGCGAGCCAATATGCGATAAAATGATGTACACTACCGAGCATCCCCGTATTTTAGCATTAGAATATGATAGGTTACAAATCCTGTCCAAATGGAAAGATCACGGAGCCAGTGGAGAAGCTGACATAGTAACGTATATCAACACAAAATTTTTATATGTGGAGCAATCTTTCAAACGAAATTTAGATAAATTACATTCAGAGACTGTTTACAGAAGGTGCTTATTAAAACGAGAAATATTGAGAAATCGTCTAGCAATGGCCCCATTTTCTCCAAATGCAGTAGCTACCCTTCTACAACAGAAATTGGGATTTATAGGAAAAATAAATGGAGAAGTTTTATATGTCATGGCCTGTAGTCCCATAAATGTTGAAATAAGGAGAACAAATAAATGTTATGTAGAACTCCCTGTAACAGCTCACAACAAATCTTATTTTATGTCACCAATCACGAGAACACTGCAAGTTCATGGGCAGGAAACCGAATGTAATTCAATTATCCCACCTTTATTTTTTATCGACAATAAATGGATAGGTATGGATCCGTTACCATTGATTGCTCAGCCCCCAATACAACTAAAAGCTGATATGGAAGGACATATCAATTTTCAGACCATACAAAAACTCGGCTCAGGAGGAATTTATTTAGATACGGAAATCACGAAAGCCCAAGAATCATTGATATTCGGATTAGAAAGGAAGTCGATACAAAACATTATAATTCGAAAAATTGTCGGGAAGGAAGTTGAAAGCCAAGGATTTTCCGCTATTAATTTATTTGACCAAGAGGAATTAGAAAAAATGTCTGATTCAACAATCAAAAAATTATATGGATGGTTTCTATTTATCGGTGATTTCACTAGTGGATTTTTAGGATTATATTTCTGTTTCAGAATATTGAAATTTGCAATTGAAACATTTATAAACGCCATGGCTATTCATCAAATAAAAGGCTGTTCGTGGCATATGCTATTATCTTGCTGCGATACCTTAACTTCTGCACGAAAAACAATGGAAAAAACCGAGAGTTGAGGAGAATACGGGAGATGTCCCAACGCAAATTACTGAAACCCCAAAGCTATCGATAAATCCACAAATTCCAAACGCCGACCAGCCACACGAAACAACCGTTTCATTCAGCGAGCTAGCGTACGAATTACGATCAGTGAGCCATAATCCATTTAGGAGTACATGGAAAATTGAACAGATAAGCACCTAAATGAAGAGAAATTATTGAACATGAGGCATGAGATTGACCAATGTAAATAGAAAAAGCAAAACTCAGCTAAGTAGAGACAATGTAATGCGACGTGGGAAAAATAAAAGTAAAAAATGCCGAGACACTTATAAAAGTTAAATTATAAAGAAATACTAGTGCGCGCTCAAGAAAAGAAAATAACTAAGGCTCGGACCCTTTCTGTAACTCAATTTTATCACAAACTGTCAAGTAATTACCCTCGGGACCAGTTTTGAATAACCGAATTCGGGCAAATTAGTAAACATTTTCGTGTGTATATATAATAGTCAGTGCCCATAATTGAACTCATTCTGAGTGAATCTCGCGAGTAAAACGGTTAGTGAATTTTTTGAAACGACACCTGAAATAAAAAAATGGAAAATCTGATGAACCTCGTCAGAAATATGGGGATGAACTCTGACAGGTGGTGGCTGTTGCTCCACATAGTGAACGGTCTCACGCAAGAGAGAGCGGCCCTATTAGAAGACGGCACCACCCCCCCGTATTACCTGGGATTCAACCTTTTATGTATCTTGCTGTTCCATGCTGAGTTATCACGGTGCAGACGCTACCTGCAGCTGGAGGGATGCCCGTGTATGTGGTGCATACCCCCGTCATTCGCCACGCCAGCCCCGATCCCCAGGACCGTTCCAGAGGCGCCGAATTTTGGAGGACGCCATAATTCGTCAGAGGCAAGTCCGGCAGCCGACTCCCAAAGCGAATTACCAAGGAGAGTCATGATTATATATCCACAATCCCCCGAGAGCCGCAGCCCATCACCCTGGCCACACGCTCCAAGGTCCCAGTCGCGAACTAGCTCGAGCGCCAGTTCCAACAGTACCATTTCGCCCGGAGCCAGCCCTTCCAGAGACGCCAACCCCGGAAGTAACAACGAGACGTCCAGGAATCCCCCGCCAAATCATCAGACGCTCCACGACCCAACCACTGGAGCATGGTTAGGAGCCCGGTGTCTGGGAGACCCAGACAACTATCAAGTAGTGAAAGACTATAAAGTTTAATTAAGGTATATAACCATTTTAGTAAATAGGTGTAGGTAATAAGGACAACAACTATATTCATTTTTATTAATTTTTTTTACTAGATTTACGATAAAAATGTGTAGGTTATTTTACCATGATTCTATATAAATGAATAAAACAGTAGGATTCGTATTTTCAAAGAACGTTGAAGTAAATTGAAATATAGGAAAATGCAATAAATTCTCAGCACCGACCGAATAAGATCGAAAAGAAAAGCAGAAACGCTATGTAAGGAATAAGTGGAATCCTAACAATTCCATTGAGAACCCGTGAAGGCAATTACCGCCCACTAGACAGGCTGGTAGACAGCTATAAAAATTTATTAGGGTCACCGCCAATCCCAGAATATAAACAAGACTATCGTCACTTCAGTAAAATTTAGGTGAAGGGTCGACGAACTTAGAAATAACGAAACAGGTGCTGATCACTGAACAAAATTAGTAATTTTTAAATAGATCTACAATAAATAGACCAATTTAATTCGGGTAAGGGAGGAATGTACTGAATCTCTCGATATTCAGTTAATATTCAAATGTTTCAGCTGAAGTTATCTCAGTTCAAAGTTGAAAAAAAAAAATAATAGTATAGTTTCTGAAGTACTGTAATTTCATTTAAAAATGAGAAAGATTATTTAAAATATCATTCAGTAACTGCTTTGCCACATCGAAAGGGAATTCAGAAAGCATTTTCAGTAAAGTAAATTAAGATCAAATATGTACCGAGTATAGTAGGAACTAACTATAAGATTACTCACATATACGAACGCCGCGCTGGAGACCCAGAACTGAAATGAATCAAGTTAATAATTCGCGTATGTGCGAACATTTAAGAGAGGGAGATATTGTTGTAATCCGAGCAGATGTTTGACCATGACACGTCGAAAGCGGCGATATGCTTTGTGTTTATAGCTAACCTTGATGAATAATTAAGATTGATGAGCTTGTTATTCATCGAAAAGTGGAATTTGGGTTACACGTGCAAACTTCCTTTGTTCAAAGAAATCTACGTCAAGAGGGGAAATCATATATAAACTGCGAATTGGCAGGAAGCAACAATTACAGATATAGTGCAAGCGCTGCGAAACATTCCGTTTGAAAAAACCGATGACCTCATTCTGATTGGTGATTTGAGTTAAGAAAGACCTAATTAATGATATTGTGGAGGTTGCCGGACGGAATTATGGTCCAGTTTTTTTTCGGTCCTATAATAGTTTTTGCTTCCATCGCTGTAGCTGCGAAAAAAAAATGTTATTGACTATTAACACCTGGTGTAGGTAAGGTATGGAGAAAAACGGCATGATCTAATTCAATACAAATACAATAAAAAAAGTGGTTTACATATTAATAAGTAGTGAAAAATTCATTCAGGTAAGTTTTGACAATTATTGCCGATGCATTTGCAAAGGAAAATACAATTGATTTCGCTTTTTCTACAAGTGCAAAACATGGTCAGGCATTCAGCATTATATTTGCAAAGCCTGATCTAAGAATTTGTCATAGGTGGTTTCGCCATTTGCACCGGGTACAACTTTCCATCTCGTCTTTCATAACCGAATTGGAGTAAGTTCAAGTTCAAGCAATGTATATACAAACGTCAAAACTTCTAATAATTTCAGATACATTTGAATTTAATCCCAGCCTGAAAGATATTTTTTGGCTGATCCTTCAAACCAAATCCCTCATAAACTACTATTCGATAGCTTATGCTAAAAGTGGATGTTGAGTACGAAAACATCGGAATCTGCACAATTTATAAAAACTTGTTCAATTCCTTCACGAACAGCAACAAAAATATGGCTGAAAATCCTTCAATCTGCTTCTGGAGAGATGAATGAACATATTTCGACGGAAAAAGGTTTCATTTTCTCTTTAATTATTAATGTAATAGTTCATTAATAATGTTACGAAATTTTCTAGCGCCGGCCTTGTCTCTCGTAATCGCAGAATAATATGAATCTAACAATTCAGAAGACCTATTACCTTGGAGCTTGAAGATTTTTTGGAGTCTTCATATCCACCTGTAATGGCCAGCTGGGATTTTGGTTGAAGGACTTGATATAAATATTTGTAGTCAGTTTCAGTTAGTTTCGGTTTAGCAGTGTCTGAGGTGCTCTTTTTTTTAAATGATTTATTCAACGTCGGCCTGTTTTCCCTACCAAGGCCTCCGGTCGACTCCGGTGACCACATTTCCCCCAACCGGAAATTTTGCCGAACACTCTGGTATTCCAACCAGAGGTAGGGATCCTTTACGAGTCCAACAACCATGGACTCAGGACCGCCGGCTTTACGTCTCCTCCGAAGGACAGCAATTCCTCAATATATCCTGTGTTCATTGATATATTGCCTGCGAGCTATGATATAATACTCTGCTGCAGTTTTATGAGCTTTCGACGCGGTCTTTCCCTGCTGCTTAGCTTCAGATATCGGAATGACTAATCAACATGGAGAGCTAGGCCATGCCCGTGAGGTATTCTTTCCATCATTCTTTTGTTGATTAACTATCATGATTGTAACGGTCATAGAATCTTCGCCACTTAATGTTCTCTTGAAAGTCATTGTCACAGTGTCTAAGATTGTTCAACAGTGTAGAATACGTTTCGATTTAGTTAGGTAGGTGGTGAATGAATTCGGCTAGAGCTGTATGTTGCGGTGTCTTTCTGTTCGTTACACTGATATATATCACTAAACACCGCTAATGCTTCATGGAGTGTATTGCCTGACAATTTTAGATTTTGACTGCTTAATGAGGCTTGTATGAAAGTCTTCCATTTCGGCGTGAATGTGCATTTCTTCGCGGCATCTTCTATAAGAATTTCATCACACAACTTTTCCTCTGGTATAAGTTCAGTAGTGGATAGTTCCTTCCGTAATTCCTTAGCACACATGACGATTTTGCTACAGTCTAGCCGACGTACACGTTCAGCTATTTCCTTAATGAACTTCCTGCCATGAAAACCAAAGAAGATTGCTTCCTCTCAGTAAGATATGAGAATAAAACCTTGTCACCAAATTTATCGATCAGTATCACTTTGAGATCACGATTAGAACTACATCCTCTACTTCAGCGAGTACAGTCATGCGTTGAACCAAGTATGTCAATTCAAAAGCGGTCGTCGAAACACCGTCTTTTATATCCGCCATTGATTCGTCAAAAGCAGCCAGTAACTGTATTTGTGATATTTGTTGTTGGTCGACCTCTTTCGTTACTAGAAGATATTGGTAATGAAACGTAATTTCTTTAACACGACGTATGATATTGGAAGTTTCTGCAAACAGATCTTCCGGTGTTTTGTATAACAAATTTTTGTGAAAATTTCATAGTATTATCAACGCATTGAAAAACAGCAAAGCTGCTGAAATTTCGGTTAAAAGATGACTTTTTTTATTTTGGTTTTCGTCGTATACCACAAATGGAACATCATGAGTCACTCGACGAATCGCTGTTGCTTTTTTTTTGATTTGCAGGTCAGTTGATGATCCAGCTACGCCCTGCGTTGTTGATGAAGCTCTTTCTTCCAGCTTCCTATGTAGTGACGACGACGAATTTTTTCTTCGCTGATATAGCTGGCCATGCAACTTTTATACCACGAGAAGTGTTCTCCATCAGCATTCGGATCAAACAACTTCTCAAATTTGTCTGAAATTTCATCTCTGCGTCGTCTTGCTGCATTTGAATAGTTTCTTCCGGTTCATTCACAAGTTCAGCATGATTTTTTGTTCGCCTTTTTTTTAATCTAATAATTGTAGCGATATTTATTCACTTTAAAGAAAGTTATCCCAAAATTCGAAGCACTGCTATTTTAAATATTGGAAAATGTATCTGTTATGATAATGGATGAAGTTCAGCAATAACTGAAGTCACAAAAACTGTTGAGAAAAGCGCGGCCCGCTCCAAAACTCGAGAGAAGGTATGTGACGCTGGAAAGGAGATTTCTAATAAAACTGACAACGGGCTTTTCTGGCAACTTTCAGTTCCAGGTTTGGAAGGATCTTGCAAAAACATTCCAGTCGAGAAATAGCGGTCAATGGTTTTTGCATTCTATACAACATTTTTTTTCAACAACTACAGCGATGGAATCGAAAACTCCTATTATAGGGCCGAAAAAAAAAACTGGACCATAATTCCGTCCGGCAACCTCCACAATATCATTAATTGAGTCTTTCTTAACTCAAATCATCAATCAGAATGAGGTCATCGGTTTTTTCAAACGGAATGTTTCGCAGCGCCCGCTCTAATAGAGTTGTGATTAAGACAAGATCAGATAGAAGTTAGATCGTGAGTGATAGTAGTGCGAACAGCTAGTAATAAAGATGAAATTCAAGAATTAGAAATTAGAGCCAGTTTCAGAACAGTAGTAGCAAAGGTAGAAGTTAGATAATCAATAGTGACAGGTTTCCAGAGTGCTCGTTCCGCCCCAAAAACAATGTGTAAGTTGAAATAACGATAATGACTCTGCTGAAGGTTTTGCTGTACTAAATTGATTGTATTACTGCATGATTTGAGTTTTGAATTGGTCGTCTCGTATATATGCCTCCATGTACCTCATGTTCAATGTGATTGGTGTGTTTCCTCTTTATACTGTTATGGATAAGCTTGAAAATTGAATTATACAATCTAGCAATGCACCAATTGTTTCCATCCAAGAGAACACGTACCCACAAATTAAGATCTGTTCGCGCCGATCCATAACGATTTAACTTCGGTTGAATCCTTCAATGACCGCTCGAATTTCCATCAAACCAACCCTTATGGATCAGCGGCGCGACAACCGTATTTTGGTACTTTGAAGAAAACCTTATCCTGGAAATATTTTACACTGCAATAGAAGTTCACCGTTCACTACACGGTCATAGAAAAACTATGCAGTTATGCACATGGCTTCCGCACACAAAAGGAATTAAAATCATGAATCTGAAAAGAATAGGCTTTTTCTTCCCCCAAATAGAACACAGCGAATTATTTTGTAGCACTCGTGCAATTTTTTACAGACCTCGTGCAATTTGATTATTCAATATGTAGAGTGTTGGAAAAAGAAAGGAATAGGCACTCTGCACGAGTTCTACCAAAATAATTCGCTATCAGTCGGAAACAGTTCAAAGCAGTGGGACAGTTGCAGTGCCAGATATTTCTCGTAAGTTCATCTTCAATATACGGATGGACAGGAAGTCGAACAATCCCGACGCCTACCGAATCCAGTGGTGTTGTTGAAATGAACCCTTTCCGTGATTTTTTTCAATTGGGACCCACCAGGCGCGTATACAGTTTTGGTTTACAGGGGGGTAATTATGGAAAAAATATACGTTTTCGCCATTTTATCAAAACACGAATGCATGTTGGCCTTTTTACCAACTTACCTTTCACAATGACTTGTATTATTAGGAAACTGTGAAAGAAAAACGTCAGATTTATTGAGATAAATATCATTTGCCTTTGGCAACGTAAGTGAACATAAATCGTTATAAAGATATTCGTTCATGTATTTCTGGACCTTAGAATTGAAAGGGCGGGTGTCCATCTTTGGCCAATAATGGGTTAGGCAACTAAATGTACATGAAATCGTTAGATCTAAACAGTAATGATGAAATGGCGGCTGTCTCACGTACCAATACAGTTTTTGTAGTCGGTTGTCCATATTTTGATCAGTTTTGAAAGGTCGTATGTGGGACAACAGGCTTTTTAGTCCTTACGACTGATTCAAAAAAGGCGGCTGTCCTAACAATGAGGACATCTGCCTTTTAAAATTCTCACAGAATAGGAGGACATGCGCCTTTTTAAAGATAAGGTTAGGTTAGTAATATCAAAAATATTGTGTTTATTAGTGTGTTAACAGTTCATTACATTATTTTGAGAATGTATTCCAACACAAGAACTAATCGAATATTGCAACAAGCATTATTACAAAATAACGGTAAGTCAAATAATCATAATCGAGTTAGTTTTCTCAATACCTAATTCATTATAGATCAAAACACCAAAGAGATTACCAAAAATGAGGTTATGCGCTGTGCCGATAAAGCTAATCAAGAGGTTTTAAATGTTTCTGATCATGACGATGAGCCTAGACAAGGCAGAAGCAGTTATAACGTCTTCGAAGACAAAGAGAACATGAGATCCTTCATTGAATTGAGGCCAGTGGTGGATATTATTGTTGGTGAGAAAGAACAGCGGGAAAATATTACCACAGCGATGGTGGAAAGTGACGATGCCTCTCGGCATTCTGATAAAGATCCAATTACCGGATTTTCTGATGATTCTCTAGAGGACAGGAACTATGAACCTGAAACGGGTTCAAATGATTCCAATCGAGATAATATAGAAGATTTCGATGGAGACAACGTTGACACAAATTTTGTAGCAGGACAACGAATTAATAAACAAGAGAAAGAGCAAAGGAAATCGAGAAAGAGAACAAGGCAGCCTTGTACCTGGAAAATTTACGTGGCTAAGCAAAAGAGGTTGATGGGAGAGGAATATGAAGGGCATAAGAAGAAAATTGAAAGGAAGAAAGAAATAGGTCCAATATGTAATAATTGCAAATTAAATTGTGCTACAAACATCTTAGACGAAGTGAGAAAAAATATTCATGAGAGTTTCTGGAAAACTAAATCAGGCTGGAAGCAAAGAAGACAGTTTTTGGCACAAAGTGTGGATGTAGTCCCTATTCAAAGACGCCGACCACGAAGTGGTTCGCAGAACAACCGACGACAACACAATTATATATATAATTTATTGGACAATGGGATTAAAAAAAGGTCTGCAAAAAATTTTTTCTCAACACGCTTTCAATCTCCGAAAAAATGATTCGTAACGCTGTAGAGAAATGCCTTGAAAATTCCGCAGGGTTGGTTGAAACGAATCAGGTTTCTAACCACAAACTTGATGATATGGCAGTAGGCTTAGTTCGTGAACACATTACATTGTTTTCGACAATTGATAGCCATTATTCAAGAAATAAATCGGATAGACAATATTTAAATCCTCAACTTAGTATTACTGCTATGTACAAACTGTACAAAGAGTGGTGCATAGAAAAACAAGTAGAAAAAAAGCATATTGTTAAAGAACATAAGTATCGTGAAATTTTTTCTACTGAATTTAATTTACACTTCAAACCTCCTAGTATAGACACGTGTGATACGTGTGACCATCTAGAAAATTTGAAGCGTAATGTTCTGAATGATCCGGAAGCAAAAGAAGAGGAAGAGAGAACTTTGAAGGAGCATATTGAGGAATCAAACAGAAGATATAAACTAAAAAAGGAGGATAAAGATAATTTGAAAGTAGCTCAAGTAGAGGTAGTAGCGCTGATGGATTTACAAAAATGTCTACCAACCCCATTCTTATCAAACTCCAAGACATTTTACCTAAGACAGCTTTGGACGTTTAACTTAACAATATACTGCAGCACCCTCAAGAAGACCTATTGTTTCTTATGGGATGAAACTATAGCTGAGAGAGGTGGCAATGAAATTGCTTCATGCATATTAAAATTCATAAAATTATTGCCACTGAGCATAAAAGAGGTTACCATTTGGTCAGACAATTGCTCTGGCCAAAATAGAAATTTTCAGTTATTTTGTATGCTTCTGTGGGCTGTTCAAAATACACATGTTACTGTCATCCAGCAAAAGTATTTGTTTAAAGGGCATACTCATAATGAAGCTGACACTGTACATGCAAGGATAGAAAAGAAGAAAAAACAACTTCCTACCATGTCAATATCAGTTCCCCATGAATGGGCTCAATTTATTAGAACAATCCCTTCACTTACTGACTCAGTGTATGAGATGGAACAACATGAGTTTTTTAACTTCAAAGCATTGGGTGTAGGACCTGGATGCTCATTTGTTAAGCGAAAGAAGAACTGTGAAAAGAAACCGTTTTTGTCGTCCAAAATAGTCCATTTGATGGTAAAGAAAGAAGCGCCCGGTATTTTGTATTACAAAACGCGGTTTGAAGAGACGAACTTCAAATCTGTTAATTTCAACAGAAACGCAAGATCTGTAAAATCCAAAACAAGTCTCAAAGTAATATTTGGTCAGCTTTTGGCTGTAGATAAGAAGAAACATGATAATTTACAGGAGTTACTTCAGTGGGTGCCCACAATTTATCATGATTTTTATAAAAACATAAAAGTGAAAAATAATGACAACAGCGATCCAGATGATAGTGATGACGACTGTTATGCTTTTATTTTCATCAGGATTGCTTCGAGGATTGAAATCAAACAACATGATCTGAGGCTCAGATTTCGACTGACTTTATTCCGCTTGTCACTCTGGCTACGTTGACAATTGACACGTTAAGGTTGGGTTACTTGTGTAACGTCTGACCTTCTTACATCTCTCCTTTTAACCTGCCAACATGGTTCCTGTTTTTATTTCTTACATCTTGTATGTACATCTATAAAGGTTTAGCTATCTGACACCTATATGTATGAAGGCGCTTACTACTACTATTTACATGTGTATAGATCGCTACATTTACATTTATGTGTATGAGGGACAACAACATTTTTCATTAGTTACAAACACAAATTTTTGTATTCCTTTCTAGAATCTGTAGGTTTCTTTTCTGCTTTGTCTGAAGTAGTTGGTGCTACTCTTGCCTTTATTGTTTAATGACTTGTGTTCTTACTGGCCTTATACTAATCAGTTTGCTATGATGAAAACAATATGTATTGTTAGGTGACAATTTTGACAGCCTTGGTTAGTCATTCTATTTCTCCTGAATCAACAGAATCCGAGAATCTTTTGGGGTTTTTTATGAGTCTACCATACCGAGATATTTTGGTTGATGGTGAATTGTTCGTTTGGCTGAGAGCCTGATCATTCCTCTTATTTGACATGTTGTCAACCGAGGTCTCGTTGGATGCTTGTTCAGTGGTTTCATGTGATTTTCCCTGAATATACTCATCGTGAGTTCTACCTGGTATAGGCTGGTCCAAATTAGTGCCACTACTATTCTCCCTACCAGATTCTAGAATGGGTTCACGAACATTGTAGTTTTCAGTCCTGATTTCTGTCTCTGGCAAGGTTTCGAAAAGGTCCTCCGTTTCCTCTTTTTCTTGCACATCAATGAAGTTATTTCTTTGTAGATTGGCAATTCGTTTTTTAGAGGTGAGGGGTGGATCTTTTCGCTCCTTGTCTAGATTTTCCTTGTCCTCTAGAGAACTACAGTCTTTGATGTGTTTCCTATTTCTAATAAGAACTGAACCACTATCTAGTTGAATTTTGTAAGCTCTTATACCAACCCGTTTTATTACTCTTGCATCTGTCCAGGTGCCTCCCGGTTTGAGTTGTGTTTTGATGCGGGTATTATTTTCAAGCCTAGATAGTGATTTAGTTTTTCTGTCATAAATCTGTTTTTGTTTTTGTTTCGAATGGTCAATATAGGCATTGTAGTATTTTCTGTCGAAATTATTTTTGCTAAACTTTCTGTTGACATTGGGCAACAAGTCTCTAAGTTGTCTATTATACAAAATGACTGCGGGAGAGTGTTTTCCATCCACTGGGGTATTTCTTAAGTTTAAAAGCGCAAGATAAGGATCTTGATTGTCAAAGTTTGCTTTTTTCAATGTTTTTTTTACTGTTTGAACTTGTCTTTCGATTTGTCCATTGCTCTGTGGATAACGTGGAGACGATACTATGTGTTCAAACTCCCATTGATTGGAAAACTCTCTAAATTTTAAGCTGGCAAATTCTGGGCCATTGTCTGTCATTACTTTTTTTGGTATACCTTGCCTAGAAAAAACAGATTTGAGACTTCTGATGACATTTTCAGTTGTCAGGTCACGCCTCAAATTGATTACTTCAAAAAACTTACTATAGTAATCTACAATAATTAAGTATACTTGACCTGCCAAGTGAAACAAATCACATGCGATTTTAGCCCACGGCAATTTTTCTATTTCGTGAGGGATCATGGGCTCTGGTTGTAAAGAATTTGAAAATGTCAAGCAGGTGTTGCAAGCCAAAATCATGTCTTGTATTTGTTTGTTCATACCAGGCCAGTAAAACGATAAGTTTGCTCTTTCAATGGTTCTTTTTATGCCCTGGTGACTGTTACCATGTAACTTGTTGAGAATTTCTTTTCTTAAATTGTTTGGAATTATTAGTCTGGTATCCCTGTATAGCAAGCCGTTGGCTTCCGTTATTTCATGCTTAAATTCATAGAAGATTTTGATGCATTCAGGTACTTTAGCAATTTTGTTAGGCCACCCTTTCAGAATTTGATTCTTTAATGTTTGCAAGACGCAATCGTCTTCTGTTGATTTTAATATTTCCTGTCTTTTTTCTTTGGTAGTGTTCAAGTTCATTTCAATTAGGCATATTTGAGCTTCCATTTCTAAATCAATATTTTCGTTGAAAATTTTGTTCTCATAAGCCCTTGAAAGAGCGTCCGCGAGCACAAGACTTTTTCCTGGCTTGTAGACCAGGTCAAAGTCATACTTGCGAAGCTGAATCATGATTCTTTGGAGTCTAGGAGGACATGAGTTGATGATTTTTTGATTATGCTAATTAGGGGTCTGTGGTCTGTTTCTACAATGAATCGTTTGGAAAAAAGGACAAATTGAGAAAAGTGTGTTACACCAAACCATACCGCGAGCAATTCTTTTTCTATCTGTGAATATCTCGTTTGTGTTTCTGTGAGTGCTCGTGATGCATGTGCGCATGGAAAGCCTTCCTGCAGTAGCACAGCACCCATGCCGCTCTTAGAACTGTCCACCGAAATAGTGACAACTTTGTTAATGTCAAAATATTTGAGACAAGGAGATTCACAGAGACTGTATTTGAGTTCGGTGAATGCTTTTTCCTGAGTCTCCCCCCATTGGAATTCCACTTCTTTTTTTATAAGCTGTCTAAGGGGTGCGGTTCTTTCACTAAGGTTTGGAATGAAACGACTCAAGTATGTCAGAATACCTAGAAATCTCTGGATGTCAGTGACATCCTTTGGACGAGGCATATTTTTTAAAGCCTCTACTTTTGACCCGTCTGGTTTGAGCCCTTCTTTAGAAATTATTACTCCCATATATTTAACTTCCTTCAGACCAAATTTGCACTTTTCTAAATTGAATTTTAGGTTATATTTTTCTGCTCTTTGAAAGATTTCTTTGAGCTTAATGTCATGATCCCTTCCATTTGACGCGCCTATAATCAGATCATCTATAAAGATTCTAACCCCCTTAATATCTCCAAAAATTTCTTGCATTCGCTCCTGAAAGACCTCGGAGGCACTTGTAAGCCCGTACGGAAGTCTTTTGAAGCGATAACGTCCAAATATTGTTGAAAAGGTACATATTTTTGAGCTTTCTTGGTCTAAAGGTACTTGTAAAAAACCTTGGGTGCAATCTAGAGTGCTGAAGTACTGACAACCTGAAAACTCTTCAGTAAAGGTTTCCAGTGTGGGAAGCTTTAAATAGTGCCTTTTGACCTGTGCGTTGAGATCCTTTGGATCTATGCACAGTCTCAGTTTCCCCGATTTCTTTCTGACAATTACGAGTGGATGAATCCACTCAGCCCCATCAGTTGCTTTTTCTATTATTTCGTCTTTCTCTAAGGCGTTCAGTGCTTTTTTGAGATCTTGCCGTATGGCAAAAGGAACAGTTCTAGTGGCATGAGCTACTGGCATAGCATTTTCCTTTAATTCTATTCTATATGGTTTGCTGAGACACCCTATGCCTTCAAAAACATTCTTATATTTTTTACTAGAGAATGAGTACTGTTCAATGCCTCTATCTCATCCACTCTTTGTATCAAATTGAGCTTTATACAAGAATCAAGTCCTAATATTGGGCAACTATCAGTTTTAACAACAAAGAATACCAGACTATAATTTTCATTTTTATGTTTGACCTCTAAGTTACACTCACCCAGGACTTCGAGTTTGTTATTGGTATACGAGCTAAGTTTTACGTTGGTCCTTCGTAGTTTGTTACGGTTGAAGTTCATCTCTTTGAGCAGTTTTGCTGGCATGACGTTGGCCGCAGCACCTGTATCCAGTTTCATTGTGATTGTTCTGCCCTCAACCTGAAGTTCTGCAGCCCATGACTCACCCCAGCTGTTGCCTCGACTATCCACTGCGTCGATATTATCTAAAAACATAAAATCCGAGGAGTCGTCTGACATTTCTAAGTCATTTTCTATGGCGTAAACTTTCCTTTTGAAATCTTTATTCTTAGCTCTACAACATGAACTAAAATGGTTTTTTCCATGACATTTTGTACATACTTTTCCATATGCTGGGCATTTGCCCCAATTGTGAGAGTGAGAACATTTTTTACATTGATATTTCTGTTTATAGTTGTTTGAATTGACATTATTACTTTTGAAATCATTTCTTTTAACATGTTCATTATAAGAATTTTTTTTATAGCTTGACTTTCTGATATGATCTACTTGCTGTTCTACTGAATTACTCGTACTGCTACCGTTTGATATAATTTTGTTTTTCAACTTGACACTTTCACTTGTTATACATATCTTGATGGCGTCTTCCAGTTTTTCGCAGTCGGACTGCAGCAATATCTCCCTTAAATGGTCAGATTTCACCCCACAGATTAAAATGTCTCTAACAAGGCTTTCTTTCAAGTCTCCCAGCTCACATGAAAGGGATAAGTTTTTAAGATTTGTTATATATTGTTCTATTGGTTGTCCTTCCAACTGCTTTGCTGTCAATATTTTGTGTCGTTCGTAGGTCAGATCACGTTTAGGATTGAAATGTTGGTCAAATTTTATTTTTAGAACAGCTATCTTGTCTTTTTCGTTGTCACCAAAGTCAAATGTATTAAATATTCTCATACCTTCATCACCGATTAAGGTAAGGAGTTGAGCGCACTGGGTTTTCTCCCCCTTCTTGCATAGTTCTGTGGCTATCATATAGGTCTCGAACCGCTGCCGCCAGAATTTCCAGTTCTCTGCTAGGTTACCAGTCATTACCATCGGAGGGACTCCTCTAAAATCCATATTGGTGATTAAAACACTTCCAACAGGTAATCAGCTCGATGTTGGTTAAAACAGCGTGCATTCAGTATGGATGGAGGTTATGATTTTTTTTAATCGTGAAATTTTTAGTTTCTCACTTATAACTTGTCGATGATTATAGATTTCTCTACGGAAACGTTGATTGATCTCGACTGCGCCATGTTATGCTTTTATTTTCATCAGGATTGCTTCGAGGATTGAAATCAAACAACATGATCTGAGGCTCAGATTTCGACTGACTTTATTCCGCTTGTCACTTTGGCTACGTTGACAATTGACACGTTAAGGTTGGGTTACATGTGTAACGTCTGACCTTCTTACAACGACCAGTGGTAATGTTTTTTTTATTTCTGTTTCTGCTGTTCTCTTTGTTAATATTTAATTTTTTATCATGTATTACCGAAAGTGCATGTTTTAGTTTTGACTTCAGAATTTATTTCAGAGATTTTCTGCATATTAGCAATATTCTATTTCTATGGTATGTGAAACCGTATAAATTTTTTTGAGAGTTTTTTTATTTTTAAATAAAATACACAATTGAAAAGACTTGTGTCCGTTTTTAATGTCTAACGAATAAAAATTTCAAAAAGTCGGTTGTCCATAATTATTCGATTACTATTACAAAATTATTATTTTTTTAAAATATTGTCAATAATGCTTCTTGATGACTATGATATCTGACCCATTACAAAATATTTTTCAGATTAGGCAAAAATTGAGAAAGATAGACCATATTATTAGGTTGAGTATCGAAATGAGTACCACTTTATTTGGCCCTTTTTTAAAATTTGCAGAATGTGACAACCGCCCTTTCAATTCTAAGGTCCAGATTTATCATACTCCAATAGGTACATTGAAAAGTATATCTCATTCTCATTGTATTTTTCTGATGTTTTTTTTTATTAACATAATGATCTATTACTGCATCAGATTCTATGGGTAAGAAGTCTCAGTGTTATATATATATTGATTATAATAAATATAACTAATCAGTTCAATGTATCACTATGGAAAGTCTTAGTATATTCGAGAGATATTCTCAGAATATTCGAAGTCGTCCATTTTGAATATTCGTAGAACATGCCTAGAATATCTGAATCATATTGTGATAATGTTCTGAGAATCTTCAAATATTCTCGGAGGATATTGTATAAACCTTCTATGAATGATATTGTGCTGTCTGGGGTCGATATTTCCGTTCTCTTGACAATACACCTTCTCTGACGGGTGAAATAGGTACAGATTTATGTGTCAGTTTGACTGAAATATTGAAAGGGAGCGAATTAAGCTTCAAAATTGAGTCGACAAAAATTTTCAGTAGAGCGCAATGGACACGATAATGTCAATTGAGAAAGGATAAATAAAACAGTTAAACGACAATATACTTCATATAATATATATATATATATATATATATATATATATATATATATATATATATATATATATATATATATATATATATATATATATATATATATATGTCATACTGGTTCATTTATTGGCGGCAAATTACATAATAGTGTACTTCATGCCCGTGCGGGCATAAATATATATCACTTTATGGCCTTCACGATCAATAAAAAACATTTTTCTGGATGTTAACGTTTCAGTTTTTACTGTGACTTCCTAGCAACTAGAGTATATAGTCAAAATCAAATAGATCGAATTATTGTTTTCTCGCAAATATTTATATTTTGATATAACAAACAGGTATGACATAAAAGTTCATAGTACCACATAAATAGATTTAGGTGTATGCCTTCGGGCAACTTCAAACCTACGGGCCAGAGGCTTTCGGCTTTGTAAGATAGTCGCCCTCAGGGCAACTGTTACCACATATATTTTTCTCTAGTAAAGAATCAGCCTTAGTCCACCCACGCATCGTTGATACACCCTGTATAAGCATTTGTAGAACTCGCAAATCAATAATTCCTTTACTAATAATTCATTATTTCTGTGAATAAAAATCCAATGAAAAACGAACCTAGGAAAATATAGAAATTTTAGGTGTGTCTCATATTATACGTAGTGATTTCCACACTCTGCTATGCATCGAAAGTGCAATTCAGCACACATATTGCAATAGCATTCCGTATTCTGAACAATATTTTCTGAGGTCTCAAGAATGCGACCCCCCTCCCGATACGTTGGGTTTATGAGCACAAAATATTTTGTGGTTAATGGACTTCTGAGCTTCATGACCACCGATTTACGGCGGTTTCACAGAATGGTTTGTTTTACGGAGGGGGAGATACGCCATCTACTCGAGAATAGCCATAATCATTCTGCCTAGAAATTATTTTTATTTGTCACTCCGCTAAAAATTAGTTTTATGGAAGATTGACGACGGCAGCGCCGGAAATTCATAAGAATCTGGCCACGTCGTGCTCTTAAGAGGGGGATTGACAATAATGCTCAGAGCAGCATCAACTTTACGCAAAGACGATTCGTTTAAGTGACAACTGGCTGAAACGGGATTTGGTATACCGAAAGATAAAGGATTGGAATAGGTAATGACAAAATATGAGGCTCGAATTATTTCTACAAGAGAAAATATTGATTTTCAAACATTTGTAATTTTTTCAAGTTTTTGTTTCAGAATGGAACCAAAAGTTCTCAGCACCTAATTCACCTAATGAAGAATCACCCTGCCAAATGTAGGCTTCAAAAAGTCCATAATAAATGAGTTTTCTGTACTCAACTTTATTTCGTTCAAGCATTATTAGAAACATTCAACATGGCAGCCATAAACACGTGAAATTTAGCCGAAAATCGCTCCATACGTGATGTGGCTATTTTCTCATAGGTGGCGCTAGGGAGGACCACGTCGAACAGGAGAAGTCGTAGTTCGTATTGTATTGGGTGAGCCAAATAATATATAAAACGTGATTGTGTGTATTATGTTTCATCATTGGCCTTTTTTTTCAATAGAAACTATAATATATAGTGGCATTTAATGTAAAAAAAATTTATTATTCACTGGTGAATGTGATAAAAAGTAATTAGCCATATCCATGTCATTTGAGAGTATCTAAAAATAGATGCAATTGACTTGTAGTTTATAGTGTTGTGTTGTATTTTGAGGGTTGAAGATCAGAAATAAAACTTGTTCAGCTATCTTCACTTTAGGTCGTCTATTGATAACTCAGAATTCAGTAAGTTACAAAATGCCGGTAGGCCAAATAACAGAAGTACACAGGTACGGTATCGATAACGTTATAATAATGATTGACTGACCCCGTTTCAATGAATCAATTCTATTTTATAGCTGACGCTCAAGAGACGCATGTTCGTCATTAGGACGCTGTCGCGTGGTGATTCTAACCAATAGAAACTTGACATGCATAATAATATATGTAGCACAATAATAGTCAGCAGTTTAAGTTCGATTTTGAAATACAGAGTATCAGCTATGAGTAGAAAATTAGGATTGTTTGCAATATGACATCATGATTGAAAATATAATATTTAAACAGTAATAACAGTGGCACCTCGTAGAGGGTGTGAAGGGTACTTCACAACATCTCCCCCCTAATTTTGAAAATTGTATCTCGGGTTGGTACAATTTTCTGCACTTCCCTCGTACACAACATTATCTTGCAACTCCAATTCAGCTGACGGCCGTGTTTCAGAAATTATGTTGTTTGTTTTTAAAGCATTCCTAAATATTCGCATTATTCTTGACCTAAGACAGTAACCGAGTATTACTAATAAAATAAGTGCTAACACTGAATAAACTAAAATGTCGTGGAAAGTGAGCTGCTTGTAATACAACGTTGAAGTGTCAGCATTACTCTCTTGGAAATCTAATAGCTCAAGGTCCTGACTCATTTTCACAAGTGCCTTCATATCATTTGACTGGACAATTCTTGGAGTACTTAGTTTAGGAATTTTAACTTCAGCTAATAGACTAACATTGAAATGTATTTCATTTTCAATATTCAGCGGTGGAACGTAGCTCATTAATATTTCGTTCGTATATTGTTGATGAGGAGTAAGAATCAATGTTCTTGTAAAAGCTGAACAATTTGCATTTATTTGAAATATTCCAGTGCCATACAACTTAACTGAAATTCTTTTATCATCGTGGTTACAGTTTATATTTATATATTCTTCACTCGGTACTGCATATAGCCAAGAATTTTGATTTGACAGTTGAATGAAAATTGGATAATTCAGTTGAATAATTCTCTTTTCGCAAGATTTTGGGATTTCGTTCGTCGGCACGAACATATTCGATTCGCATCCGCCATGAAGGTGGACTAGCAGAATAGGTTTTGCTTGCTCGCAAATATAAGTTTTTTGTATTGGAGTCTTGCATGTAGACAATTCTAACTCGTTCATCATAAAAAAATGTTGTTTGATAGCATCGATAATTAAAAGAGGTTTTTGAGGCATGATAAATGCATATTTATTTTCAGTTATTAATGTGGGAAGGCTTGAAATTTTCATGATATCATATGTGCGTGAATCCACTAAAGGAACTAATAATACAAAAGCAATTTTATTCCTATAGTAATAAACATTAGTTTTCAATAAATTGTATAGAATATGAGTATTTTCCATCAGCGGGCTGACAGGGAAGTTACGATTATTTGTATAACTTTGAAGATTTGATAATTCTTTGATCAACCGTATTGGGCTAATCACCAAAGGATGAAGTGATCCTCTAATTGCATACATAATAACATCTAACAAATTTTCTTGTTGTTCCTTGAAAGTTGTTCTCATTAAATCTAAAATGGTAACCAATTCATTTATTTTCAATGAAATCTGAAAATTTAAATCTACTCTACTTTGATTATTGCTAAAATTACTGACAATACTTTGCAATTCATTCAGTTTAATATCTAACATTCTAATATTTCGTTCAAATTGAAATGTAGTCTTGTTTGTTGCATAGATGGTACCTTTTACGATGGACATTTGCTCTTTCATTAGGGTAGTAATATGCTTTTCATCTATTTTTAGTTTTTTTATTTGGCTATCATAATATTCTGCATCTTCTGCGTCTAATGTGCCAAAAAGTGTTTTTGATGCAGATCCAACAAAATTAAATAAACCTCGTTTTGAAATTTTTCTTACTTTAATATCAACACCTAACATTTCCATAATAAGTTCATCATGATTCACTATAGTGTCAATAGAATAGTCTAAAACTTTAAGAAACGTATTACATTCTGTTGACTCGATATGGCGTTGTTTAGCTAGCGAACAGATTCTTTGAACTTCCTTATTATAATATGAAATTGATTTGAACTCGTTATGATAACTATTTAATTCAAGATACGTTAACAATCTCCATTCGTCGTCGAAAAGGTTTAGTTGTCCAATATTTTCATAATAAAGTCCAGGACTGGGTTGAATTCGGGTATTATTGTAGTAATACGTACTAGTTTCTTGGGCTTTACTTGATATGTCCAGGAGAATGATGATGTAGGAAACACATATCCTGAATATATACATTTTTTACGACTAGGTCTCTGTAAAAAAGAGTACCCTATTAGGTATTAGTGTAAAAGTGTTATTTTCTATTTTACATCATTTATTTTGCCATTGAATAATTTCAAACGATTGAAATGTACTTTAGTTGGTTTTTGTTTGATCATAATAGTGCAGTTTGTATCTGAATCTATTGAGATGACCTTGTAAGGTCCTAAAAATTGTGACTGAAGTTTTTTACTTTTTCCCGGAGTTGTATATTCATTCTTCAGGAGTACTTGGTCTCCTTTTGATATCTGTAAGGGATTTGCTATTTTGTCATAATAAGTTTTCGAGATGTCTTTACGTTTTATTTAGGTTTCTCTTGCTATTTCATGTGAGTGTTGCATTCGCGATTTTAGTTCATTATAATAGTCGTCATAGCTGTACAATAATTCGGGAGATTTGGTTAAGGAAGTAGGGAGGTTTGCTTTATGACCATATAGCAATTCGAATGGTGTATATCCCGTTGATGAATGCGGAGTAGTATTGGAGACAAAAGTCGCGAAGGGCATAAATTCATCCCAATTGTTCATATCCTTATTTATGTAACTTCGTAAATATTCTACCAAGGTTCTATGTGACCTCTCCAGACTACCATTGCTTTGTGGATGGTAACTGGTACATTGAATTTGTTTTATTTTCAAAATTTTACATGTTTCCTTAAAAATTTCACTAAGGAAATTTGTTCCTTGATCCGTAACTAGGAAAGCCGGTGTTCCGAATTGGCATATGATTTTTGTAGTAAAATTGTAAGCTACTGTATTGGCACTTTGAACTGGAATCGGAATGGCAATGGAAAATTTTGTTAGATCATCTTGGAAGGTAAGTAGAAATTTATTGAATTGTTCTGTTTGATTCAATGGGCCTACAATATCTAGGAATATCTTTTCGAACGGTCTACTGGATGTTGTGGTTAATGTCATTGGTAATCTAGTTTTCTTCGAACATTTATTTTTCTGACACATTTCACAAGAACGAATGAACTTTTTAATATCCCTGTACATATTATGCCATTTGTAATGTTGTTTTATTCGTTTATAAGATCGATTGATACCTTCGTGGCCACCTAATGGATTTACATGGTATTCTTTCAATATTTGATCGATTTCATTTTGTGAGAGTTCTGTTTTAACATTATCGTGATAAATTTTTAGTTTAATATTGGTATTTTTGAAAATATACCTTAGCATTATTCTTATCGATTCGAATTTCAGCTGTTCATTTGCAATTTCTTTACTCGAAACCCCTAAATTAGTAATATTGTTTGAAACACAAAATTTCTCAAGATTTTGAAGAGATAAGAATACGTTCTTATAATCAGCCTTATCAGTCTTTGATTCTTTAATAATAATGAATAAGAAATATCTTTCATCGATTTGTAGCTGTGCTACTTGACAGAGTCTTTTATCCTGGCCTAAAAGCTCGAATGTACTATAATGATAATCAGATTCTGATAATGACGTGAATTTTCGGTCGGTAAAATGAAATATGTCTTCTTCAGGCGGACTTTGGTGTAGACCTTGATCGGTATCTATGATATTTGGACTATTGATAATTTTTGATTCGATATCCTTGAGGTAAGTTTCGTAAGTCTGTTGCTCTTGAATTTGTTTCGTTTGGTAAATTCTTGATAAACAATCCGCGTTAGTATTTTGTATACCACGTTTGAAAACTATTTCATAGTCATATTCTTCTAATTTTAACCTGAGACGCGTGAGACGGGATGACGGATCGGCATGGGAAAAGAGATAAGTTAGTGGCTTGTGATCGGAAACTATTTTGAACCTTTTTCCGAAAAGGTACGGTCTAAAATGTTGTACTGACCAAGTAATACTTATAAGCTCGCGTTCGATAGATGAGTAGTTTTGCTCGGCTCTGTTCAGCGTTCGGCTCGCGTAGGCAACTGGTAGATCGGATCCAATTTCACCTTGAGAGAGCACTGACCCAATTCCATACTGACTGGCATCTGTCGTGAGAATGAACTCTTTCTCGAAATCGGGGTATTGAAGGATAGGCGGACTGATAAGCTTTTGTTTCAAATTTGAAAATGCTTCATCACACAAAGACGTCCATTGAAATGGAACATTTTTCTTCAGGAGGTTATTTAAGGGATATGCTATTTTTGCGAAATTTTGTGTGAATCGTCGGTAATAGGAGGCAAGACCTAAAAATGATTTAACTTCTTTCTCGGATTTGGGTATTGGAAAATTCTTTACAGCAACAACTTTATCCGGATCAGGTTGAACTCCATTTTCTGTGATAACGTGGCCTAGATAGTTGATTTCTTTACGCAAGAATGCACACTTATTGGGTTGAAGTTTTAGTTTAAATTGACGTAGTCTATTGAAAACATCTATCAATTTGCAATTATGGTCTTTGAGTGAATTTCCGAAAACGACAATGTCGTCAAGATATACAAAACATTTGAGCCCCTGTATACCTGTTAGGACGTTCGATATTAAACGAGAAAATAGGGATGGAGAATTTTTTAATCCAAAGGGAAGTTTTTTGTACTGATAATGACCGTAAAAAGAGAATGCTGTGCAGGGCTTACTGTCTCCACTCAGAGGAATCTGGTGAAAGCCACTAGCCAAATCTAGAACTGAAAAATATTTTGATTTTCCTAAACTATCTATGATTTCGGTGATATTTGGCAAGGGATACGCGTCTGACTCGGTGATGCTATTCAATTTCCGGTAATCTACTACTAATCGCCATCGCTTATTACCATTTTTGTCAGCCTTCTTTGGAACTATTAAAATCGGAGAGTTATAAGGAGAATGACTGGGCTCTATTATGTCTTGATCCAAGAGATCCTGAATTTGTTTTTTGATTTCACCCTTTTGATGCTCGGGAAGTCGATAGGGTTTGACAAAGACGGGCTTTTTTGAGGTTAGTGGAATTGAGTATGTGATTGCATCGGTACATGTTAACTGATCGCCTTCTAAATGGAATAATTCATTGTAGTTTTGGCAAATATCTAAAATAGATTGTTGTTCCTCGGAATTCATATGGGTTGTATTGATTTGGGATTCTAGAAGAGATAGTCTGCTTTTGTCGGATGTGTTGATGAAATCTATCACATGATAATTTTCAAGATCATCAAAATGTAGATCTGTGCTATTGAAAGTTTGAGATGTTTCACATGAATTTATTAGACTTATAGTGCAGACACCATTTTTTGGATCGACAATACAATTACTGGAATGTAAACCAGGCTTAATCTCCTTATTTAAACAGATTTTCGGTTGTGAGAAATTTGTATGAATTTTGGTAATGAATTCTGATCTTGGAGGTACGATGATTTCATATGGGCTTGTCATCTTGAATGAGAATGTACTGTTGTGAACAGGTATAGTTAAAAGTGAAGTTTCATAATTTATTTTCGTTCTGAACCTTGTGAAGAAATCTTTTACTAGGATACCTTGGGTTGGAATTGGGAACTCGTCCGATACGATATGGAATATGTGTGTGATACTTAGGTTATCTGAGAGTTTTATTTCACCGTAACTAATACCAATAGAACTAACACATTCGCTTGTTATTCCTTTTATTTTAATCGTTCTATCTGTATAAATAAAAGCGTCGTCGTCCACTTGTGAAAGTTTCAGAATACTGATATCTGCTCCGGTATCTAATAGCAAGTTTGCGGATTTCGTTACTGATAGAAGTAAAGGAAGATTTATGCAGGAGGAATTTGAATTTTCGCTGGTAGCGACAAATATTACTGGATGGGTTTTAACATTCATACGTTCAGATTTATTCGAATCACGTTTAAAGAGCTCTTCTCCCAATTCAATAAGATGGTTTATACTGGGAGAATGATCATTCGGAATATACTGTGGTTCGTTTATTTGGCAAATTTGATTTCGCGGGCTCGAGTCATACTGCCAGTGGATGTGCTCGGCCCTTGGTCGTTTCCCTGAAAATGCGAGGAATTGGTACCCTGATTTTCATTTTGAGTATAAGAATTACTTGGACGAGGTTGATAATTTGAAGAGTTTTTTTGAGAATTATTGTATTTTCGTTTTCGGCATTCGATTATTGAATGTCCGAATTTTTTGCAATAACGGCACTCTTCTCGAATGTTATTCACGTTAGCTTCCGTTTTTATAGGAATTTGAGTGAAACTCTGTCTCGGATAAGAAGGAAAACTTCTAGATTGTGAATAACATTGATCCGAACTATGATTATTTCTGTCACACTTGAAACATTTTATTCTTTTATGATCTCTATTTTTTGACTCGGAATTGTTTTGGAAGTTATTTCTGGTTTCGAAATTTCGTTCTTCTTCACACGCTGCTTCTACAGCATTTGTGAAGTCATCAAACCTATTAGCCTTTATTATCAATTGGAATGGATTTCTTAAACCTTCGACGAATGCTTTTAGTGCTGATTTTTTGTTTAGATTTTCTATAGTTACTCTCGCGTTCTGTCCTTCGCTCGCTATGCAAGCATCATTCAAATCTATGGTCAATTTTTCTATTCTATTTGCAAATGTACGGACATCCTCGTTGGGATATTGTCGTGATCTTAGTAATTCAGTTTGAATTTGAGCAATTGTCCTACGTTCCAGGTATTGATTTTGTAAAATTAACTTGAATTCTGGCCAGTAATCCATTTCTTTATATTTTATTATATGCTGGTCCAGATAATTTAGATTTGGCAATATGCATGAACATGGCTTGTTGTGCTCTTGTAGTAGCAACTTCCCATACAACATCGCAGCAGGTTAAGAATTTATGTAAATTTTCTCGATTTCCATCAAAGTCGGGAATCATTTTGAATGCAAAGTCGTTAGTAAAAGCCATATCTGCGTTGATGTTTGGAAGCTGATCTTCTTCAGCCACTACTGGATTTTGCAAGTTAATTAAATCTACCATAGAATATGAAAATACGAACAAAAATAAAATCAGCACAACTTTTGTTTTTTACCTGAACTGTGGATTAAACACTTGACACCAACACTTGTGCGCTTCCTGAAGTTTCCAGAGGACTGGAGGAGAATGGCTGCCCTGAAGAGGAATTCTGGAAGGATGCGCAGCTATCTGCTCAACTCTACTTGGCTCTGCTTCATCGGTTTCTGCTACTGACGCTGATCGTTTCGATGGAGATGGAACAATTCTTCTGGTTTCTGACTCTACCCACAAACTACTTTCACGTAGGTATTCCAACAACAACAAAGAAATAACTTCTACGTCCGGTTTTTCGCTGAAACTTTCAACAACTTGACGTGGGCTAGTCCACTTTGTGCCTTTTTCGCTGGAATTTACACACCCGGACACCTGACACCACTGTTGTATTTTGAGGGTTGAAGATCAGAAATAAAACTTGTTCAGCTATCTTCACTTCAGGTCGTCTATTGATAACTCAGAATTCAGTAAGTTACAAAATGCCGGTAGGCCAAATAACAGAAGTACACAGGTACGGTATCGATAATGTTATAATAATGATTGACTGACCCCGTTTCAATGAATCAATTCTATTTTATAGCTGACGCTCAAGAGACGCATGTTCGTCATTAGGACGCTGTCGCGTGGTGATTCTAACCAATAGAAACTTGACATGCATAATAATATATGTAGCACAATAATAGTCAGCAGTTTAAGTTCGATTTTGAAATACAGAGTATCAGCTATAAGTAGAAAATTAGGATTGTTTGCAATATGACATCATGATTGAAAATATAATATTTAAACAGTAATAACAGTAGCACCTCGTAGAGGGTGTGAAGGGTACTTCACAACAGTTGTCCGATTCTACTCTTGGTAGGTATGTAGATTTCGTAGGTGGAGCTTTCAGTTATTCTAAAATTCAAGATGGCGGATGAGTTTTGTGATTCAGTCGGATTCTAATCTAATTGGTACCGCAGAGTTTTTGGCACTGGAGATTATGAATTTTTTGTCAAAATACAATACTTTTTTTCATTGTCCATGAAATTTCGTGGACTTACAAGCAGAAGGCACTAAGTCATATATATATATATATATATATATATATATATATATATATATATATATATATATATATATTTATATAAATATATATATATGAATATCGCAATGTTTGAGGACAGAATTTTTACAAAACGCAATGTTTAGGGACAGGTTGTAGATTTGAGGACAGTCAATTGTTTTTTAAGGACAGGACGAAATTTTATAAGAAAATCTTTGAGGACATGTCCTCAAAACACGTATTTTGCGCTGTTGCCAATGATTTTTTTTTCTTGAGAAAATATTTTTTTGATTTTTTAGTGATTGAAACAAATTAATCAACATCACGAATGATATGTGACTATTTTGCAAGTTGGTAGAGTATGAATACAAGTTTAGAGAAAACCTTGCAGGATGTCATTGTAGGTTGGAGTTTGATGAGTTTGAACTTGAAAACATTTTTTTGATTTTTTGTGCAGCCGGGTCGTTAATACGAATAATTTTTAATGAAAATCCAACTTCTTTCATAAAATGAATATGAAAAATATCATATCTATCAATATACTACTGAATATATTTTAATAGCAAAAGTTGTAAAGTTCACTTAGTGGATTGACAGATCCGATATCCGACGTTCGATTCGTATTCGTATCATCGGACAAAATGGGCGATTCACATACAATTACAAGGAAACAGAACAATACACATAATATTGTTTAATGTTTAATTTCCTTGATTCACATACAGAGTACACCCGATTGTACTCGGATACATAGACATTATAACTTATGGACTGGCCCTAAGAGAGAGGGGGCCACAGAGTGAGCAAGATAGAATACTTAAAGTCTAACCTCAGCGAATACCTTCTTCAATGTACCAGATAAAGAGAGGTTGAGGATAGAAAAATTAAAGTCTAGACATATCAGTCTGTCCTTCACAACATCCCTTTGATGTGCATATCCTTTCTTTCTCTTCCGTATTCCGTATCGTGTTATAAGGAAACCTGTCATAAAGGCCAGTCCGTTAGTTATAATGTCTATGCTCGGATACGAAATCGATTTATGCTTGTGTAATCACGGAACACGATGTTCGCGAAATTCCACTGGCAAAGTTTCGCCTTTCACTTTCACTATTTGACCATAGAGACAAAACATAACCTATGTTTATTGTGGATTTTTATATTTCGTTTTTCGATGATCCAGTGGGATCGTAGCCGATGGAAAATGTGCTTCATGTAATAATATGCATCCGGTAGTAAACAAAATTGTCTTTCGGCCAGGTACGGTAAACAAAATTTTCGAGTGTTTCGTATGTAACCATCTTGCCTTTTCAGGGTGAAATGAATTGAATAATATTGGATGAGTGAAGATTATTCCCTATATTTGAAGTAAACTGAGCCGTTAGATCTGTACGTAGTCAAAAGAGAAGAGGTGCAAAATATAATGAAACTATTCATCAGTTAAATCATGTCCTCAACTAGTACTCCGACAACGAAGATGGGCTCGGCGGAAGAGTGAAAATTTGCAATTGCAGTAATAAATTCATGATTTTTCGTGTGAACCAGTGTTTTCAGATATGGCAGCAGGGGCACAGTGAAGATGTTTTCATTGGAGGGCGACAGGCTCATAATTTGACTAAGATCATTAAACGAGATATGGCTAATGTGCTCACAATGGTTTATCGTTCTTTTTGAATACATATAAGTGTTGCGGTGTGTATCATTTGCATCAGAAGGGAATATTTTGCAAATAGTGTTTGGAAGGGCGATTAAATCCAATAGAGTCCCGACTACTGTATAGGAATGTACGAGACATACTTGAGGATTGCAGAAATGAAAGTTCCGTCAAACTATCAGTGTTCAATATGGAATGTTATCAGGAGTAGCAAAATAACTTTACATATTGTTGAAATAAAGTTTTAAAATTATTTTTCTGAATTCTGAGCGTATTTTGATATTGAATTGTTCTGTGTTGATCATTGTGTATCTTTTATAGTCCAAACACAGTATGTGTTAGCTCTGGTCAAAAGAATTCTTGCTGAATTCGATGGTCATTGCAGGCACAATTTGTATAACCCCCTGGGGGTACTGGTTAGTCATATAACTAAGTACAAGCTGATTAAGAAATAGAGTTTGATACAGAATATAAAGAGAAATAGTTTTTTTCAGAAAATTTAAATAAGTGGAGTTATCTATTATATGGCTCAATATCACATAATTTTTATAAGAGATGTTTATTGAAATACTGATTGAGAGCTGCTATTGAATAATTGAACCAAGAATAAAGTGACCTATGAGAAATACGGATTGTTGAAATTCATAGCATTTCTAGTGCAGTAATTATGGGTGCTTCTTGAATTTATCAAAGTAATGTGGATATTAAAATACATTCTTATCATAGATGCAAATTGAATTTTTTTTTTCATTTCATTCAGAATACTACCACCCCAGCGAATGATGCCTTATCAGACGCTAGTGTAAAAACTTGAAGAAAAGTAAACTATTATTTTTGTGATGTTATCAATAGATCAAATTCAAAATCTGTAACAGACACACCTTGAATACAAGGGAATTCCATTGAGTTCCAACTCAATTCATCAAGTGATACTATCATCCCTTACAAGAAATAGATAAATTCAAAGTTCAAGAGGCTTTGTTATTCTATTCTTTTTTTTCGGTTATTTTTTTTAGAACTCTGCGAATGCCACTGATGAGAATACACCACAGAATATTAGCAGTGTCAGAAACAGTTATTGAATCTGTGTGTGTGTTGCGTTCTACCCACAGTCTCCGAACTTAGCCGAATGATGCCTATTACAAAATTAGTCATTCATTCTGCAATTTTTTATTGAACTAACTTAACACATTCATTATGGGCCTATCGGCAAGAAGGATGGATTTTGCAAAAGTTGAATTATTTGGGTATGTTTGGAGACTGTGGGTAGAACGACATGGTCTGAATCTGTGAGTAGCTACTGTTTGTATGGCAGGACTCCATAAAACCTTTATTCATGGAGATAGAAAAAAAAACAAGCTTTTGTTTTCTTTTGATATTCTTCTATACATAATCCAATGGAAGTCTTTCTGCAAAGTAAATATATGAATGAGTATATGGCTCTGCTGCCATGCTGGTATTCTTTCTTGAGTAATCTAGAGCAATTAGTATGAGAACACGTACTTTCTTCATTTCCCAAAAATTTCACTTGGGGTTTGTATTGACTAAATAAAACTGCATTTCCTCATGGAAAAATGCTTATCACTTGCAAACGTAGTATATCTATTTGCATCATACACACTACCTTGCAAAAATAATGATCAATCGAACACCCAAAAAATATTTTAGAAGTTTCACACAGTCTACAATATAATTTTATTCTCAAAAACCTTCAGATTATCGGCAAAAAGTAAAAAAGCAAAAATGTTTCAAGTTCCAAATATGACAGAAGTTGTGACAAGTGACAGAAAATGAAGCTGCAAAACCTTTTCGGATATGTTCCGTATATCGTTTCGGTTAACCTGGTTACAAATTTAGTGTCCCGTGAATCAAAAATTTTATAAATTTTATATTTACGGAACGCGGTTCCTGTCAAAATCGCTGTAACCGGTGAAACCGATATGTTTATACCTGATTAAAATAGGCGTGGTCTGTCAAAGTTGTCATTAAATCTGTAACCCGAACAACCGCTGAATTTTATCGGTTACAGTGGTAATTTGATCACAGGACATTTATATATGTACTTTGAGTTGGTCAAAGTTGGTCTGTCTGTGGTGTATTTCGCTGATGTTTTGGATGTGGTTAGTTGTGAGGACGTAGATCGGCATTATTTTTACTTTTTTATTACTTGTTTTTTTGTATTTATTCATGATAATCGAAGAAAATGATGGAACATTTGTTCATTTTCGCTGCTAGAAGTATCAGAATCCAATAGTACGTTGATAAATACTCCCATCAACTGGTGATCCATTTCAATTTCAATGAGCAAGGAACGAAAATTATGAAAATATAAAAAAATTTAAGCAAATACCAGGTTTATAATTCTAGTTTTGTACATGAAAAACTCACAAGTGAAACTAATATGAGGCATAGAAAGATATTGGATTTATATAGTGCCAAAGAATACAATTAATAATTAATTAAGGTCAAATGAATCAGGTAGGTTACATTTCGTCTTCTAATTTTCTATAAAGTCTTTTTCCTTTTATTATTATGATTCTGTATGACAAGTGACAAGCGTTCCGTATATCGAAAATTTCAGTTACCGCTGTCAACCGGCTAAAACCGCTGTCAATCGCTCTGGTTAACCGAAACGATTTACGGAACATATCCTTATGAGCTAAGTTCGATTATCCTCTGCGCTTTTCCTCGATGCCGTACGTTTATTTCAAATCGAGCTCTCCGAGCGTATACATAGGTGTCTTTTATTCACTGAGCGAGCATATTGAGCAAGCTCTCTCAGCTCCTCTCCGCTCACTCCACTCAAAATCGTTCGATTTTCCCAAATCGAGCGCGCAGAGCGATAACTTTGGTGTCCTTTTATTCATAGAGCGTGCATATTGATCAGCTCATTCAGCTCAGAGCTTCGTTAAAGAGAAAATCGAGCGAGAAAATGTGACGTAACCGACTTATGATGAGGAATAAATTTGACATTGAACTATGAAGTGAGGTGAGGTTATTTATTATTATTATTGTTATGGAAAAAAAGCCTTCTTTTTCAATACTTACTGACGAACGATACCTGTTTAGAAAACGATTTTGAAAACTAACCTTTCGAAGTACCTATCTAGCTAGCCTCGATTTTAGCTAGTTTTAAAATTATTTATGGAATTTTGAAGAATTTACTGGTTGAAAAATAGACCTAAGTTCATCGTTCGAACACTGAGGTAGTAAGTCAATCACTATCATCTTGGTTAACTAGATGGAGGTTTCATGATCATAATCGTCTTGTTCTAGGAATCATAAACCATATGATGGAAGTTCAGACCTCAAGAGTGTTAGCTTTTCATCGATGTAAATGTCCGAAAATAGGCAATCTCTAAAAAGATTATTCGAGTTCCAAAGTTCACCTCTGAATAAATTGTTGAACATAACAGCATGGGTATTGATCCTTGTGACGCTGGATAAGAAATGTGATCTACCAAAATATATATTTTTCCAATTTTTATGTTTTTCTGATCTTTATTACCTGCGGGATCACACAAGAATTTTTCAAGTTTTGAAAGCACACAATCAAGATATCAGAAGATGATCCATTTGGATCATCAGCGCTAACACCAAATGATCATGGGATTTAAAAAAAAACAATATTTTGTAATGCAGACAAAAAAACTGTAACCAAGTGCCCATCAAACAAGACATTCGAAATGAGGAAAGTGAAAAATCTTCAAAATGAAAATGTATCATGATTGAAATTTTTTACAACATATTAATATGGATTTGTTAAGATTGTAATAGGGACAATTATGAATAGCTTTCAGGATAGTTCTTTCCTATGTACCAGCATGTTTCACTTTTTGAATAAATAAACTATTATCAACCTGAATTGTTTTATTTCTATTAGTCAAATGTACTGTATTGATTTCCACACACCCAAAAAATAAATACAACATCTGGCTTAGCTTTTTCATATTCTGATTGAAGGGTGTTATCATTATATCTGAATTATTATGTTTATTGCATTCCTTCCTGATTGATTTCTGCTCAGGTGTTTGCTGATTTTTCAATGATTACCTTAGTATTCTTGATGCATAGACTTGAAAAAGAAAAAGTTGAAAATCACTTCCTCAAATTATATCCAGAAGTCTTATTTCTGTATTTAGAGATTTATTCCCGCTGAAATAGTTCATTTTATCCATATTATAATTGAATAAAAATCAATTCTTTTTCACCTATTAGTTTACATGTATCTATCTACTAACTACATGGATTGTGATAATAACATTTTACCCGGAAAAAAAAACAAAGGGTTTTTTTTCCATAAAACATTCAGAACCCCACTTTTTTCTTGAACATAGACCCTTGGTGTGCAGTACTCCGACCTTCCACTGGCCGTGCTTATTTATGTATACTTTAGTTGAATAAAACAAATTTCACACATCTAAATTATCAAGAAGAATGTGAATAAACACATTGTCTTCATTCAGTATTCAGCAACTTCATTATCTTCCATATATAATCTTGATGTGAAGATTTCTATCTTTCTTCCTACAAGCCATACCACTCCAACAACCATTGCATCTTGAAAATATTAAAATTTCAAAATGTAACAGAAAAACTTTACGTACTTGTTAACATTCGGAAAGCCTTAGGGCCCTTCAAACTAGTTCTCAGATGAGGATATGGTTAGTGCAAGCTGCACTAATCTGCAATCCCTGTTAACTCCCATTCTGAACACTGAATGGTGATACATTATTGTTGAAAAAATTTCAGTTCATTTTCCAGTTTCAAAAAGAGAAACGTATGTCATTTTCGTTTTATTCTCTCCACAGGTATTTATTATAAATTTTTAATTCTCCAAGGATATAGTGTAACGTATGTTCAATATTTTCTGTAGCATTGCAGGAAAACTTGGACACCTTTTAAACAGTTTCATAGTTTCTCTTCTCGTCCCGCGGGGATAATGTACATTGTACACAACGAAACTTTTCCTAACTGGTGGTTATAATAACATGAATAGCATCAACAATGCAGCATATCAATGTTGATATGCTCTTCATTGGTGAATGGAGTTATGGAATGCCATGCCAAATCTGAATGTGAAAGTACTCATATCTTGGATCAACCTCATCTCATACCTACAAACACATCCCTCTAAAGAAAACTTAAAAATTGTACCTATATTCCTATTCAACAAAAGCTTCATATGAAGAGACCACATGGCGAATGTGGATAAAAATGAAAAAGATAAAATAAAAATAAATACAAAAATATCAGGTTATGTTACACGTTCCAAAAGCTCAAAACCCGTTGGTTTTTATAAATTGAGCTCCGTGCGCTCAGTGATCAGCTGATCTCAGCTCAGTCTCTACCCGCTCTACTCGATCCATGAATAATCGAACTTAGCTATGAGCAGCAAAATTCTTATCGCTGGAGCAGTGAAATCTGGATCTGCGCAAGCGCACTTTTATTTTGCTGCACTTGCAGCAAGAATTTTGCTGCTCATGAAAAAGCTCCTTAACGCTCTATTGGTCAGTCCATGAGCCTGTATCCACATGAGTACGTGATCACGGATCGGTTGTAACCACGTGACTACTTCCAACCAATCAGAGTGCTGGATGGTCTAACGCAAAGACAATTTTAAATGCGTAACGGATACGGATATCCGTGATCACGTACCCATGTGGATGCAGGCTTGTTATCTCTATACGTTGCGCACGTGCGGCACGTGACGATGCTGTCAACTGTCATGTCAAAGGCTGACAAATCACAGGTTCACATCTCACTTCTTTGTTTTTTCAATAATGTATTTTTATATACTGTAAATGTGTACCTACCGTGGTGCGACAGTAGGTACACATTTTATTTTTTCTGGCATGTATCTATATTGATGCTACAAATGTACTACCTGTATGTATCGTAGTTGAATAAAATGAAATGAACTGATGGCTGATCTTGTGGTCAGAGGCGTTTGGCGCTCATGTATTCAAAACGTATTTGCCTGTCTCCTTCTCTCTTACTTACAGCTAGCGAAATAGTGAGACAGAAATGGAGAGACGAATATGTTTTGAACACTAGAGTGCCAGAAAATACCCCAGGTTATATTTCACGAATTTGATTGTCGAATAGCTCGGACTGTGGCTGTGTCGAGGATATACGCATATTCTGAACCAGTCGATGATCGAATTTCTGAAATGGAATCAGGCCTCTGGGGCCTGATTTCCAAATCAGGTGAACCCTTATACCCAGAGAGAGTCGAATGTCATTCTTCAATCCAAATGGCCTCTGCTTATATGATAAAAACAGACATCCGATTTTCTCTCGATGGGAGAGCTCAGCCGATTTGAAAATTAGACCCCGTGAACCCTACCATCAAGAGAAAACTCGGATATCTTGTTCTATCCTGTGAGCAAAAGCCAATTGAAATTGAAAAAGACATTCGAGTCTCTCAGTATCAGAGTTTACTCGATTTGAAAATCAGGCCCCTGGAGCATCCGAATTTCATAGCGAATTCTTATGATAGAACTTGTGCTTAACCAGTGTATACCTCCCTTTTCTCAACTCTTTTACATATTCCACAAGAATTCGCTATTATATTTTTCGGAAAATTCTGTCAAACTTGTCAAAATAGCAGTAAAAATTTGACAACTCTTGACAGAATTTCAGATGCACGATACGAATTTCGGAGGAAAACTATGGATTATGGGTGTACGTGGATCTTAAAATCAAATTGAGGTATACTGAACTATAATACGTATTCATTATTATTTTTATGGTGAGGTACAATCAGCGTACCTTGTGAGCTTCATAAGGTATAAGTTGCACTGAAGAGAATGAAGATAGACGTATCTTTGGAAAGGTACGGTTTTCAACATTAATAGAAAGGATATTTTGTCAATCCCTATTTAGAATGGATTCGAACCATTTTTTTATGCCATCTACAATGTGGATATTTCCGTTTACTTGTGCACGACAAATTTTTCTTTGAACGGTAAAGTAGGTGCAGAAGCATGTTTGTCAGTTTGATTGAAACCTTGAGAGAAAGCTTATGAAGCCTTGAAGTAGAGTTGACAAAATGGAGCTGAAACAGGAAATGAAGAAGGCAATAAAATAATATTATGTTCACAATATAAAGGATCTACGTCATTGACAGAAAACTCAAGTTGTATTTTTGCCATCTCTTGGTATTATGTAAAAATAATCACGGAAATGTGTGAATCAAACTACGACGTCCTTAAAAAAAAGACCAAGGTAAGTTACGAAATGTCACAAGCTTATGGTCAACGGGGTACTTGAGGCTAAGGCACGGTATTTCCTTACACCGTTCCTGAGGCTAAGAGAAATGTTCGGGGCAATCGAGGTTGGCAATCTTGGTACAAAGTGAAAATCACCATGTCGAAAATGTGAATGAGACGGACAAGCAAGCAGACAAGAGTATATTTTCTTTTTTTTTCAGTTAGTATATGGAAGGAGCGTTGTTTTTTTTTGCAGTTTGTTGATTCAGTCATTTGTCAGTTATGATAGCGAATTCTTTCAGTAGAACTCGTGCGGAGCCAGTGTATTTCTGTCTTTTTTCAACTCTTTCCATACTGAAGGATGAGAATAAACGAATTCTGTCAAAAATTGCACGAGTTCTCCCAATATGATTCGCTATGAGTGTTCTTATTGTGCTTTGAAAATGCAGATATAAGAAATACTGCGGGCTGCTTCAGAAATATATTATGAAGGAAATTATTTTGAAACTACCTTCCTTACAGAAACAGTCATAAATGGAATAGACAACGAAAAATTGCTAATCTTTAAGAAATTACCCTCTGGTGTAGGTAAGTAGATATTGAAGGGGGGATGTTACGACCCTTCACTGCAACCGCGAGGGTTTATTATGGCTCACAAAGGCGTGTTACTATATAATGCCATGAGATGACAACCAATTCAGAAACTAAAGTGGAATTTATTCTCAACGTCATAGATCATTCATATTTTGAAAATAATTTCAAAGCCAGACGTTTCAACAAACATACTCATTTTTCATCAACAGGTTATTTTCCATTTCAATTCAATTCCTTGGGCATTTTCTGGTCAATTACTCATTTATGTTGTATGCTGATCAAGTGCATTTATCGTAATGATAGCGGCGAAACCACTGAGTTCTGTCAACCAAGTTGGCACTGTCAGGCGGGTGAAATCAATCGTCCCCTCTAGTGATGATACCATTGCAGTTGTAAGATTTTCGAGCTGCATACCGAGGAAAGTAATTTTTATTAGGTTCATTCACACAATATAATAATATGTAAAATTTGAAATTGTTGATGTAGTTTCGTTTATCTTCGCGCCATCATGTTTTGAGAAAATGCTTGCACTTTGCACCAATACGTAGGTATTTGATGCGTAAAGCCTGTTTCTCAGAGCTTCGTACTGTCGCCAGCGATAGCTCTGGGACCAATCAGATAGATACGGAGACAAACCACGATTTTCTTCCTAGGTCAGAAGTTATTACTTTTCAATGCCCGAAAAAGAGCATGTTTCACTTTTTTGTTCAATAAAAACAATGATAGCTCATGTCCAAGGAAAAGTAAGTCATTTTACCTACGTATAATGTTGCACGCAGAAGAACCACGCTACTTCAATAAATTGAATTGATGAAGTAAATATCAAAAATATACCGATTTTGAAATTTTGCAACTGTTATAATTATCACAAATACAAATCGCAAAGTTTTTTCATTTTACCTTGAATAAAACCAAGTATGATTACCGAATTATATCTTCACTATCCATACAATTAGGTGAATTCTGGTGAATCTCGAATAACTCTTAATATTGAATATATTGGTTAATGTCAATATTCGACATCTGTTATATATGATGTACCAATGAGATTTCTGAAATATCTTGTATGTAATGGTTTTTCGATATGATTCAATTTTCAATTCTTGAAAAAGTTTCGAAAAAATATTGACTGTTGAAAATTTTCAATGTGCACCATAATTGCATTTTTGGTCCTATTCTTGAATATTTCTCAATAATCTAGTGATATTCAAGAATCAGACCATGAGAATAGACTTAAATGTATTATTTCTGATTCCACTATTATTGTTATCTCGGACACGATACAAATTCTATGAGGACGATCAAATGGATAAAACTTGTCTATAAGAACAACAAAATACCTACTCATTTCAGATTTCAATTACTGCTGTTAACTGTTGAATATGGTGTACCCCAAGGTACCGTCTTTTGTGCACTACTATTTGTTCTTTATATCAATGATATTTTTTCTCTAGATATGAAGGGAGAAGTGGTCAGTTTCGCGAATGATACTGCTGTGATTTTTCATGCTCAAAATTGGGATCAACTCAAGGAAATTATAGAAAAAGACATGAAAGAAATTAAGAACTGGTTTGTCCACAAAGTCCTCAGCATTAATTTTGATAAAATGATAAAACCTTCTTCATCTTCTCATGCTACATGAACTCCAAACTACAATATAACACCTTCAAGATTGATGAACACCTAGAAGTGAAAGAAACTGAATCGATTATATATCTAGGTATTACAATAGGCAGCCATCTTAGATGGAACACACACATACTGAAACTATGTAATACACTAAGATGTATTTTGTATCGAATCAAGTTTCTGAGAAAATTCTTCAATGAAAACCATCTTAAAATGATTTATCATGCGCTAGTTGAATCCAGAATCACAGATGGTATTATAGGCTGGGGTAGTGCACTGAAAGAGCATATTAAAAATCTGGAAGTGCTTCAAAGAAAATTTCTTAAAATCATGCTGAAAAAAACGGATCGATACTGTTCTGAAACTTTATACTTGATATTCGACAAAATTATCTGTTCAAAGCAACATGCTTTGCATTCAAAAATAAATCATACCTATCCAAACTAGAATTTACCTACGATACAAGAAGGAAGACAGATCATTTTAGAACATCATTTGTCTCAAAGTCTATCGGTAAATACTGTTATAACCATTTGGTTCCAAGGTTCTTCAACTTTCTGCCTCCTGAGATAAAAACTGTAGTAATATTTAACAAATTTCCGAAAAATCTAAAAAAGTACTTACTGAACACAAATAGATCGGAAATATATAGGTTGATTGAATGTAACAATTAATTTGAAATAAGAAATATAATGAAAAAGGGTATTTATAACAGAAATCTTCAATTATTGGTATTATGTGATAAGAAATGCACGATATCGTTACCACAGACAGTCTATGACTTTGTGGGTAACTTTGTTTGCATAACATTTGCAAAAAAAATTTAAAAAAAACCCTAAAAACAGGCTTATGATGTATATTGAAAGGTATAACCTCATCAGTAGCCATAAATTCGGTTTTCAAAATAACAAATCTACTCAGGATGCAATCGCGTATGTAACATCAAGAATCCATAAATCACTAGACAACGGAAAAAAAAAAACCATAGGTGTATTTCTAGATCTCGCCAAAGTCAGTATGACTTTCACATTTTAAAAATATAATCGGGACTGTAAGAATTCGAAAAGGTTTTTTCTTTCCATTCCAAATAAAAATAACCTCACTTCATAGTTCAATGTCAAATTTATTCTTCATCATACGTCGGTTACGTCACATTTTCTCGCTCGATTTTCTCTTTAACGAAGCTCCGAGCTTAATAAGCTGCTCAATATGCACGCTCTATGAATAAAAGGACACCAAAGTTATCGCTCTGGGCGCTCGATTTGGGAAAAACGAACGATTTTGAGTGGAGTGCGCTCAGCCGAGCTGAGAGAGCTTGCTCAATATGCTCGCTCAGTGAATAAATGGACACCTATGTATAAGCTCGGAGAGTTCGATTTGTAATAAACGAATGGCTTCGAGCGAAGTGGGCGCTCAGAGCTTAATAAACGAACTTAGCGTGTGTATATTTTCAGTGAAGAATGCCAAATTATAATTTACATTCGACGTGTTTCGGGATTTTTGTCAAATATGTACAGTAACCGAAATAATGAATTTATTCCATTTGGCCTTTACACATATATTAAACATATTATATTTCAACCATTTGTATTTTTCATGTTTGTGGAAAAAATAGAACGTGTAGTTTGGAGAAAAAGTGGTTCATTCGGTTTATATGGTTAGCGTATACTTCATCCCCGAATCTCCATGAAAAAACTATTTCGTCGATGATTTCAAGATGTTAGAGTTATTAAAGCGATATGCGGGCATGAGAAGCTGTTCCTTACTAACACTCACTTTCGTTCGATTTTCGAGTTGAAAGTTTGGTTTTCAATTTATCAGATCTTTTCCAACCCTCAAACACAAAATCCAACTATTTTGGTTTTCCAAAGCCATTATACAAGTCTATTATGGTGGCCGATTGATTCTTGAATATCACTAGATTATTGAGAAATATTCAAGAATGGGACCAGATGCAATTATTATGATTCATATCAAAAATTTTCAATAATCAATATTTTTCGAAAATTCTTCGGGAATTGAATATTTTTTCATGTCGACAAACAGCAACTGCAAAATATTTCTGAAATCTTGATCGTGCATCATAATATTCTTCTATATAATATTGTCGTATAGAAGGCCTTAATAGAAAACCTTTTAGGAATCAGGTCGCGACATTGACGTACATATAAGCATTCGTTGACAATGGTTCGAGGCACGTCTAAATGTTTTGGCAAATATCACACTCAGTAAAACGAATGTGTTATAAAAGAAGTGTCGTGGCTCTGATTCGAGATTGATAAATAAACCGTTGATCGGGGAATTGGGAACAAGTCCCTGATTGATTACAGAATTGTCAGATGTAGTCAGTGAAACGATTCTGCCCAATAGGGCAAGTAAATTCAGCGTTGTTGGGTTTTTATTTTGTAAGTATAGTTTTTATTTTGTAAGTATGGTTTTAATAATGAATGATTGTCGTTTTGAGTGAATGTGTAAATCATTAAAGTTTGTATTTGTGTTTTTACCAACTGATTTCATCCTGGTTATCACAAAAACCATCTGAGCTAATTCAACCCCAAGGAAGGACCAAATTCCTACCTTACTTCCCGACATGGTGGAGGCGCCGGGCATGAAGTCGAAAAGGTCCATAGAAGAATGCAGTCGCCATCAGACAAGGTGAATTATTTCCACAACCAGGGTGGCCAGAAGAGAGGATGGGGAAATGAAAAATGTAAAATGAGCAGTATTTTGCTTAGATAGAAAATAGGGCATCTTGGGAGAGATTTTAGGAGTGTGTCTAGATTTCTAGCCATTTGCTGTTTGTTGGTATTTGTAAAACTATCTATTCTTTATAGTTCGAATGATAGATTCCATCTTTAATGATGGGGGCCATCATTCAGAACCGGGGGGCATATGTCGTATAGAAGGCCTTAATAGAAAACCTTTTAGGAATCAGGTCGCGACATTGACGTACATATAAGCATTCGTTGACAATGGTTTGAGGCACGTCTAAATGTTTTGGCAAATATCACACTCAGTAAAACGAATGTGTTATAAAAGAAGTGTCGTGGCTCTGATTCGAGATTGATAAATAAACCGTTGATCGGGGAATTGGGAACAAGTCCCTGATTGATTACAGAATTGTCAGATTCTGCCCAATAGGGCAAGTAAATTCAGCGTTGTTGGGTTTTTATTTTGTAAGTATAGTTTTTATTTTGTAAGTATAGTTTTAATAATGAATGATTGTCGTTTTGAGTGAATGTGTAAATCATTAAAGTTTGTATTTGTGTTTTTACCAACTGATTTCATCCTGGTTATCACAAAAACCATCTGAGCTAATTCAACCCCAAGAAAGGACCAAATTCCTACCTTACTTCCCGACAATATATAAATTTCTTCTGTAAAATAGTAATTATTTTCAATAACCAATATTCAATATTGAAAGTTTTTCAAAATTCACCAGAATCCTAGTTGAGTTTTATTTTTATATTTTTCCCCTCAAGATCTTAAGAATTATTATGTTCTCATGAAACTGAAGTATTTAATTTAAAAAACTGGGCATGGCCTTATCAACCATTCGAGGTTTATCGGAAATATCAATAGAAGGTGCACTAAAAATCATTACACTCTCGTTTATATTCAAAATCGGTTCGGTTTGAATTATTCTGCACGTAACTTATGCTTCTCTATCAGAATTTATTCATATACATTGTTGCCACGTATTTTTGTCTACTGTCCTCAAACCTAACGATTTATAGATTATGAAGATTTTCGGTGTCTTTGAAAGTTGACAAGTATAAAGTGATATATAACTTACTTTCCTGTCCTCAAACATGTATGTATATGATGAATTGTGTTTTCGGGTTTCATTCCGTGTTCTGTGGTTTCGATCCTCTGAAGGATAATTGTCACAACGTTTCCCCAAAGTCTCATTTGCCATCTTCTAGGTGATGTCTAGAGTTTCGACCTCCGAACTTGACTCAGAGGTCGAAACTCTCGGTAATTACTGATGAAATGTTGAGAGCAGATACCTTCCTACCTAGGTAGGTTCTTCTTTGCAAATGCGTTCGGTAATGATAAAATCGAAAACGATTACCTATGTAATCAGACAAATTAATAGTGTATTTGTACCATAATCATCCGAAAATGATATTATCAAAATAATTGTCTCTATATGAAAAACAAAACTAGTTCTAGTACAGATGAAATTTCTCCAGTTCTTTTCAAAACTATTTGTGAAGTTGTTTCATCTCCCCTTAAACATATCAACAATCAACTTCTCACTGCCGTAAGGAAAGTTTACGAATTTAATGAAAGTTGCTAATGTATTCTCATCATTGTCATCTCTCGAGAGATATTATGACCTTTCAAACACCGAAGTCATATCTGACTCCAATATGAAAGACAGACAATCGAAAATGACAAAGTAAGATTGATTATTCTGTTTCAGCTTTGCTCTAATCGCAATTGAGATCACAGCAAGGCCATATCGAATGCAAGTGATGATATATGATGATAGTTCAGGCAGATAGGTCTCTAGATGGAGCCAGAACCGGAATAGAGACGGATATAAATGGAAAGTGTGGTGAAAGGATCCCTAAAGCCTACTCGAGCTCCAGAGAGGAACTGAACGACGATATCGTGGTAGAAGGAGATCTTATGACCTTTCAAACACCGAAATCATATCTGACTCCAATATGAAAGACAGACAATCGAAAATGACAAAGTTAGATTGATTATTCTGATTCAGCTTTGCTCTT